>JAWWLV010000088.1:142046954-142072620 GCA_035041135.1 Platyrinchus mystaceus
CTCTTAGATGGATGGCCTTAGGGGCTGACGAGCTCCATCTGCCCGGGGGACCCGGGATTCGAACCTGCGGCCTTGGCACTGAGAGACCAGTGTCTTAACCGCTAGGCCACCAGGGGTCCCTGGATGATAATAATAATAATAATAATACATAGCACTTCAAGAACACTTCGCATTCTCTGAGTGCTGTGCCAACATCAAGCAATATAACCAGGACCTTCTCTCTCACCAACACCCTCTTGACTCTACGGAAGAGACCAGCCTGGCTTGCTTATTTGCAGGTTTTTCTGCACTGCCCTTGGCCGTGGTTTGTACTTGGAACCTCACCCTCTCCTCTTCACCCTTAAATTACCATTCCATTCATGACAATCTATTCAAAGGGTGCTTAGATGCATGCTTAAGGCATTGTTGCTAAGCTTTTCTCACAGGTGCCTAAGGACTTTTATCCTTAGAACAATAAACTGAAAGTCTGCCATCCTCCTCTTCCTCAGGTCCCTGTGCTGGAACTCCAACTTCTGGCAGATATGCAGGGAGGCAGCCAGAAATCACCATTGCACCGATCCAAGAATAACTGTGTGTCAGTAATCAGTGCCTTACTGTCATTAGCAGCCACTTTAATGCTGTCCTTGCTTAGCCCTAAGTTAGGTTTATGACCATGGAATTTGCTCTGTCTAATCAGCTTCACTGGAGCATGTGAAGGGTCTCAACCTCTGAAAGCTAAACTATTTTGGCCCATACTCAGGTGGGAAAAGTAGGCAGAAACCTGTGGTGTGTTTTTTACATTAGTGATAGTAGTCCAGTAGAACAACTCCCTTTTTTAGTACTGGAGCTATCTGTCTTCACTGTGTGTCTGAGGAAATGCAATTATGCAGTAATTATGGCAACACCAATTCCCTTCACCTAAACAGGCCCCAACTTTAGATATCCTCGTTTAAAAACTCAGTAGCCTTTATGAATCTCAATTCCCACATTGATAAAGGAAGAGGCATTACTATTAACACTATTAATTATTAATATAACTATTAATATGTGCAAAGCCCTAAGGCTTCCAGATGAAAGGTGCTGGATAATTGTAAGGTGTTCTCCACACAGCCACGGGCTGTTAGCAACCCACTCAAATCAAAAAAGATTATCAAATACACACACTTTAAGAGATTGGGCTGATCAAGTAAAGCGTTGCCATGGGTTATTGGTCTCCCACTGCTACAGAAATTCTGAAGCATTAATCTCCAATAAGTATCACAAAGGATCTGAGGCTTTTCTCTTCAAAGTGGGAGGTATTACCTTGTCACAAACAATGTCTGAGGGCTGTGGCACTATTATGCCAAATCACTTGTTGAAATTGTAAAATTTCATGCAATTAATATCTGCAATACAGCGTTACTATTGTAGAATTCCTTCCCATCAGCCAGCCAGAAACTCTGTGGAAGTGTTGATAGTTTCAAATTCATTTTTTCTTGATTATTTCAGTCTTGGTACAGTCTTTTGTCTGCTGGGGCTAAGTTGCTACAAAGTAGTCAAGGCTATAAAGAGTTGTACATAGGGTCCCCTTTGTAGGAATTATGTCCCAAGTGGCCTTCCAGCTCTGCTTTCAGTGACATCAAGAGGCAGCCCAGATTCAACATCAGTTAGATTGCAGGTCCTCTACAGTCTCTGGAGACAGACATTAATTTCCAAAGGGAAAGATAGCTGACACCTATGATGACTTTCCCCCTCTAGATACTTAAATTCCACGAACTGCCTTCACATAATATATGCTGGGATTGTCAAGCACCTAACCCCAAATAAAGTAAGTATAGCTACTTAAAGGAAGCGTTTCAGTTATGTGATCACAATGGGGTGGGATAAATCCAGTGCCCACTGCCCACTCCTCAGGCAGTCGTGTACAGCTGGACTCAGGGGTCCAAATCCCTGAATAATTTGTGAAGAAGCTGAGGTCACTTGGTCTGTTCGGCCTGGAGAACAGGAGACTGAGAGGAGACCTCATTGTAGTCCACAGCTTCCTCATGCTGGGAAGCAGAAGGGCAGGCACTGATCGCCTCTCTGGTGACCAGTGACACGACCTGAGGGAATGGCCTGAAGTTGTGTCAGAGAAGGTTTAGTTTGGACATTAGAAAAAGGTTCTTCACCCCGAGGGTGGTCAGGCACTGGAACAGGCTCCCCAGGAAAGTGGTCACAGCACCAAGCCTGCCAGAGTTCAAGAGCATTTGGACAATGCTCTCAGGCATATGGTATGCTTCTTGGGATTGTCCTGTGCAGGACCAGGAGTTAAACTTGATGATCCCTGTGGGTCCCTTCCAACTCAGGATATTCTACAATTCACCCTAAAAGCCAAGATGCTCCCATAAACAGCCACCTCATCTGAGCTGCTGTACAAACACTGTGCCCTTGGCATGGAACTTTTAAGCCATTTCACCTTGGTGTCTACCACTCTCTGCTCTTATTACAGATTATTGAGAAGCAACTCTCAGACTCCTGGGAGGAAGTATGTCTTTGAAAAGAGACCAAAATGCTCTGTTTGGGATTTGTATTTTATAAAAAATGGCTTGCACAAACCTTATAAGCAGGATTTGAAGGCTGCATATATGCATTTCTGCTTTTCAGACTGGTGGAGCTAATTGATTGCCCCCAGTTCTAGCCTAGAAAGCCAGACAGCTGGAACCATCAAGGACTCTTCTGCCTAAATGAATTAAGTAAATGAATTAAGCAATCAGACACAAAGGAGTGAGTGTGCAGCAATTGCCTATCGTTTGAAATGTAAGGCACAAGTAATTGACTGTGCAGTTATCATGCTACACAAAATACATACATATCCTCTGCTCTTGTTTGAAATGTGGAAAAAAAAAATTGCAAGACACAGATAATAATTTGTCTTCCCCTGTCTGGTAGTAATATCAATAGTCATTATTCTAAACTCTTCCTTCAAAATATGCTGGGCACTTCAACAACAAAGCAATTCCTTGCCTGAAGGGCTGAGTCTGTGCTGGATTCTGCCTCAGTTGAATAACACCTAGCTTCAAGTACTGGCTGGATGGACAATGGGTCAAGAGCAGCCCTGAGAAGAAGGAATTGGGGGTGCTGGTTGACAAGAAGCGCAGTGTGATCTGGCAATGTGGACTTGCAACCCAGAAAACCAGACAAATCCCAGGCTGCATCAAAAGAAGTGTGGCCAACAGGTCAAGAGAGGTGATTCTCCTCCTCTACTTCACTCTCATGAGACCTGAGAGTACTGCATCCATCTCTGGGGCCCCCAACATAAGAAGGATATTGGACTTGCTGGACTGAGTCCAGAGGAGGGTCACAAAGATGACTGGAGGGCTGTAACATCCCTCTTATGAAGACAGGGGAGGGTTGAGAGTGTTGGGTCCTTTCAGCCTGAAGAAGAGAAGGCTCCAGGGACACCTTAGAGCAGCCTTCCAGTACCTAAAGGAGTCTTGCAAAAGATCTGGAGAGAGACTTGTGTTATAAGGGCATGTAGTGATAGGACAAAGGGTAATGGCTTTAAACTGAAAGAGAGTAGGGAAGGAAGAAATTCCTCACTATGTGGGTGGTAAGACACTGGCACAGGTTCCACAGAGAAGCTGTGGATTCCCCATCCCTGGAAGTGCTCAAGGCCAGGCAGGATGGGATTTTGAGCAACCTGGTCTAGAGGAAGATGTCTCTGTCCCATGGCAGGGGGGTTGGAATGAGATATCTTTAAGGCCCCTTCAAACCCAAACTATGCTATAATCCATCACTGGGATTTAATGTAGCAAAGAAGATAAAATATAGAGAACGGAAGTGAAAACAAGAAAGAAGCAGAAAGAGTACTTGGTTATTCTCTGTATGCTACCTGGTTGTTTTTACAGGCTACGTCTTAAATATATTGATGCTGGCAGGTGAGGAAACACAGCAAAGCAAAAAGGAGGTGACAATTATGGTTGTGGCAATTTGGCCTTTGGGATTTGCTGACTGGCATTATTGACAGGGGAGATTGCAAGGGTCCCTGTGGAAAGAGACAATGGAATTCACTGAATAAATAAGACATGCTGAGAAAAAGTTATGAGGCCATATATCTTGGTTTACACATAAGAGCATCCAACTCAGCTCTCCTTAGAAGCTTTCCACCAGCTTTATCGAAGTTAGATGGAGACAAGGATATTTGTCCAGAGGTCAAGTTCTTTCTCATATATCATTTTTGTTTAAAAGTGTGGGGGTTTTTTATGGAAAACAGTAACCTAGGTTTCCAGTAAACAGAATTCTCTGAATGCACAGAAACATTATTTCAATATCTAGCTTCAGAGAAAAACAGAGGTAAGTAGACACTGAAATTATGTCAGTTTGCACATAAAACCATCATTTTTTAAGGACAGCAGACTTCTATTCAGATGCCATAAAACTGCATCCTCTTACATTACCTCAGATGAAAATAATTAGGAAAGATTGAGCAAACATCTCTGGCAGATCTTTCCGTGACTGAAATATTTGGATTTTGGTTTCTGCTATCCAAATGACATTTCATCTACATCACCATAAATTCTGTAGTGATGTCTAAAGCCCAGTGTAAAACTGGGATTCATTTCTAATACACAAGACAATCTTCAGCCCCCAAAGCTTCAAACATGAACTGAATAGTTGGACAAAGAGTAAGAAGACTATTGCTATTCCTTATGTATTGGATAATGATACTTACTCATGACCAATAGATCAATTTATGATAAAGGTGGTGACTGAACCCTGCTCAGGAGGAGTCCACTTTGGTCATATTTCTTTCTTTCTTCTGCCCAGCTTCATCTTGAGTGCCTCCTTGTATCGACACACAGACTCAGAAAATAACAAGAGGAAATGACCCAGCCATTATGGCAAAGAATTTAGGTGCAAGTTGGTGGGTATGGGAAGGAATAGGACTGTGAATTTGTGTAGGACAGAATGCATTTGTGCTCTGCAGACCTTGTCTAGACAGGTGGGATGGGAGGGATTTGATGGGAGCAATTTCATTTTAGATAGGAAACATCCAAGTCCTTATGTGAAGGTTGAGAACTTCAGCTCAAAAATTTTAGGAGCCTGGGGCTTAGGTTTGGTTATGGGTTTCCTTCATTTGCATTTTCTTAAACTCTTTGATATCGAGCCAAACTTAAAAAAGAACTCAAGCATCCTTTACCTTGCTAAGATTTCTTACGTATATAGGTGTTTTTCTTGTGTATCTATGTTCACACATAGCTGTGGGATTTGTTACCTCAGAGACATAAATGCCTGTGCCACAGCTGATGATCCAACATGGTTTGTCATCCACCACTGGGAGACAGTCTGGGATGAGAATGGAGCTGTGCTTGTTTTCCATAGTGCAAGAAGGAACTGCCCTGACTACAAATAAACAGAAAGGAAAATCACGTATTTCTTAAGACAAGGAGAGAAACTGAGTTTTCAAGACCACTTTGGAGTAAAAATATGCCCACTATCAGAGGTAAATCATTGCAATGTTCTGTCTCCCAGAAATCCACACATGCTGATAACACAGGGTGGCCTCTGGTTAGTTCAGCCTGCACAGTGGGAACCTTTGTTTTTAGGGTTCAGTTAAAAGTGGAGTAAATATTTGCAAGAGAACATTTTCCTAACAGGGACACTCTCAGAAGTGTGTTTGCTGGAAAAAAGCTCTGCCATCATCCTCTTTTATTGTATGTCCTGCAAGTCCAGGGCAAGCGAGGACAGAGAAATAAATCAAGTGCTCCGAACCTGCATGTTCAGCCTTTACATTACACCATGTAAGAGCAGCTCAAACAGCAGAGTGCTGATAAGGTGACCTGGCTTCACAGAATTTTGAAGAGCCGTCCTTTGAACTTGGAAAGCTTCATTTGTAAAAGATAAGATTTACAGTCCTAAAACAGGCAGGAAAGAGTTGACAAACTGTTGTCACCTGGGGAAGCCTTCCCAATAGTTTTCCTTTCCATTTCCAAGAACAGAGCATTTTAGAAACACAAGTGGACAATAACCTCTTGGCTGAATCTATTTGACTTTGATTCCAGTCAAGCTGACATTTTAGGCTTTACTTAAGTCACTTTGATGTACTTTTAATGATTAGGTCTTGCAAGCAAAAGAGCCTGTACTGTTGCCCTTGTTCAGATGATATGAACAAAAAACATATACACACTTCTGTAACTAGTTTTGTCATTTTCTGGATACAACCATTTTTGCTATTTTGTCAGTATTTATATTTTACTTACAGCCCCTGTGGAGATCAGGAGCCTCTGTGAAAAGTAGTGTTTGTTAATGAAAGTCCAGCCTGGATTCAGCTGACCTAACTTGAGACATTTAACTGAGAAGTCTAACTTAGCACCCAAGTCACTTGATGCTTCTCCTATAAACAATGGGACACTATGTACGGTGCTTCAGACATTTGTCAGCCACTTGCCCTCTGGAAGTGGTTCTCTGCCTTGGCTGTACATAAATAGTGCAGACACCCAAATTGCTGAGATATAGACAAGATAAATCTGGGCTGTCCTTCTCACAGAAGGGAGTAGAGTAAAATAACAAGAGAGAAAAAGAGTAGAAGATAGAAATTGTTAAATTCCTTCTCTACACAGAGAGTGTGAGTTACAGAGCTTAGGTGATCTGCCCAAGGCCAGATGGCAGAAGACAGGGCCAGGTATTGATCACAAAACTTTGAAAGCAGCATTTGAATTATAAAAAAAGCTTACACATCTGGCAGCGGCCTTAAGATTTTCCCTAATATAAAAAAACAACACTAGAACTGGAAAAATGCTTCAAAAATAAGTATTCATTTAATTTATTTATTACCACTTTCAGAAACATCTTGAAAATTAATAAAGTTTAATATTTGTTACTTCTTCTGTGAAAGTTCTCAGGAATATTTTTTTACCTTCATAGGATATCAACCTTATTATGACATAAAAGCTAATATAGTCATGCTGTAGTTTGTTTATCATCTACTGTGTGTAATAGTTTTGGCCATACACACAAAGCATCAAGACTCCAGAAAATAGTCATGTCTCTGGAATGGAGTTGTGTGGCTTATGTCTGCCCTAAAATGTCAAAAAGTAAAAATCTTCAACATTTCTGTAATTATTGATTTCTTTTAAAAATTAGTTAATTTTTATTTACTGAAACTATGAAGTGAAAAATTGCCATGTTGCAAAGAACATAAAGAAATGTTCCATTCAGACATTGAAAATTTGGGGTGCATCAACTTCTTTTTTCTAACTGTTGTAGATTCTTTAGAACAACCCAATATCAAAAGTTTTAATTCTAATTTTCTTTCTCTTTTTCCAGAGGATAAATACACACAAGTAGAAGAATGATTAGAGCAGATCAGAGCAAAGGTCTGCCTAATTCGGTATGCAGTCCCATGGCAAGGTCTATTTTTCATTTAAAAATGCCAACTAGATTGAACAAGAGAACTGAACAGCCAGAGACACAGTTGGCTCAAGTAGCCTGTGTACAGCAAATGAATTGAAATATTCATGTGTAAAATATGCAACAAACAATTCCCAAAGTTGTAAAAAAAATGCATTGCAAACAGAAATAGAACGGAACTAATGAAATAAATTATTTGCTATAAATACTTTGGCTGGTTCTTATGGATGAAATTTCTGCTGCAAGGAAGAGAAAGAAAGTTTCTGAACTATATTTATACAACAGAATCTAGTTCAGTATTTGACAGTAAGAGTTTGAAATTGTATCATAATAGGAAGGAGAATTTCACAGATTACCAAAAAAAAAGAAGAAAATTAGCTGTGTGAGCAGTGGAGTATGGAAAGGTTTTGCCAGAGCACCCTATCTAGCTTTGGCACCCACACTTTAAAAAGAACATATTTTAAGAAAGCTTATGGGGGGTAAAGAGAAGAACCAGCAAAATTATGTGGAAACTACATAAAATGTACTGCTGTGAGGCACTGAAAGGGCTGCACTTGCTTAGCTGCTTCCTCAAACAGAACATAAGCAGTGAAAGACCTGACAGTGGAAAGTTTAATCACCAGGAGACACTCCTAAGGGGAAAAGCAGGTCAGGTCTTTCTTGATTTCTTCTAGTCATATGTGCGTTAGTGAAACACAAATTAGTTAACAGTGCAGAGTTGTGCAATGTGGGAAGCCAAGCCAGATGTTGCAGAGGTTTGTGAGGAAGATAGTGCTGTTTGCTTAATAAAAATAGAATCTAAATAATATTGTCCTTGCTGATCAAGAAATTTGAGGATCCAGCAGCCAGGGTGCCTAGAAGCCTGACAGAAAGAGGATTTTATGTGGACAAACCCATTCTTTCTTCACGGGAGAAGGTTTGTTGGAGACTTATGCTCCAGAGTTCACTGTCCTGCTGTGCTGGAGTTCCTTCTAGTTCTAAACAGGCTTCAGACATAGGGGAATTTGTGGTAAACAGGCAGCTGATCACAGAGAACTTTGTTCTGTGTTGACATCAAAAATACTCTTTGTGCCAGTGACCTAGAGAGCAAAGAACCTCCAAAGTGGCAAAACTACTGGATCACTCCACCACAGTCCGTTCGAAAAGACCATGGACACACGGACTGTCCTTGGAAGGCCAGTCTTCAGATTGCCCAAATAAACATTGTCCTTTAAAAACAAAAACAGTTAAACCAGGTTGCTCTATACTCCACTAAACTCCTCGGGAAAAAACATCCAATTCCCTCGTAGCTTTAATGCTTCTCACCAGTCCAGTGCTCAGAGAGCACTTCCACCTCTCTGGGGGGACTTGCCTTTCCCACTCCACCTAAGATGCCCTCAGGACCAGGTCGACAGGTATCTTCGATAGCAGAGTTATTGCACACACATGTTGGAAAGGAAAGTGATTATAAGTCATTTGTCCACTGGAATGAGGAAAGAAGAGAAAGGAGATAAGAGAGGAGAGAAAGGATGGCTCTGGATCACAGTTTAGTTTAGGTCACTGAATTAGGGAAAGGGAAATGTGAATTCACTTTCCAGATCCAATTCACATTCAGGCATTTAGTGCAAAGAAGAGCATGAGTCACTAAAGCCACTCTAGGGTCACATTAACTGAGACTTAACCATGTGCTGAGAATGATCACCAGATTGTGGCCTTCAAGAGAGACCTGTGGTGAACTCTGTGAGTTTTCTGAGGATCAGGCAAAGAAATCTCTAGCTTATGAAGTTCTGAGCATGGGCTTCTTGAAGTTTCTATTCAGATAGCTGCTTTGGTTTTCACAGCAAAAACTCAGATTAGGTACCTAGAGGCTGTAGACACTTCCAGTTTTAGCTGAAAACAGTTCATCTGCTCTGAGGATCTGAATTTTAGGCTTTGTATTAAAAGTCAGAGGTAGGAGGTAGCTGAGTTTTTTAGAGCTCCAATGTTATCTATTGCATACTTCATTAAAGTATTGTATTAAAGAGCTTCAGCCTCTCATTCTTATCATCTTATTGAATATTTCTTCCATTCCATCACTTCATGGTTGAAGCTAACAGTCAGTTCTCTTCTATTTGCTAATCCCTTTGATTGTTTTGCTCAACTACAATTGTTTACAGCTTCGCCTCCAATAGAAAACTGCCTTGAAATACTTTTTCTTCCTCTTTAATTTCAGTATCCTTTTTGTTGCCCCCTTTTTACTTTTTTTTGTAAAATATCTTTCCACGTTGAGCTTTTAGATGTCAAAAGCAATTTAAAGAGCAAAAACACCTCAAGCTACTATGTTAAAATTGTTTTGCTTACAGTAAGAGTACACCAATAACACTCTCTTCCTCTGCATGTTCAGCTGAACTAGTAAGAAGTTATTCCTCAGCTGTGACATATCTGAAATCATAATGAAGTCACCTTGCACAAGACATGTAGAACTGAAGATTTTCCATTCTTTGTGAAACCTCAAAGTTATGATACTTGTGGCTATCCAAAAGAAAGATTAAAAACTTTAAAATTGTCAATATATGTTGCAGAACAAAAGTTATATTTGAAGTATTAATGCTACAATGTCATGATACTTCCCTTTGAATGTGTCCAAACAGAGGTTTTTTTCCTCTGGCGAGATTTCACCTCTCTTTGCTTGCCACAATGACAGGGTCCCATGTTACTCAGCAAAAACTTGGGCAGGCAGAAGACAGGACCCCAGCATGTCATCGAATACTTATATTTTTCTGTTCTACTTTTTTGTTTCTTTCTTCCATCTTCTCTGCATGTTCAACCCAAAGCTTTAAATTCTTCAAAGACTGTCTGTCTAATAACTGATTTCCATGCTGTTAAAAAAAAAGAAAAAAAGAAAACAAACAAACAAACAAACAAAAATAGAACAAAGTTAACTATAAATTAAATCATGCTTTAATAGCTAAAAAAATACGGAAATAATTCTATTGAAAAAACAGTTCCTATAACTTCTTTTTTTTTCCTAGACCAAAGTAGTGAAGACTCTAAAGCAAAGTATTCTCCCCAAATTCCAGGATCAATGTTACATAGCTTGCCTGTTCTTCCAACTTACCTAGCAAGTTTTTCAGTTTAAAGAATCAGGAACTTTTATTTAATATTTTTGTTAATTTCACTTATATATTTCATATGTATCAAGGTAACAACAGTCCTGGAGTTAGTTCTCTGTGGTGTGAATCTTCCTTGGACCTCAACTCATAACTTGCAGATGACACTGGATTTTTGCAGCTACATTTCACTTTTGTGGCAACAGCAGCTCTCCATCCTCTAGTGTCATTTACTTTTCTCTGTTTAATCTCCAAAAACTATAATTTACAGAAGAAATAGCCATCTTATTCTCCTGTCCAGTAGGCAAAAAAACCAGCAAATCTGGGTTTTTTTGAAAAAAAGTATAACTTCCCTTACCTAAAGTGAGCCATTTGTAATGTGGATGTCTAAATCTGAGTGAGTTCCCTAAGATCCTTCCATTAACATTGGGAAGAAACTGCCAGCTACAGAGTGTGAGGTTCATCTTTTTCAGACATCCATCTGAATCATCTACTAATGCCTGTATTTCCTCACTGGTTGTGAAGGGAATTAAGGAGGACCATTTAGATGCACTCTGTATTGGAAATATTTACAGTGAGACAACATGGAGCTGCTCAATACAGTAAGGCTTTCCTACTTTAATAAGAAACTGTTAAGTCATAAAAAATTAAAATGAAATTCTGAATCTGTGTTAGATTCAGAACCTGTTAAGTTGCCTTTTACTGCTGGTACTGTAGATTTCAGTTATGTTATTTCTGAGTTACAGATCCACAAAATCAGAGAAAAATTTTAGATCCTTTTACTGTACGCAGTAATGGTCCTGATGACTCATTGTCATTGAAGATATACCGGTTCAAATTGCTTATGTATATTTCATTAGATTGGCCATTCTGAAGACATTAAAGTTGAGTGCCATGCAAAATAAGTTGATAAAAAAATTCATTTCAATCTGAAGTAATTTCACCAAAAAACACCACCAAAACACATGGAAGAAATAAAAACTTCCCATTTATAATACCTGTAAGGCTAATATGTATATGTTAAATATAATATATGGTTCTATGCAGTTATATGTTTATTTTAACAGAAATGTGTCAGCATAATTAAATAACAACATAGTCACATTGAAGGAATAATTTTGAAGGTACTGAAGTAAAATGAAAAAATAGAAATTGTTATTTTCACTTGTTTAGCATTTTGCTTTTATCAAAATCAACATGTTCTCATGAGTTTTTATTTTTTTAAAAGTCAACTGTTATGTTGAGAACATTTTGTTCAGTTCTGGCCTTGAAACCTTCATTTTTTTGTCTGGCAATTTTTTCCTAGAAGCACGAGATCCGTTTTGCCTGTCTTCTCTGTGCAGATAAGCCACTAGACAAACATTAACTAATTATTTTTGGCTAATTCTTGCTCCATCATAAGCACTGGAAAGGCAAAAGACTTTTTCCTTTAACACAGTGGATCTGGCAGAACATCGTTATCCAGGACAGGAGTATCAAGTGAACTTGTATCATTACAAAGCAAATTCACAATCAACACATTCTGCTAAGCTGACTAGAGAAATTCTGTGCAGCTACACTGCTCTGACAGAAATAGTCTGTTTAATCTTTTTTCATAAGTGCCTGCAAACATCAACAGAAAAGGAGAGAGGTCAGTTTGGATCTACAGGAAGAGAGCTCAGATGTAATCTGTGGCTGTTGAAAAAGGTTGTTCTTTGGTTACTTGAAACAAACATTTAAACCTCTGGATTACAACATTTGCATGGTTTGATAAACTCATACAGATGCTTCACCAGAGGTGTATTTTCTTTCTTCTTCTTTAATAGTCAATAAAAATTTTGCACACACACGTATGTCTATTTGCACATGCTCAGTCTTGTGCATTTTGAAAGCACATGAGTGTATGGCTAACAGCTCACAGAGGCTTCTGAGGGAATTGTTTCTTCCTAGCTCTATCTTTCTTTCTTTTTCTTTTCTTCCCTTCCCTTTTTGATTATGGTTACAGGAGGAGTAGATGGCGACAAATGATTAATAAAAGGACAAAGCTGGAGAATTTTTGTTTATTGTCCAGAACCAGTTGTTTCTTTATAACCTCATCTGACTTAACCTCAATTAAAAATGCTTCCTGTAAAAAGGTTTCTGCAGAAAAATCAGTCAGGATAGTTTTAAAATAGGGTTAAGTTGGTCCAAGTGATGGTCTGTGGGATACTTAGTCTCCTGCCCATGACTGGGGTGGTGCCTTAGTGCTACCCAGTGCCAGCCCACAGAGTGGCTCAGAGCATTGCCACTGGCTGCCTCCATAACCAACACAATGTGTCTGCAAAGTGCGAAAGCTGGGCAGCTCTGAGAGGAACAGATGTGGTTCTGCAAATCATGAAAATTATGTGAAAAACCCTCACAAGGAAGAAAGGGACAACATTGCTTTTTTTGACAACACAATGAAGCCCCAAATAGCCTTACAGAGATCCAATGCATAAATCATAAACTACTGTTAAATACTATGGAAGAACTGGCATCTCCTTTATTGGAAAGGTTTAGAGTCAGGTCTGGTAACAGAATTATACTCTCATCATTACAGAGGCTTATAATGCTCTAACACTGTTCCTAAACCTTGAAAAGATCAATTTCTATGCCTTTCACACAGCCTTATTTCATTATTAAGTACAGATGCTACAATCTTGGTCCAGGTAATGGCAGGTAGATTAACAAAAGTACTGCCACACCTCCAGCAACATTAAGACCATATGAGAATTGTAACTGGGGGCTGATCTGAGGAGACTATTCAGCCAGCCTTCTGTTTTATAAGAAGCCTTAGAGAAATCCAGATTTAACAGGCCAAATGGAAAAGAGAAAAAAAAAAGTTATCTATGTGCAATGGTTTCCAATTCACAGCATAAAAAAATAAACTTTGGAAGATGATTTATTGGCTAAATTAAAAGTCTTTATGCCTCCCTGCTAGGTACCACTTAAAGGATGCAATTCATTCTCCTCATTCAATGTAGACTGGGAAAATGAGGGGAAGTTGTCACTTATTCAGTACAGATGGATGATTATTTTTTATCAGCTCCATGTATGGAGTCTAGTTTGAAAGAAAAACAGTAGCATGAAAAGTCATAAAGAATTTTGATGCCCTTTAGATTGGAATTCCTTGAGAAAACAATGCTGGAATTTATGAATGAAGAATTGTGGGGACAGTCAAGCTATAAAATCTAAAGCATTATGGAGTCTATTTAGCCACATGTGTTAACATACTTCTGTGCTCCTTATGGGGTTCTTAAGGAACCTCTTAAAGGATTCTAAGGGAAAAATAAGAGAAAAAATTTCAGGACACAGAGATGTATATTATTTTGTGTAGTACAGAAGTATCTATGACATCAGGACCTATGTCTAATCGAGTCTGATAATCCTGTATGACATACACTGAGGGACAGTCAGTTTGATTTCGTTGAGTTTGAAAGAAATGTACAGTCCTTACAATGTACAGGTAGTTTCCAAAAGATCTTAATGGCAGAAGCAAACAGAGACCCTCCCTGCCTGTGCTTCATGGCCTGCCCAGCTGGGAATCTAAACCCAAGCATGGCTAAACCTTTGACCATGCAGGGCAGAGAGGAATTACAACCAAAACAAACTCCAGTGTTGTCGTCCAGGTGGGTTAAGGCTGCACAACTCCTACATCTGGCAATGACTTGTGAGAAATGTCAACTTATTTGCCCTCTGTAGATGCAGCTATGCAGGCACTATAGCATGGATTTGAGTCAAATATCAAGTTTTGGCACTTCTCCTGATCTGTTTGGATACTTAAGCACACACTCCACGTGGATGCAAGCCAAGGTCTAGAGGGCAGTAGAGCAAGAGCCAAGAGGAAGAGCCTGGTGAGACTGAGCATAGAGGGGAACAGTACAAGAGGAAACACCTTGTTCTTGGCTCTTCTCAAGAGCCACAGTGAAGGCTCTGATCCTGGACTGTAGGATCAGAATTGGTGACTGGGAAGACTGGCCAAGAGTGAATTTCACCTCTGTAGTGGACAAACTGTTTTTCTTATACTGCAAAATAAGTGTGGTCTTATTCATACAAGTCATAAGTGCAAGGACTAGATGGTAATCCCAACATTTAGTGTGGATTTACAAAGAGCAGATCATGCCTGACTGACCTGACACTCTCCATTGGTGAAATGTCTTTTTATATTGATGAGGATAGAGTGATGGAAAGTATACTTGATTTCACTAAGACCTCTGACTCATCTCCACAGTCCTCTCATCTGGAAGCTCAGGATTTATAGTCCACAAGATGTCACAAAAGACTCCTGGACTGTCAATCTCAAAGGCTACTGACTGGTAGCCATCAAACAGCTGTTGACTAGTAACAAACAGTATCAATAATCTGAATAATAAAACAGAATAAATCCTCAGCAACTTTACAGATGCTAGGAAATAAGGAGTGGTTGACACACTGAAAGGCAGAACCTCACTCAAGGCAGTCCTTGATAAACCTGAAGATAGGGTTAACAAAAATTGTTATGAATACCAACAAAGTGTGATGTTCTGCACTCAGCTGGGCCAACCCCAAGTATCAGCACACTGGCTGCCAGGGAGAAGCCTGGTGAAAAGGAAAGTAGACACCAGACTGAATAGGAGCCAACAGGAAGCTCTCTCCGCAAATAAGGCAAACCACATCCTGAACAGCAGTAGGTGGAGTGTGTCCAGCAGATCAAATTACAATCCCCCTCTGCACACCTGGAATACTGTGTCCCAGTAGGGGTGTTCCCACCCCCAAGTTAAAAAAGATATACAGAAACTGGAGCTGACCCAGCAGGGAGCTACCAAAATGGTCCAGGAGATAGACAACATAACATACAAGGAGCTGTTTAATCTGATCAAGAGCAGACCATGCAGCAAATAGTCTCACTGTAAAACAATTTGACAGGTAACAAGAGGTAGCAAAGACAATGTGGATGAACTCTTCTTGGTAGTGACAGACGGTATAATGATGAGCAATGGTCACCTGGCTGGGGAGGTTCAGTTTGAACATAAGGAAAAGCTTTACTAGGAGGGTAACAATGGAGCAGGTACCCAGAGATGCTGTAAAATCATCATCCTTGGGGATTTTGACAAGCTGCCTAGACAAAGCCACAGCTGACAGCAGGTGGTGGCAATAGTCCTGTATGAGAGGGAGGCTGGTCCCAATTAACTCCAATCAGTTTCTCTGTGATTCTGTAAAACCTACCCTAATTTCTCATTAATTTCATTCTGCAATAATTACTAATAAAGAAAACCCACTGATTGGTGAGTTTACTTTGCTATTTATAGAAAATATACTTACCATATTTGTTTATCTTTCTATTGTCTAACGATCATTTAAGCTACTTATTTTGCTGTTCTGCATACTTCCAGTTCAACTGATCAGTGTATACGGCTATATTTAGCAAAGACTCTGTATGTATTAACAGCCTCATCCACTTGACATGGTTATGTTTCACATGAGGCAGTCCATCTTGGTCCTGATGACTCATTGACATTGAAGATATTTCTGTTCAAATTACTTGTGCCATTTGACATGGTTACTGTGTGAGCCTTTATCTCTTCTCATAAACCACTATGCACAGCTTTTGTTTTCATATGTATTACAAGTTATACACAGTGTCCCTCTTTGAACAGAAATCTCATTAGCAGGGACCAGAACAGGCTACACAAACATAAAGGGGGAGAAGAAACAGAAAGGTAAAGAAACAAACCCACACATATGGCAGTCTGCTGCGATTTCCTGATGTTTGCTGATTCCCAACAGAGAGCTCCCTCTCCACAAGACCATGTAACCACTGATGATGTTGATGGGAAGTAACTGCTGTACCTCACCCCTGTGCTGACTTTCTATCAGCACAGGATGAGGTTTTGTGTAGAATCTGTTACAAGCATAAAACAGTTGGGATTCTCTGGGAGGCAAAGAGTAAAACTCATTATAAAATGGGATGCATTGACTTGAGTGCTGAAGCACTTATTAATGACCTGATTCAGATCTAAAGAATCTCTCCAACAAAGGAGGCTCTTCTGCCAGTGAAGCACAATTTGAGACTCATAGCTTGTATACACAGGGAAAATTACCAGCATAATTATGCCAGTATAATTATACTAGTTTAGCTACACCAATAAAATTCTCCCTCTATGGACACTCCTGTCCCAATGTAAAAATACTTCATTTCTATGAAGCTCATCTCAACATAATTTAAATCAGGACATTTATCTTGAGATAAGAAGAGAATGGGAAGTTTAACTGGCAGGATATACTGGGACAGCTATACCAGTGTAGTTAGCCATTTTCATATAGGCAGCTTTCAGTTGCTCACAGGAGTGTGAGATTTTGTCTTCTTGATGAAAGCTTTGGGTTTAAGTGTTTTCACATTGCTTCATCTACTGAAGTCAGAATAAATAATTATAAAAGAGAATCAGCTCAGTAATAGGATCTGATAAGCATATATCTCTGCTCAGCAAATTGCTGTGCTTGCCTCATTAGGATTAACCACCCTGCAGACAAAGAAGCCAAGTCACAGCTTCTAAGGATGCAGTGCCAGATGGAAGTTACTATTCAAAAAATGTCTCAGGAGATGTCTTGGCATCTGTTACTGAAGAATGTTATTGGTAAAGCCTTAAGAACCAGCCCTAAAAAGGGGCAAACAGATGCTGGTGAGGCTTTTGTGAGGGTCTCACAAAGAAATTCTAGAAGTTCATGTTTTTTAGCTGAGCTGTTACATCTCACAAGTATGAATTATACAGACCCAGAGCCCGATAAAAATCCCTTTACCTGGATCTTCATGCGAAAAACCTTCAAAGTCTTGCCATTAAAGCTTTGTTGGCTCAACTCTTCCCTGTGGTTAGTCACAAAGACTCACAGCTCTTTAAGATCAATCAGGTTAAGAATTTTATTAGTAACTGGGAATCACTCCTGCAATGCATAAAAGAAATAAGCAGGAATGACAATGTAACTCCAGGCTTTCCTCCGCTGCTTTTACAGAAACCACACCAATACAAGACTGAAGGTCTCAAAACATTCATAATCCCCTGATTTCTGCACCACTCTGAGTGGAACAATTTCAGGCAGGAACTTGTGAGAAATTTCAACTCCATTTGCCCGCTGTGGGTGCACCTGTGCAGGCACCACAGTGTGGATTTCTGTCTAATCTCAAGTTCTGTCTCCTCAGGTTAGCACACATTCAGGTATGGACTTTAGCCAAGCTCTAGAGTGCAGTAGAGAAGGAGCCAAGAGGAAGAGCCAAGCAGGACTGAGCAGAGTGGGCAGCAGTGCATCAGGACACACCTTCTGCTCAGGTCTTCTCAAGTGCCCCACTGAGGACTCTGAGTCTGGGATGCAGCCGGGAAAGAAGCAGCCCAAGGATCAAGCATGCTTAAACCCACTCTTAGATTAAAACTTTGTGTAAGACACAGCCTGTGAGAAATGAAAGAATGAAAACCAAGGCACTGACTGTGCTACCAAAAACTATCTTCTCCAACTTTTGCGAAGTGGTATGCTTGGTCTCCAGGCAACAAGTTTGGTGGACCTTGCTCAAAGGCCTGGATGACTAAGAAGGAAACACTATGATTTATTGGTCTGAATTTTTAAAAAAATCACCCTTTCTTTGGCATTTGCAATGTCTGGCCTGACCCACAGAAGTGACTATCTGCTTCTCAGAAGATGCCCATGGATGTCAACTGCCAGGACATGTTAAATTCCCCACTGGGTGAGGCATCCCTACTCCCTTACATAATTCATGATCCAAAATCATGTGTTCAGGATTGCTCAGCCACTAGATGTCCCTGCGGACTACCGGGCAAAGCAGAGAAGGTGAGCTTCAGGCCAAATCCAAAGAAAAAGCTGGAGAGCAAGCAGCATGGACACATCCCTATTTGTGTGCCAGTTCTCTGCCTAGGTAGCAATGGAATGATTTTCACTTGCTGACAGACTGCGTAGTTGTGAGCATAGCCCAAGGAACATGCTCCTTGCATGTCCTGACTTGAATTATTGAGCAGCAACTTGGGAATATCCACAGAAAAAGTGGGAAGAAAAATCCTATCCTCTTAAATCTCTGAGGAGGCAGATCTGCACTCCAATTTCTCCAAAAGTAGCTCTCCTAAACTAACCAGCTTCATCATCCTAGCAGACTGATCCAGAGTGGAAAGAAATTCTACAGCAAAATCTCTTATCTACTCCTCCCTTTGGATAGGTCATAAAAGGACAGCAAGTGTTCCCTCAGACCCTTTCCCTGTGTTAATTCTGCCATGTGAACTCACATGCACTGTTATTTTCTAACAATATTCTAGTGTTCAGGACATGTATTTAGCTCATCAGCACTTTGGGGCATGTAAGGTCAAGAGCCATAAAAATAGGTTGTGCAAATCTGATGGGGTCTGCAACAAACGCCAGGCTCAGACCCAACTGCAGAGGTAGAAATCAATAGATGAGGAATGTGTTTGAGTGGCTGCACGAATCTTTTATCTTTTGCCTGACAAACAACCTCTTTGGTTTGTGTGTACAGGACCTGTACCATCACATGGGTGCTGGAGACCTTGCACACAAACACACAAACTGAGAGGGGTAAAAAACAAGACCTCTTTCTTTTTTTTTCCTCTGAAACACAAACATTGTACTACAGATCCAACTCCACAAGTTGCTGACATGACAGCTGGGCTGTCAAGCTCTGCTAGTGTGGAGACTGAAGAGCTACAGCACCCAGACACAACCACGGATGTCAGCTTGGAAATGCCCTTTCAAATAACTTAATTTTTAGAAGACAAGAGCAAGGCAGATATGCCAAACTGGGCAACCATGGAAGGAAGCTACATAAATCATACTTTTGACAAGCTTACCCATGAGATCTCTACCTCATTCCCTTTTTACTTTCCTAACCCCAGCTTGCCTATAAGCAAGCAAGGCAGCTCCCAGTGGGTCTGATCTGCGCAAAACAGTTCACTGCATCTGCAAACACTTCTCTGGTGATGTTGGACCACCACAATATTTCATAGAAAGCTTTGTATCTGTATATAAAGAACTGGTATATAAAGAGCTGGTACATTAAAGGAGACTTCCAATCATATATTACTCATCACTGACTCAGCTTGATAATGTAAAGTCAATGAGAGAAGTTGCCAGCATTCCTTTGTGTTATAATCATTAAAGAGCAACCGCCAGCGTTCCCACACTTTCAACTTCTGCAAAATTATTGCTCTTTGCCCTTTACCACATCTGTGTTTGCATAACCAAGTGGTGTACAGCTTGTCAACACCTCTTTATGCTTTACCTTTCTCCCTGCAGGGTTTTGTTTATGTGTCATCAGAGCAAATCCACTTCTGAGGACTCGAGCCTCCTTTTCCATAGTATACAAAAGGGATCGATAATTGCCATATTAATTCTCAAGCATGAGCTCTGAAGGAATGAAAAAGACCAGTACAATCAAATCCAATTTTAGGAGAAACAATTCGGCTAATTGCCTCACACCCTGCACTGCGGGGGTTCTTTTCTGGTTTTGTTCAGTGTCAAGTAAAACCACCCAGTATGTGGGCAGGCAGGAAGACACCAGTGCCTAACCTCTCTCCAGGGTCACTGCAAGTCCAACACCAGTTCCCTCACCTTTAGTAGCACGTGTTGCAGTGCCCATGGGCTCATGTAGAAATGTGTAGAAATGGGCCACCACTGCTTGCCAGAGAATTTGTGCCATGTCTGTCTTTGGTAGAATTTGGGTGCCTAGGGCCATTTTAAGTCACCTTCTTTGCTCCCAAGTCCTTGTATTCTCCTTTCCCATTGGCATTTGTCCACAACTCCCTGCTCTGTACCTTGCTTATATTCTCTGAATCACTTCACTTCTCACCGAGTAGGTGCAGAGATTACAATGAATTTAGGACATCTATGAAAACAGGCTCTAGCTCCAAAATGATGGCCTGTACTGCTGTTCAGGACTGTGTGATATTGGAGGGGGTGAAAAATCTATTCAGCCTCTTGTGCTCAGAGTTGTGTTCAACCTTTTCTCCTCCGAGGAACAGCCAGGTTTGCTTTACTAGGCAACTAAGTTGTTGCAGCTCAGAGGCAGACAATGAGGCTCTGACATGTTACCTCAGAGAGTCTGGATTTATTAGATGTGCTCAGACTATACCCAATACCAACAGCATCAAAACAACATTTACTCTTCTGACTCCTGCATACATCAGAACATTGAAGAGCAGACTCTGGTGCCTGTCCAGACATATACCTTTGCCTTCTGCTTCCCAGAACCTAGCCAAATGTCCACTCAGTGTCTTTCAGAAGTGAATCACACCTATAAATGTTCAGTTAACTCCCTGTATTTGCCATGAAGAGCAATGTGCTCCTTTGATGAGCACCTAAATTGTCCACTGTCCGTTTGGGGAATGGTAGTTCCCATATTAGATGTCATGAGTCACCTTGATGGATCAGGTAACTGCCACCACTGGTATACTTATATTTGAAGTCCATGGTAAAGAGGTTTGAACATGGATTTTCTCTCTTATTCAAATTGTCACAACTTGTTCAGGCACTGAAAGTTCTACATTCAATTCTGCATTCAAGCAAATATGTGAAAGTTGGGGTGGTTTCCTTGAACCCTAGACTCTGAAAATCCTTTTGGGGAAAACTTTCCTCGACAGCTAAACTAAGCTGCTGTTCAGCAGTACTACCCACTTCAACAGTGGGCAGACATTTTCTGGTCTTGATTTCTAAATGCTATTCCACCTCCTCTCTAAACTTCCTTTTTTGATGTTACATAGGTTATTTGCATAAAATTGAGGAACTGAGCCAAATACTTCTCTTACCACTTCAAAGCTACTGACCTCCAAGAAGCTGGACTGGTGTAAATGAGGGAAGAATCTGACGCAATAGGGTAGTTCAGTGTAATTATATATCCACTGTCCAATACCACCAGAAACCTGCTGTTGTGTCTGGCCAAGCCCAAGGTAAGCTTGGACTCAGCACCATGCTAACACTGTCAGACATCTGGATCACAGTTGATTCATGCCCTGCTGGCTAGAAACATAGCCAGGACTTGCTTTCATCTGTCTACAACAGACTCCAGTAGACATTTCCTAAAAATGGAGTTTAGACAAGATTTTAAAACATAAGAAGTCACACTACGTTTCTCATACTTTTGCATCCAAGCTGTGGGGAATCCTACTTACTGTTTGGTCTATGATATTACCAAAGGTTGTAGTCAAGCTGGAAGGTAAAGTAAATGCAGAAAACATGTGATTTACACAACAAAACTGCCCCTTTTAGGTGGTGTACATCAGGAGAACCCCTCTGTGCAGTAATCAGGAGAATAGACAAGTGGCTGAAGCAGTTGTATTTCTCCACATTCTGTAAAACAGGTCATCCTGTTGATGTCTCAAAGTTTTTACATGCAACATCTTGAGTTTTTTAAACAGGAGAGGTTAGTTGGACTATCATTTTAGTAAATGCCCGGATCAGTCTATTGTAGGTAAGGCGAGGCATATGGGCTGAGTCTGAAATGCTGAGTAGTTCAGGTGTATTTCCTCAAAGAAAGTAAATTCAACACTAAATTCTTTAGCCTGACAGGATTTCACATGACTGTATCATTTGGGTTTACAACATTCCTTGGACTGCATTACTCTGTGCCCCCAACAATCAGCTATTAATTCTGATCTGCAAGCATAGTCAGATTGATCTTAATTAATCTGATTCATACTCTATTAATGCTCAATTCATCAATGTGTTTCGATATGCATAATCATACTAATAATAGATCTGGCCTTAGAATTGAAATAGATCTGACTTTATGATACAGACTGCATGGCAGAAGAGCAAATGTGAATACTGGACCCAATATGCTAGCCTTGAGAAAAATTAAAAAACAGATTTTGAAATCACATATTTGGGAATAGTAGGTTTGGGGACAAAAACATTACTGATTCACATTCTGATACGGCATCTGCATTTATTTTAAATTAAATTGAGATAAGTTCTATGAATGAGAAAATGGATCAAGACAACAAGGTTTGGTCACAATGCACATTGTTGATTCCAAAATCTTCTTGTGGACTGAGCCTGGAAACCCTGTGTTGTGTTCAATATGGTTCCACTGCTCACTTGCATCTGAGATGTCTTGGGCTGATCTCTGAAGCTTTGTATCAGAGACATTTTTGCCCAATTGCTATTCACCACAGCTCCAGATCAGAAAAGGGTCTAGCTCTTGAGATCACTGTATGTGTGTGCTTGAATGTGTTTGAAATTTCATAAATAAACTGCAGGTAGGACAAACCCATATTCTTTGACAGTTAATAGATGTTAAATTGCTGCAACCTGCTGTTTTGATATTAGTTTGATGGTTGTTTCCAACAAATAGATTAAACTATTAATTAACTGCAAATAAATTATTTTACTTTTCCATAGCTTCTTTGTATTCTACCAGGCTCTCTATATCCTGTTATTTCAGGATGTGGTCTTGATGTGCCATAGCATGATATAATTCATAGTGACACTATCAGATGTACTACAGCAAAATATGAATCTGGGGAAAGGAGAGCTCACACTATGATGACATGTAATTATTTCAAATAGCAAACTGCTGCAGGCAGAGTCTGATATACTTCCATTAACCATGAGCAGGCATACCCTACCCTTCTGGAGGGAAGACATGCAGTCTAGTGGCTGGAGAAGTGGACTAACTTTGGTTTTGAGCTCTCTATTTACAGTGACCTCGTGCAACCTTTTTGCATTCACTCTGATAACTGTGAACAACTGACAGAGAATTATTAAGCCATCCTTTCAGGCTTGACTCATTAATATCAACATTGCCTATAAGGTTTTGAAATATCACAAACCATTTAAGAAACACGTGAACACAACAATAGGGATGTGAGGGAACAGAAAGAGTAGCATTGCTCCACAAAGAAGGATGAGCTAGAAGCTGACCTTGGCACAGGTTGTACTCTCATCCACAGCTCTTGCTGCTCGTAACAACGAACTGTCCTGAAGTCTCAGAGTTAGGTATGTTTTGTCAAGCTGAATTTCTACCTTTTAGAAAGCTGATGGCCATTTGTTCTCTGGACAAAAACTGCCTTTGCTTGAAATGTCTCTTTTTGAGCTCTCTGTCATTCCCACCACTGGTTTGCTTTGTGTTTTGCTGTTGTTATCTGAGTGATTTTGTTTGTTTGAATGCTTGTCTGTTTGTTTTGAGAACAATGGTATCAGTTCTTTCTTATTGCTACTCAAAATACCTTATCTGCTCTATGACATTTGCTCATTTTACAGCCACTTCACAAGTTACACCTACTTAGCCTGTGATTGACTGGTGCACAGCATTCTGTTCTCTGTCCTTTTTGGTAGATGCAAACACAGTTTATAATGGAAATTGTTGTGATTATTCACTAAGTACATGACCTTGCACCTCATATAGTTACACACATCCATTTCTATTAGCTCACTCATCAAAATTCTTCATTGCCTTCCACTTTCTGATCCTCTACTGTATTTATGATGCCTCTCAGCTTTGTGTCAACAGCTAATTTAATTTACATGTTCTTCCTGTTTATGTAAAAGTCACTAATGAAAATTTTGGCAACGTGTGTCAAGAGCAATCCTTGATGTTTTGTGTTAGCACCCTCTTCTCACAGGGTCTGTTGATAAATTCATAGAGGAATTGAGGTTAGAGGAGACTTCTAGAGATCCATTAGTCCCTTGTCCAAAGCAGCACTGATATCAAAGTTGAATCAATTTGCTCAGCCCACTAAATCCCTTTCCAAGATGTCCATAGTTGTTTCATCGTTGTCTAATTTCTTGTGAATCCTGAAACTTTTAAAGTCCTTTTTTTTTCCCCCCCTCTTTTCTATATTAAAACCAGTCCTCATTTGGAAGTATATTTAGATGTTTACTGAAATACAATAATCATAGCTCTGTGCTGCTTCATTTCTCTGGAGGTGAAGTATTTTTATTTACTTCCCTTTTTGCTACTAGTTCTGACTACCTGAAGTATGGCTGCTCTGGCCTGCCCAGTGATATGGAAGTTTCTCTCATATTCCCATTTTCTATAGAGATTAGGAAAATTCATGATATGGAAAGGATGAGCCTTTCAGATCTCAAACTACTCTAATTTATTCCCTCAATCAAATCATATGACATAGAATTTTAATTTGTATTTCTATCTTAATGATTATTCTCTCACCTTCCTACAAATGCTACAGTCATACAATTTGTCCTTAAATGAAATTTCCTGTTGTCACACAGGAGACCACGTTTCCCATTCTTGAGATTCTTTGTAAGTCAGCTAAAACTTACTAGAAACTTGACACTCACGTACAACAGTCTTAACCAAATACATAATTTCTCAAACTTCCCTGAAACTTGATGGTTTATCAGAATAACAGGTACCTATTTCAGCAATACAGGATCATTTGGGTGAAAATACCCACAACAAAATAAAGAAAAAAAAGGAATGATTAAAAAAGAGCCTTTGTGATCACTATCCAATAGAGTCAACGGGTAATGAGGCTTCTAGTTTGGACTGTGCTTCCTGCTGACCATTGAAACATTTACCAGTGCATCAGGCCAGTTCTTCCACTAGTGTGAACCACCACAGCAGATAAAGTTTATGCCTATCAGCAACCAAACAAAGGTGCCACTAAATGTGGGCCAAACTATAATTGCTGTGCATGGCTAGTAAGAGTTCAGACAGCTTAAAAGAACCGCAGTGAGACCAGAAGACTTTTATCTTTATGTCACTGATGCAATTAAATGTAGAATAGATCAGTGATGATCAAAGTCTTCTGAAAGTGCCTCATAATAAACTGGTGGTGCAAGCTGCACTGTTTTGCTCAAAGTTACAAGGGCAGAACCTGGTCAGATTTAATCCTACTTAGTGACATCATGAGTAGGGTTTTATAAGATAAAGATAATAAACTATGAGCAAAGTAGGAATAATAATGTATATTAAATGGAATGAGAACATGACTTTCTCCTCTTAGATGTGTATCCCAAATTTTTAAGAAATGTGGGTTTGAACCTGACATCAAATGCAGATTTTACAGATCATTCATGAAAATCACATTTGCTAGTATAATCCCTACTGATGCTAGCATTCTGCTTTTGGGGGGTCTGATGCCAGCCTTTTGGATTTCCATTTTTCTAACAGCTGCACAGTGAATCACAATCCCTTGGAGCCACTACAGCCAGCAGAGGTAAGTGGCCAGAAAGGTGTTTTTACCTTTCAAGCCTGCGCAATGGATTTTTTAGGTGAGACACAGCCTGCGCTGAACTGAGCCCAC
>JAWWLV010000088.1:142072720-142111716 GCA_035041135.1 Platyrinchus mystaceus
GCCTTAGGGGCTGACGAGCTCCATCTGCCCGGGGGACCCGGGATTCGAACCTGCGGCCTTGGCGCTGAGAGACCAGCATCTTAACCGCTAGGCCACCAGGGGTCCCCTTGCCAGCAGAGGTGGTTGATGCCCAAATCCCACTACAGTATAAATTTAGAAGGAGCTGAGAACTGAGAGAAACAGGAATTTTGACTCTGCCATAGGACTGGGGCAGAGCAGAAATATCTTGCAGCGGGGTGGTAGGAGGTGAGCTAAATCATCTGTTTGCTTAGTGCCAAAACCAGGGAGGCAGACAAAGCACTAGAGCACTAGAAACTAATGGAAAAAACTACTGCAAAAGTGATAAAAATTACCAGAAACTGATTGCAGTCACAGACAGGGAAGCAGTGGACTGTTGGGTCAGACACTATTTTTGACTAAATAACAAGCACCCTGGAAATAGAATTAACTTACTGCTTTCTGCAGGTACAGCTAGAGACACCCATGCACAAGCAGACACAAAATGGGATCCGTGAATCCATCTAACCACCAGGCAGGAGTGAAAGATCATTTGAACACTGGGACTTGGGGTAAGCAAACAGGTACAACGTCAAACTATGTCAAACATTTCTTCAATGGATATTTTGTTCTAAATCAAACTGCCAACTAATAAGGTAAACACAATATAGTTTAGTTGGGAAGTAGGTTAAAGCAGCTGTTCATTTACTTTCTCTGTGTCAGGAGCAGGAACTCAGTGAGTTCCTTGAACTTGGCATTCTCTTTCAGCTTTATATACATGCCTTCACAACTGCTACATTTATTATTTTTTCCCCTTCATACTGGAGGCAATAACTATGAAACTCTTTAATTTAACAGTATGTTCTTTGTCCTGCAATTGTTCCTGTTTTGCAACCCCATAGATTATATGTATGGGCCTGTAGGAATAGTCAAACAGTTAATAAGGGTAGGGTTTGGCATGCTGCACTATGTACAAATTCTACAATCAAGTCCTGACAGGAAAGCTCTGTATCTCCTGTGGTTCCCAGTCCTGACTAAAGTATGCAAAATATCACTACTGGGAATGATACCTATTTCCCAGAAAGCTGTAATACCAGTTTTTTCTTATCAATGTATCATTGAAAGGTATTTTGTTTATAGTTTATGCCATTTATTTTCCCAGGCATATTAGGTTTTCAAAAGTGATCCATGCTTCATTCTGCCTGTCAAAGGTTCAGAGGTGCTATTTCAAATTTCATTACACCTTTAATACGGTATGTATATGAAAGAACAAAAGATAGACTTGTACCAAATTACTGTATTAATCCCAGAGGTTTGATATCCATCTGCATGATTCCTTGGATCTTCTGGTTCTGCCACAAGCCCCTCTACTGTTCAAGCAGGCAGAAATGCATAGTGCAACAAGCACCGTAGTGTACCACAGGGATACCACAGTCAGGATGAGCAGAGCAAGGTTTTACTCTGCAGAGCAACTGTACAAACTCAATTGCTGACCCTGCTAATGAGAGGAGAACAAGAGTGAAATCTAGCATGTTCCTCTAGAGGTATGTCAAGAGCAGCAGGAATACAGGGAGGGAAACACAGTAAACAAAAACCACTTTATTTGTATCTAATAAAGTAAACAGTCATCAGTGTGAACACATACGGAGCCCAAATCTGGAAGGTAAGGAAGTAATATCTTTGCCTAATCCTTTTTAGGCAAGAAAGATATTTAACACCGTTTATGTGGGCTTGGGCCTTGAACTTGGAGACTTGCTGAAGCAGAATCTGAAGACAAAATTCAAATGTGAATTTTCTTCTCTTTAAAATTGCCTTTTAAAGGTAGAACCTCAAAACACTTGGAATTCTTGCTCTTACCTCAGAAGACTTTAAAAAATAGTTACTTACTTAAACCACTGGAATGCACAGGAACAAGTTTTCTCATGAGGTTCACAGTCAGCTCAAAACCAGAAGGTAAGAAAAGTCAGTCAAATATTTTAGATGTCTACAAGGCAGAGATTTAAGTTTTAAAGAAATGTGAGAAATGGATTGTTTGGCTATGCTGTTGCTCTTATTTCAGATGGGAACCCAGTTCCAAATTCAGTGAGGCCAGATCCCATCATATTTTCTGTCAAGGTCCATCCAATCTGCTAACCAGGGTGTAAGTGGCCTTTCAAAGGGGAAAAGTGCTTTCCTGTGGTACAGTGCCCTCTAACCCTGACCAAGCTTAGAGAAACACTCTCACTGTTTTACTCCATTAGCAGTCAGTTAGCTTTGAAGCTCATTACATTTCCTGGACAGTTGTCCATGTATATAGGACCATCCACCCTGAAAATCATATGCATCAAGGAACACAGAATGATTCACCTTCATTCTGCTTTCAAAAAGCTCTCTAAAATAAACACTATAAGGAGAAGCAGTGAGAAAAGAGGAGCAGCCTCAGGAAAACAATAAAAAAGCTTAACACAAAAGTTGAAATAGGTGGGAGCAAGGGAGAGACACCTCACCACATGGCTAATGAAACATCATAAATGATGCTGAAATGCCAGTCTACAGTCCAGCCAAGCAGAAGGATTAAAGCTCTCTTCTTTATACCAGCCATTGGAGAGGCAAGCTCTGCCACTTTCCTTTTGCTTTAGAGACAAGTCCTACTCACCATAAAAGTCTTCTTCAGGAGCTTACCAAGTCACCACAGCCTTGGCAGTTTTGCTCTAGTAGGCATGAAAAGGACAATTCAGGGTGTTCTGGGTGTTGTATTCAGCAAGTCCTCTGCCCTCAGAAATGCAAGAGGGTGGACAGGAGTAACCAGCTCAGTTCTCTCCCTGTGATTTGAGTGTTTGTGTCAGGTATGGAACACACACAGATGCCATGTAGCTCCCAAGTCTTTGCCACCTGTGGGGAAAGTCCCCACCCCTGTGCTAGGCCCTTTCCTTTTTGAGCTTGGCAAAGGACATGTTTTTCTCTTCTAACAAGTCTCAGAGAAGTCAGAAAAGCAGCATCTATGTGCAGTGTCTTATCTCCCAACTTCCCTAGCCCTGCTGGCTGATTAAACCTGCTTCACTCCTATGCCTCAAGTAGTCTAGGGTCACTAAGCCAGAGCTAACTACTGTTCTTGCCAAAAATGCATTCCTTCACACCAGGGAACACAGACTGTAGCAAAAAGTTACACTTCCTGGCTAATACAGTGTTTTAATCAGTATGGACTATTGTTCTGGCTCAGTGGTGTTTAAAGAGTTTTTCTCTCACCAAACCTTGTTTTCATCGGGATAGATCTGTTACACATATTTGAATATATTTGCCCAAAGCACCACAATTTTTATTTTCTGTTCTTTCAAACTCACATCCATCACTAGATCTGAGCAATCCCTGAAGAACTGGTACTTTCCCCACTCTGCACAAGGATTGTAGTAATACTCAGAATCAGGAATAGCACAAAATCACCCATGATGCCTTTAAAAGCAGTGTCTCTAGGGTATTTACATACATTTACTTCGGTCACTCAAAGGTCCCAGTCATAGGAAGTATGCAGGCACTGCCCTTAGTGATTTCCATCAAATCAAAAGGAACTCACCAAATTACAGATATAAACAGTAGACCTTATCTGCTTATATCATTTGGCTGTTTTCCAAGTGCTTAGACTTAATATTCCCAACAGTTAGGAATATTGTTATCTGTAAAGTGCCATGGACATTTATGGTGCTATATAAGTGCATATTATTAATTAATAACTACCATTCTTAATGCCAGCATTTTAAACATTTACGTGAGCAGCCTCATGAGCAACTGCACACATCGCTCTCTCCAAGCTCGTAGTACAATCAGCAGCACCAGTAAACCACAGTCAAAGACCTCTTTGGACATGATATGGTCTGGGGGCAGCTTTCCCTCTCCCCACATCTCTCCCCAGTCTGTACTCCTTCAAAGACCATCAATCTTTGAGTCATCGCTGTTCCTGTTGCTCACAAGAGCCTGGCTACCAGGAGTATTTAGCCCTGAGATGTGACTCAGTGCCAGCACCCACAGTTTCTCCCTGAAGCAAGTTATGATCAATGGTGTATGCAGTGATCAGAAACCCATTTAAGCAAACTATTGTTTATTTAGTACTAAGAACAAAGTATTCAGAGACAAAAGGATTTCAGAACAAGTACGCTTAAAAATCTTTCTGTACCCCAAGGCTACTGTGCAAAGTAGACCTCTCATCTTTAGGAACTTGATCTTCCTCCAGCCAATACTACTCACAGCAGTGTCTCCTAAGAGACTGTTTACTTTGAGCCATATCCTTAGTCTCTCATCCTTAGCATTCAGAGTAAAGCATTTCCAACTGACTACCAAATTCTCACCCAACACCAAGTTCTAGGTAATGGATCCTACACTAAGCAGAGCAAAGGGGAAGACCATGCTGAGACGTCTTCCTTGAAAATTGAAGTTCAAAATTATCTCAGCCAAGTGATTCCCCCTTGCCTAGACACACAGGACACAGGTTCCTTCTGGATACTGACTATCCATTTTTCCAGGCTATTCATCCTGTTCACACCACAGCTTTCCTTATAACACAAAGAAATTCCAGCTTCTCACTGAACAAAGCTTCTTCACAAATAGCTCTTCCAAACTCTGCAGGAGCCCACCAGGGAGGCCTTCATGGTAAGGCAGGTGGTCTAGCAAAGACTCAGAGAAAACTTTTAACCGCTATCAAAAAATTTGGTAGGATCAATTAAAGGTGGAACAGGAAGAGGAAAACTTGGAGAGATCAGAAGCATGTAATGAAGAAGGAAAAGAGAATGCTGACAGGAGCAGAGAGCTCCCAGCTAGGGCTAGGCTGCAACATTTTGGCACAGCCTTTGCTTGCTGACTGTACCAACCCTGCAGCACCTCTGTGCAGCACAAACAGGCTGTGAAGACCCTTTCCTTCTGTTCCTATCAGACTTTTTGATATCCTTGGTTCCTCTCCAACATCTCCTCCTTGACACTACTACTCTTGGATGTTTGGTTTCCCCCTTGCACCTGAGACCCCGAATTCTCCGCATCATTCATGCCCTTTGTATCAGGCCCTCAACAGGCACTACCCATTTCAGCAGAGAAAAAATGAGGAGGAAAGTAAGAGATGTATAGAAAATCACAACGTACTCACAGGATTTTTATTGTGCAAATAAGAGGAGTGTTCAGTCAACAGAGCGCATAAAGTCATGATACTATGGCAAATATAGGAGAACGGATATATTTTTACCTAATCCCAGTGTAACCTGGACTTATTGTGGAACAAAATGTCTCCCTAGCATTGTTAGCTAAAGGTAATATTTGTAGAGTCATGAAGTGCCATGCAGATTGCATGATGGAGTTACATAAGATAACTTTCATGGAGTCAGCTTTTTCTGAGATGTAATACATATATGTCAGATTAATTTTAGCTAGATGAAAGGTAGATTTTTAAGACTCCTGCCTCCTGTGATGGTAAATGTTAACACTTAGTATACTGATCATTAATAAGATATAATTATATATAATAATGGGGTTGTATAAATACTGCAAATAAAGTGTTGGAGAAACCCAGGGCAATGGCAAGCAGGAGTCCCAGGGATGTAAGGCTGGTGCAGACAAGGACATGCTGGTAAGCGTATTGCAGTGCAGAGAGAAGACCTTGGGGCAGAAGGACATCCAATTTTAGGTAAGCATGAAATTTGTCTACTTTTAAGAGATTCCCTGCAGATATTACTGTTTTTCTTTTTTTCTATCTAAATACAAAGTTTGTTCCATGTAACAGGATTTGTGGGAAAATGGTGGAAACAGTAGGCAAGATTTTGACAGTAAATCTTGAGAAGAAGAACCACGAGAAAATAAAACCCACTTCATCCAGTAGGAAACAAATAAATTTAGGAAGTTTAATAGTCAGAAAATATACTAAGTTCCAGACCTACCTTACAACATGGGTTTGATTGTGAGCTGCAGTGTAACCACAGGACAGAATGGCTTAAGGAGTGGTTTTGCCAGGATCTCTTAGGATGTGTTGAGATGGCACAATGTGATTCCAGCACATTTCTCAGATGCCTGAGCATATTTATCATGGCCACTGTATGCTAATCACTTACACAATTACTACAGGCCCTCATCCTGAACTAGAGATACGGCAATTCCATCTACATTTCTCCTGAAAGCAGACAAGGTCCTTTTTAAATAATGTTGACATGCATGATGCTTAACTCTGTAGTCAGCAAAATGTTCTAAAGACTAGTCAGCAAATATTCTGGAGACTGTATTCAGAGAATAAAACATTCCCTTTGGGTTAGTAATCAAAACTCAGCCTATGCCTTGGAAAGAAGGCAAAGAAAACAAAGGAAACAAAGGAAGCAACCAGGAAAGAAGACAAGAAAGAAAAGAAAAAAAAAAAGAAAGAAAAAAGAATAAAAAGAAAATGAAAAAAAGGAAAAAAATCCTTCAGGTGGAGAAAATGAAGTATTCTACTTCTTTTCTGTCTCCAGGATTAATAATTTCAAAATCAATCTCAAATATATAGAAGCTTTGTAAGCGTATTACAATTTCTGTCAGCCTCCAGTTTTGACTGAAAAAGGTGAGAAATTCTCTTTTGGAGGTTCCCAAAATGCCCAGCTTTTACAGTCATTATGGCAGTAAATGCAGGGTTGCATCCTTTTCAATCCCCAGTGCACTTTAATCTCTTGCACATTTTACCCATATATTTTTACCTCAAAAATAAGTTCTGGGGGCTTTGCACAAAATGAGATGTGGAGCAGCACCAGGAGGAGAGATTGAGAGCAACAAGCACAGATTGAGTGGGAGAAGGAGGTCAGAGGTAGGACAACTTAGCCACCATGGGAGCAGAAAGAGAGATATTACTGGGTACAGATCCAGTTCTGGGTAAACTTACTTTGTTACTTACACACGTACCTATGCTGCTGCTGACCTAAAGAGGGTTTTTTGGTTTGAATGTTTTTATTTAGCTATTGCAGGCAGGCCAAAGTTCTACATGTGGAAATTTCTACTGGGACCAATGCTTTAGTAAGTACTCTCAAACTGATGGTTTGAGGAGACTAGGTGCATCTATAGATAGGTGTAAAGCCCTATACAGCCCTTCTGTACTGGCACAGTCAGGCTGGTAGTGGGCTGGTTGACTCTAACACTATAACCTACCTTTCAATTTCTCCGAAGAATGTTATTCCTACTATGCAGTACTCATGTTTTTGTTAGCTTACTCAAGTCCAGAGTTTCTGCCTCTCCTAGAGCCTTTGTGTGTGAATTTTCACTCCTCTGCCCCAAATCAAAATGTCATCTCAGTAAATGTTTAGACTCCATATACAGAGAAAATTATATTTTGGTTTCTGGGAAAACATTTCAGTATGCAAGCAGTGTTCCCAAGACACGTTGTCTTCCAAAAGCATAAATATGTGCTGTTTTCTTCCAACTCTGTCTACCAGAAAATCCACCTAGAAAAATACCTGTTATCATACAGATAAACACATTTCTCTTTTTCAGCAATAGAAAATGTTCCCATCTTACATGCCTGTACACAAGAAGAGGATTTTAGCTTTCATTTCTACCATTTATGTTCTTTTACCCTCTTTACTGCTTAACAGATGGATTGATCTATCTTCCTATCTATATCCTCTTCTAGCTTTAGGGTAGAGGAAACTAGCTGAATTCTAAATTCTCTGACACCTGTACTGTATGTGGAGTTTCTCCATCCCCTGAAATACGTCTTTAGGCATGTCCTAAAGGATTTTAGTCTTCCTTTCTTCCAACAAAGCACCTTCTTTGGAAAACTAAGTGCTTGACATACTTCTAACCCAGTTCTTGTTTTCACACCGCTGTTAAAACTGTTGCAATTTAGAGGTTATTATTTTTCCTACATAAAATGCAAATATATCCTGCAATAAAGATAAACACTAACTTTTCACCACAACGCCTTCTGTTTTAATGCCAGTCTTTTCAGCAACATCACAGCTCATGTACTAGTTAAATTTAGTTAATGAATGGACTGCCTTAGGTAGACAGCCCTGGAGTGTTCTGCTACAGTGAAGTCCATGAGGAATGCCTGGGACTAGTCTCCTCTGAGCCACAGTTCACATATTTTCCTGTCCCTGAACTATTTAGAGATATATTGACTTCTCTATCAGATCCAGGCTACCAAATCACCATCTGCTTACTATAAAAGTCATGGTGGGCTCAGATTTCATTTGAACAGCAAATTCAAAACAGTCTTGTGTTAATTCTGGGTCTCTTATTAGCTTCTGTCAAAGTCTTATTATGAGTTCAGTGTATCTTGGTTTCCCACAAAGAGATCCAGCAAAGTTTCTCCACAGGCAGCTCTTCATCAGTAGATTGAAGTCACAATCTGTTCTACAATTAAATTTTCTTTGGTCAGTCAAATGCTAAAAACACTTATTCACTGAGTTCATGTTTTGTTTTTTTAATTCTATACACTTAAAATTTTTCTAGTGCAATTTCATACCTACCCTCCTGCATTTGAATTAACTGAAAGCAGTTAAATGTAACAAGGATAACCAGGTATGATCTTATGAGAAAAAAACCTTTGGTTTTCATTGACTTTTTTTACCTTGAGCCTTTGTTTGCAAGTGGAAAGTTAAGTATAATCTAAACCTCTCTAATTATCTTCTGTCTTTCCAAAGAGTTTCCATTTCAGTGACAAGCTACTTGATTTGCCATTAGGATTATTTCTCTCAAAATACTTATCCTCCTTGTAGCATTTGATGTCCAGTTGTCTTTTCTTCTTCCTCTAACCCAATTCAAATTGCTTTGTCATAAGAGAGGATTTATTCTATAGAGTTTCTCCCTCTGACTCGTTGTGTATGGGATCACAAAGTACTTTAAAGACAAATTCCCAATATAGCAACAGTCACTTAAACCTGATACACACGGTTTTGAAGTTTGCTCATCAATGTTCACTAATCTCACACTAGCTCATGCCAAGAGAGTATCTAGAGAACAAGGGTTAGCACCTGCGGTATCACATCGAGATTATTGGGTTTGGGATTTGAATGTTTTTTTCTAACACCTGAATTGTTACAGAGTAAAAGAGTCAGCCTTTGGGTGGCAGCTTTAGGAAGTAATTATGAGGCTGGCTGTCAATGAGATAAAAATAATCTTAGCAACTTTTTATATGCAGGCAGAAGTCAACTTAAGTGAACAAACAGATTAAACATCATAAGCTTGCACAGGCCATGAGCAGGAGCACTGCTGCTTTATCACAGCAGAAACAGGGAAGAAGAGGAGGCCTTAGGAGTCAACTGATCCCAAACCACCTTGGGCAATGGATTTGAAGCCAAAGTTACATGATGTCCCATTCCTGAACAGTGGTATTTTTCTATGTTTGTTTACTTAAACAAATAATTTCCAAATTTGAGTTCTGCCAGAGAACAGCATGCGAAAGAACTCTCCCAAACCCAGCTCCACAGGGCAGGCTAGATTTCAATCTATCACCATATCCCAACAGTCAGTGATGTTCTTGTAACACACTCCCTTCCTTCTAGTCTCTGTTTGATGTTTTCCAAGGTGCTCATAGCACTTGGATCCTTTTTGGAACCACAGGGTGTTTACTGTACCAACCACGGGGATACATTTTGTTATGCATTTCCCTGCCCATTTATAGAAGATATATATACTGTCTGTTCTTGTAACATTAACAGGCTTCCTCTATAAATTAAAAAGTAAATGTAGAAAAACAAAGCATTATCCTTCAATGACTTAATAAGATTTTGCATCATCATCACCATTATTATTATTATTATTAAAGTATCCCAGCAACAGAGTAATAAAATTACACTGATGTGAGCAATTCACACAGCTTTGATTAAGGATGTGTCAGCATTTTCCCGCATGAATCCTTCTTTTTGGTGGAATTAGAAGGAGTGGGAAAGAGATAAAAATCTCCTACTGTAATTCTTTGTGGGCTGCTCCCTGGCAGATGATGTTTTAACACAGCAGCCACTTCTTTATTAATCCAGCTTTACAGAATAAATTAGCCTGAAACGTTTATGATCCTTACTATTAGGACTGTCTTTGCATTTAATTTGCAGGCCCCAGTGACTACCTGGCAGATCAGTTAGTTTGGTGGCTGTTTGTCTGAGGCATGTTTACTGATGCCGTGTGTGAAGTCATGGAAATCAGCATGCTTTAGAGGTTGGATCGGGGTTCTCACACAACCTTGTTCACTCATATCCTTCCAAATCCAGAACAGAATAAATTCTTCAGAACAGAGTCTGCCAGTTTAAACCACTGGTGCTCTAATGCAGGTATAACAAAAACCTGTGTATGTAGAAGTTAAGGTCTGAAGTGGGTTCTGAGTTACACCATCCATCTTCAGGTGCCTGACTTATCTCCTCTGATGTCTAAGAAGTAGGTAATTGGCCAAGTAGAACAGCTCAGACACTAGACTTCCTAGTGCAAGCAAGAATGAGATCAGACACCTCCTGAGGGCAAATCAGGACTCCTAGGTGCTAAGCCAGGAGTTTTCTTGAGCTCTTGGGTAGGAACTTGTTCCATTGAGGGGAGGAGGAAGCCTTAACCCAGGCCAAAAAAAGAGCACCAAAAGCTCTTGAGCATCAATGCCTCTTTTGAGAGTAGTTGGGGAAAAAAATAATTTAAAAAACCCCCAAACAACAACAACAAAATCCACCACCAAAACAATAACAAAATATCCCGGGAATGGAGGGTCCAAGACCCTCTTCAGCTTGAGGGACTTCGTCTCCCACCTCTCCAAGGCATGGTCTGATCCCCAGCCTTCAGAGAAACCTACATGCTGATGTCTTGCACATCTCCTGTCCACATTGGCCCAGATGGCTCACCCAAAATGGTAATATGGAAAGAGTCAACAAGAAAGAGTGTGACTTTGCAGCCATGTGGATGAAGAGTGGAATCCCAGGAAGTGTTCAAGTCCAGGCTGGATGAGGCTTTGAGCAACCCAGTCTAGAGGAAGGTGTCAATGCCCATGGCAGCGGGGTTGGAACCAGGTGGTCTTCATGGTTACTTCCAACCCAAACCATTCTATGATTCTATGAATTGTGCTATCAGAAGGAAAACCTGATTTGGGCCCGTTATGTCCTGACTCTACTTCCTACAAGGAGACTACCTTGTATATGAATAATCCTGGTTGTGAGTCAGAGCTAGTCATGTTGATTGAAAAACCCAGTTAAATGCCCATGGAGTAAAATACACTGCAAGGCAAGTAAGAGTACCAGTGGTTTACCTGTTAGCATCTAGTATTCATATTAACTCCTAGTGGTAAGAGACAGAAAGCCTATGTCTATACCAGTAAATTAAACAGTCCCATGGAGCACTGCTGGACACCAGAAGTCAATCGTCTCTGCCATTTGATCATGGAACAGCTCCTGGCACATTTCTGGCCTGTGAAAAGAAACACATTACTAAACATTTTCCCTGAAGTTAGTACAGCCCACTGCCTACTCCCAACAGGCAGACTGGATGTAGTCACCCCCTCTTTTTGAATGGAAAAGAGTTTAATAACAGGGGATCTATGCCAGAGAAGGGCTGTAGGCAGGTTTTTAGTACTAGAGGTGTTTTAACAGGAGTTTCAGTATGCAAGGCACTGTAAAAAATTAATAGTCTCTGAAGAGACAGAGCCTCTGTCCTTAAACAAACTCCAGTTCCACTGTGTTCTGGTACCTCTTAATTTACTTATCACTCTTCAAAATATAAATTTCACATGCTGGATTTCAGTAATTCTCTGTGCCTGTGAAACAGTCACACAGTGACAAGAGAAAGTGAAAAAGAGATCAGTCCAAAGTGTCCTTTTCAGAAGGAAAAGAGTGAAAATTCCAGATAAACAGAGATTGCCTTAGAAGAACACAATTGCAGAGACTGCCCCACATGCAATGCTGCTGGCAAGGATGGACAGCTTAAAACCACAGTCTGAATTACTCTTCTGTACTGAGCAGTGTGATTACTACGTATGCAACAGAGCTTGTAGGCAGCACAGAGGAGTCCTGGGAGTATTTTAAGCAGTGGTTTTCACAATTTATGACTGTCACAGATACAGAGCTAATGAACAACACAGGGAAAGTGACCTTATTAGCTCTTTCATGAGTACTTATCCAAGATTTTTTTTGGCAGAGAGAGGAGTGTTTTCCCTAAGCCTTTATGAAGATTTGAGGTGAAAAATTTCTTAGGTGTAACAACACCAAATAAGTACTTATTTTTACCTTGCATATATGAAGGAAAACATTGACATATAGGTAAATCCAGGAATGAAGCCTCAGTAAAGAACAGCAGCCAGTAGTTTCCAAAATCACCTGGGCACCTACACTCTGACAGGTAAATGCACATCCTGATTTTCAAGAGGGCTTTCACTGGCCTGCAAGGGCAAACTCTGATTTACAGAGCAGATGACTTGGTCCATCACAGCTTCCTAGATGACTCTGGGGATCTCAAAGTATCCCAGGGCTCAGAGACTACAGGCAGATGTAAGATGAGTGATTACTCATCTTACAAGTGAAAAAGCATAATACAACTCCACCTGAGAAGGGTCATTGAGGACACAAATAGCTGCATATATAAGTGGAAGGAGGGAGGAGAAGGAGCACAGGACTTGGGAGCTGTCAAGGAAGGCTCTGTGTGCTCTGAAGGGACTGCCATGCTGTGGGTTACCTGATGCAGACATCAGAGAGGTCCCAAATCCAGTTTCTCGTATGAACCTGAGCACATATTGCTTTTCAAGAGAGTACAATACACAACTGCTGTGTTCCTTCAAACTGCATAAATGTAAAGCAGAAAACTCACAACAATACAGGTGTTTTTTCCATTGGCTTATACTATTAGTCTCAGTCTAGTAATTAATAGGCCAGCTTCTCACTTTTAACATCCACTTGTAGCTTCACTGTAGTATTTTCGCCAGAAAAACAACCATTTCCAGCAACAGACACTGGTCTGGTCTCTTTAGCAAGCATAGAAAGAGTTCATGGATTTGAAATTTCCTCTCTGAATGTGGCAAACAGTGCCTAGGATACCTCCCTAAATTAAAAAGATGAATGTCCTGAAGCATATGATAGACTCATTTCTCATGCCGGTAAGATGCAATCTTCACTCAGAGAGGAAGAGAATTTTATTTTCTTTGTTATTGTTCCAAGTAACATAGTAACATCTACCTGAAAGCAGACAGTGATTGCGACTGATACATATCAGGATAAGTAACATTATACAACAGGATTTGACATAGCACACAGGGAACTCAGTCATTTTGTTAAGAGCTCTGTGGTTACCAAAAAATGCATACAACAATTTAGGGACAGGATTCTTGTCTGACTCCATGTCCTTTCAGATAACTGTGTTACAGAACAGTTAGCTGCACCCAGAACTGTGCAGACTGTGGACTTTTTAATTCAAAGGCTGAACTTTATGTTTTGTGCAGTTGTCTCACTTTAACCCCAAATATATTTGCCTGTGTAATTGCTTAATAAAATCAAATAGGTAAGTATCACTGGAAGGAGGGGTGTTGTACAACTAAGACATCTTGTTCTACCTGAAACAAAATTTTTTACTTCATTTTACTAATATTTTACCTACATTTTATTTCATGTCCTTAGTTTCATATTTTTTCCAATGTTCTAATTTTCATTTGTTTCAAACTGAAAAATTCAAAGGTTCCAATCCTCTCTAAATCTCTTTGTTTTCTTAATCAGCTGAGAGTAATTCACGTATTTAATTTTAATATTTAAATAATTTCTGTAGCTCTATGGCAAACTATATTTTTTGGGACAGATCCACAAGCCATCCTGTGCAGTCCTATCCATGGCCCTGAGGGCTTTGGAGACAGTACTGACTTACCGTGTGTGAGGTGGATGAGAGGTGAGAAGATCTTGGAGCAGCTGGTAGCTCCTCGTTGGTGCCTAGTCCATGAAGCAACAACCCCCACGTACCATCATGGAGTTGCAGCCACCGGGTGTGCCCTCCCCACAGCGAGGGCAGCTGGCCAGGCTCATCCCTCTTGTGGTGTTTGGGCAAATTCTCCTTTCTGAGGAAAGATCATGATGGTACATGTCTCTTCCCTCTCCTGACCGTCGCTTTTATAAATGCCTACATTTCGCAATGAGTTCTGAATTATCTTCTAAAATTATACATGGCATTTCTCATCTGGCACTGATGTCATCATGACATATGTTTACCATGGGAACCTGAAGAACACTCTGAACTTCTACAAGGGGAAAATCAGCTTATTTCTCTTTTAATGTCAAACTTGAAGTAGTGTGGTGTCTGCAGGTGGCAGCCAGATGAAACAGCTGTCTCCCTGTCTCCTGCAGGCTTGGATGAAGCTCCTCAAGCTTCACCAGGACCTGATCACCTGGGGCAATCCAAGGAGGATCCAAATATCCCAAGGCTTTCTGTGTAGTCTGTCACTCAGCCCACCTACTGTATGAAACTCCCTGGGGAGTGAGAAGGCAAGTCCAGACCTTCCTGTGCTTCTTCCTCCTGCTACTCTTCCTGAACCAGCAGGAAAATATTGTTTAAAAACTCAATTATATATGAATGCTCAGCTACAACATTTTTACCTGAGTTGTCACAAGCCCAAACCAGGCTTCAAAGAGGATTTCAGTAGTCTCCCCACAGAAACAGCATCCTTTGAAATAAAAACATTAAAACCACTTTAGGTAGCAATTTTGGTATTTTACAACCATTTCAATCATCTGTTCTGCATTAATTTTTTATGTCAAGTAGCTAGAAGTAGATAGTCCTGACAGACGGTGATGGTTCCTGAGACAAACTGGTCCCTCGAGTATTTTGTGCATTGGTCTGTGATTCTGTCTGACTTCTGGTACATTCAAAAGACTTAAATGAACGAGGAAAAAGCTGTTTTGGCATTTGCTTTTTACTTATTTCCTTGAAACAATAAGGTTTTCTAGGAGTGGGAACAGACCTCTTTGTTCTGTGTTTATGCAGCACCTGTTTCAGTGGTGCTACATACGTGAGGAGGCTCCACTGACTAATGGTCTCATCTATTATTTGAGTTTGTTAAAGTTGTCATTTCTCAGTGCATTTTACATGCCTTGATATGGACTACACTGTTCTATTATCGTTTACTACTCCACCCATGCAGTAATAGCATATCATCTAATTTAAATAGGACTTTCTCAACAGAAGGGTGCCAAAATTTTAATGCAGAAATAGGCGATTAACCACATGAGGGAGAAAACAAGGTTTAAAGCACCAAAAGATCATTACAGATAATTTTAGGACTGCCAGAAGTGAAGAACTTCATACTAATAGTAGGTAAAGACACTCATACTTTCATGTTATGCAGTCATTCATGTAGCAACAAAGAATATGTTCCTAAATATAGTAAATAATCCTTGACTAGGTTCCCAGTCCTGAAAGCTGACAAACACCTCCAGCTCCTGACATTCAAAAGTTATATGTTTCTATTCCTCACGAGAACTGACATGTTATGGTCAAAATCATGAGCAAAAAGGAAGAAAATAATGCAACGGAATTCTAGTCTTCATGCTGTGAAAAATTTGCAAATTCTAGCTTTTAAGGAGTCTATCTGCAATCGCCTAAACAGGTCCTGTGCACACCGCAGGATGTCTCTGGATTAATTTCTGCTTGGGGTCCAGTTGTGGAAGTAGAGCTGCTCACAACTGTTTTAAAACTGTTACTATTATGTGCAAATCACTTAAAAATTCCCAGGAGTCTTCCCCTAGGTAGAAGAATTCAGAGCAACTGCTAGATCAGGTTTTTTGCAATGTTTTTGAAGCAGTCCATGTACCTGCAGCAGTTCTCCAAATACAGGATGAAAACCAATAGTCTGGGTCAAAGGAGGTTTACAAGAAGGCTGGAGGGACTTTTCACAAGGGTGATAGGACAAGGGGGGATGTCCTTAAGCTGAAAGAGAACAGGTTTAGATTAGATATTAGGAAGAAATTCTTCACTGTGGAGGTGGTGAGGCCCTTGAAAGGGTTGTCCAGAGAGGTTGTGGACTCCCCGTCCCTGGAAGTGTTCAAGATCAGACTGGATGGGGCTCTGAGTAACCTGGTCTAGTGGAAGGTTCCCTGCCCATGGCACGGGTGTTGGAACTAGATGATCTTTAAGGTCTGTTCCAACCCAAACCATTCTATGATGCTATATCTCCTATTATAATTAAAAGCTTCCTAATCCACAATAATCTTGGGAATTTACTCTCTTGTTGAAATACCATCACTGTTAGAAAGGTGTTCATTATTTTCAGTTCAAACTTGTCTAGCTTTAACATTCAGGCTTCAAATCCCATCAAACCTTTGTATGCTGAACTGAAAAGCCATTTGTTTTCAAATAACTGCTCCCCATGTTCGTCACCATGGTACGGATGTGATCAATCTATATTGTAACTTCCATGTATAAACAGATGAAGTGTGCGATATAAAATGTGCTCAATATCCACTGATCACCTATTGTTATAAGAGGTTTAAAAAAAAAAAAACAAACCTGAACACAAATCCATCAATACCTTCACTGAGCCCTGTGCTCCATTGTTTGGTAGTTTGCCAAGAATGTGTTAACATACCTGCTTCCATATGAGCAATAGCTCCTGTGATGGGAGTGTTTGAAATGTCCTGACAGGAAAGCTTGAACTGCAGCCAAAGGAAGCTTTCACTTCCAAAAGGCTGGGATTTGTGAGCTCCTGTGGTGGATTTAGTCACATAGGGTGAGCCGTTCAGACTTGTCACCCATCAGATAATGAAAGCAAATGAGGAGTCCCAATCAGCACTGGGGCCAACCACCAATGTTTGGAGAAGCATCTACACTCCCTCCAAATTTCTGATGGGACAGGACAGAGGAGGTAGATCCACAGCAAGGGTGTCAGTTGGAAACCCATTTCTAACTTGGACTTTTTGAAGCTACCAGGAAATGCAAATAGGCACAAAGCAAAGTACGTGATTTGTGTTACTGTCAACATTTGCATAACACAGTTACGCACGTCTGTGTGTATGGGTGTAGAGCAAGCACATCTAATAGTCTGTAATTATGCCTTGGAAAATACACACACCAAGGAATTTCCAAAGAGTCTGACCTGGCAGAAAATGCAGTCCCAGAAATCTGCAGCAGTTTGCTGAGACAAACCCAATGTACAGTGGAGCTACATGGGTAAGAACTGAGTCGGTCAGGTAAATCTGATGGGACTCTGCTTTTCTCCTGATTGAACATGTGTACAACAACCTCTTGGCACAAGTACAAATTTTAAATTTGGTTTCCACAGATATGCCCATATGCAACATTGACACTGGCTTTCAAAAATGTCTCTGCCAGCAAAAATCAGCTGCTAAAATGTTCCTGGAAAGTAAACATAAAGTGGCACAATCCTTAAACAAAAGGGAAATAAAAAACCCTGGACCTGGCAATAACCACCTTTACACAAGATGCTGAGATGGTCTCACAAAAAAAAAAAAAAAAAAAAAAATCAAAATTTTATGTGATCTCTTGAAGTTTTCTCAGCTTTTCAATGTGAAAAAAAACCCCAAAAAACAAAACCAAACCTGATTGTCTTTTTATATATATCTACTTTTTACAAGGATACATGGTGATAGGACAAGAGATACTGCTTCAAAGTGAAAGAGAGTAGGTTTAGATTAGATATTAGGAAGAAATTCTTTAACCAGAGTATGGTAAGGCACTGGAACAGGTTGCCCAGAGAAGTTGTGGATGCCCTGCCCCTGGAAGACTTCAAGGCCAGGTTGGATGGGGCTTTGAGCAACCAGATCCAGTGGAAGAAATTGCTGCCCGTAGCAGAGAAGTTGGAACTAGATGATCTTTAAGGTCCCTTCAAACCATTGTATAGTTCTATATTATTTCTTAAAAACATTGTAATACCCATTTAATAAAGCTATAGTAAAATAATCTGCCACTGAGGTGGCTGCTCTGTAAATGCCTGTCACTACTGACTTCAGTTCCACTTCTACACAAGTCCTTGAGTTATAGAAGAATTTAAAAATAAACAAAATTAGTCACTTTCTGCTGATATTGAACTAGGTTCTCTATTAGAATAAGGAAACAATATCACCCTTGAATCTGTGGGGTTTTTATTTTTTTACTCTGCTACAGAGTTTTGATGTAGAATCATGTCAAGCCCCCTTCTGTGCCCTAAGATACACCCACATTGTTGTTTTTCTGTCATGCTTTCCAGCCAACCAGGTTTTACATCTATCAAGACTTCTGATTTCTCAAGCCTTTTTCAATTTGACAGAATTTTGTTTAAGTCTGTGGTATTTTTCCTGGTCCTTTATTTATGGTATTTTATCCCAGATACAAGTGAATTTGCTGTAATGCAATAGGTAGACATCTTACAGGTTCTTCTACATGTGAGAGTAAGTGGCTATTTTCACATCTTTCACCTTAGAAATTACAGATATTAAGGTATCTCTAAGGTAGGTAAACCCAGTGACCAGAGAGAGGAAGGAGCTTGTTCACTTGGAAGTGCAGCATGTTGCAGCAAATGAGAGAGAAGACTTATCCACCAACCACCCCACAATTAGTGATGTGTATGATGTAGGAGGGAGACCTCAGCTCCCTGAAGGATGGAGTGTAAGGCAGGGGGCTGGAGACCAGTGATCTGATCTATGGCAGCAGCTGTCTTCATTATCTGTGGGCTCCTTCTTTATTGCAACCGGCTCCAAGGAAGTCACAACTTCTGCATGCCAAAATGACTGATGAGAGAAGACCCTATCTCCCCTTCCCCCATAAAAAGGGGTTGAAGCAATTTGCAGTGTGCCATCAGCTAATGAGGAGAGAATTATCTCCTTGAACCATTAAATGAAAATATTTTGATGACTTTATAATATCTGAGTTTTGAGGAGAAAAAAGCTGAAGGCAAACATCATTTGGTGTACTGCCTTTGTCTTGGAAACATCACATTTCTGCTCAGCAAAAATTTTCTCTTCTTTTTCTTTTGCAGAACAGACAGACTACAAAACTTTATTCCAGTGTTCTAATGGTACAGATTTTTCCAGATGATTCTCACAAGGACTACCATGACTCTCTTCTTTTCTAGTTTAATTCTGTCACCTCTACCATTATGCTCTGCTTTTTGCTCTGCCCCAGCTTTACAGTGTTGCCAAACTTGTGTATGAGTCTGCAAAATATTCCTGTCTGATCAAGACTGAGCTACTTACATAATTTTTATGTTAAAACTCATTCAATTTGCACAGAACAGTGACTGTGGATATAAGCATCCTTTTGTTTAATGAGCCAACATTAGGCCTTTATATATTTAGATGCTCTGTGTTTAAAGATAATGAAAGAGAAGCATATCATGACAGACGATCTTGACTTCTTTAGGGATAGGGGACTCTGAAAGATTAATTTGATACAGAGTCCAACATTCATTACAGAATGAACTGAACCTTTTCAGACTTTGGCTTGGCAAAGCTGGAGGAATTAATTTATATTTAATCCTCATTATATGTTTTAGACATCTAGTACTAAATGCCACTTCCTTCCCATGACAGCTGCACAGGAATAATTAAATATACCAGAAAATACACAGAAACAAGTACACAAATGCATTGAAAACAAATGGACTAACAGTTGTTTTTCACTGTTAATATAAACTCTTACTTCATAATGCGATAAGGTGACATGCTGCTTCCTCACTGTGCTTCTCTCACTGTAAAATTAGTTGTTTTTACTATGGATCTTGTGTATCAAAAATACCTTTAGCTGATTATCATGTAACAAAATGGCATTTGTTGTTGCCATTGCAAAGCCTATTTTTTTCATATTAGACACCTTTTCTTCAAGATCAGATGAGCTTCAGCATGAGGAGGAATTCCCAGAATGGAATGCACATCACCAGACGAAAATATGAGAAGAACTTTGGGTTTTGGTAAGTCTGGTACACTCGACACACAGACAGAAATAGAAGAAGCCATTTGCAAAGAAGGTATCCCATTGCCTGGAAAGGTTTGTTAGCACATTTCATGTCGACGTGAAACTGTGATTCACCTTCATTAGCTCGTGCCCAGAGGGCAACTCAGCATTGTTGAACTGCAGCAGTGTTATCCATGTAGGGATATGTGTCTGCATTGCACAAAGGTGTGACTTGCTAGACTAGAAACCACAAGCTATGACAGGCCAAACTCTCAGGTTATATCTCATTCTAATCAAAAGTATGATGGAAGTGCATGCAGACATACCCAACTGAGCTTTCAACACTTTCATTTGCCTTCAGAATAATATCCAGCGCAGGTTCTGTGAGATTTGGATAGACTTTCCCTCCAAAGTCTCAAGAGCAAGACTTTTCCTGTAAAATTTACAGTGGGAGGTACAATATGTCTTTCCTGGAAAGTCTCCAGCCAAAATGTGCAGACTCAAAAGATTAAAGATCACAGATAGGCTCATGGATGCAAATATGAACCTCTCAAAAATGTGATACTGCTCCTAATAAGTTCAGACTCACCTCTAGTTCAGATGAAAGCTTCACCTTAGGGTGTTTATCCAAATTACATTCCAGTGACAGTTATTCAGTGTCATAAGAGTTTTGCATTTACCTTTTATATTAAAAAATGAGCAAATATCCCTTTTGCATATACCTTTTATGTTAGAAAGGATCTTCAAGATAACACTGATAACCACTGCAGCATGAGTTCAAAGCCCAGTTGACAACCTACATACAAACACAGAAGAGCTGTAGTCTTTTGAAAATAAATGGCAGTGTAAACAGACAAGGCAAACATAATTGTGGGAGGAGAACGTTAGCAAAGATGTGACCTGCAGGGCCGTATTGGACAAGCCAGGAACAGAGAGGGTAAGAGTTTATGAATGAAACCCATTGAAGTCAAAGAGTTTTACCACAGAGTTCAATGAAGTCAGGATTTTAGACCAGATGGACCTAAAAAAATGGAGTGTCCAGTATTCACTCCACTCTTTCAAAGCTGAGGAGTGCAATGGCTTTAGAATTTATTTGTTCTTCATGCCTGAACAGGCAAAGCAGAAGATATGTCAGCGGATGACTCTAAAAGAGACAACAAGCCAGTTGGTGTATACCAGTGGGTGAAATTCAGTGTATTTCTGTTGATTTCTACTTTGCTACCCACAACTGTACCTTCCAAGATTCTTAGTCTGCAAGTCCATAAAACCAGCAACTCAGTGTTCAGCATGACCAACTGAAAATCGTAACTCCTTCAGCTTCAAGAGCATTTAAGGGCCTTTTATCATTCTACTTATATTTAAAGTTTTAGGATTGATGTGAGCTGTATTTTCAAGTTCTTTTTCATAAAAAAACCCCCACAAACAAACAAAAACCCAAACAAAAAGAAACAAAACCAAAACAAAAACACACACACACACCCCCCCCAAAAAAACCAAAAAAACCCAAAAAACAACAACAAAACAAAACAGAAAACCAAACAAAAACAAACAAACAAACAAACAAAAAAAAACCACAAACCTGAACCATATTTAGAAATGTGAGATTTTTACTCCTGTAGAATTTCAGAATGCTGTCCTTGAAGGAAAAATTAAACTGTCACAAAGTGGAGAAATGGCAACTGCACTGGTGAGGCAGAGGAGTGAGTAAAGCAGTAACAGCAGTGGAAGAGTTTACATTGAATAGAAATAGTGCAGGAAGACCACAGGTTTGATTTTGGCACTGGGAGCTATTCGGTTCTATGATGTCCTAAGGCTGAATCAGCTGCCCATGTGAGCAACCAAGTCCTTCTGCCCAAATGCCTTCCCTAATCCTCTTTCTTTGAAACACCTGAATCAGTTCAAGTTTTCCAAGAAAACTCAAAACAACTTCACATACTATTTAGAGATTTTTGTTTTTCTTGATTTTTTCAGGAAACAAGGCTTATGTGAATTTTTGAATGCATTTTGATGATTGACAATTCTATGATTATGATTTTATCCAGCTTCACCCAAATATAATATCAGGATAGAGTTCTTAATGGAAAAAACTTTTTACAAGAGGCCTGTACAAAGCATGTATTGAGGTTGCATGTAGCCTGGAAAACCACTTTTTCGGTCCACCAACATCAGAGGGACGTGGCATTTATTTCAGCTTGTTTTTTAAAGACTTGTTGGCTGCTCAGTCACCCATGCAGGCCTTCACCATTTGTAATATCTGTTGTCTCTTCCAGGAAAAACAAAAAGGAGAAGGAGGTATCATGGCTCAATCAAAGGCCTGTTCATTGGTCTGCTACATGCAGAACTCTGAACTACCATCTTCCCTGTGTTCCAGTCAGCAGCTAAAATGTCCGACTGTGGGACACGCAACTTTTCCCATTTCAGTTCACTTGCAGAATGAAAGGGCAGATTAGCATCTCCATGAGACTTCTGAGACCTAACATACATAGACAATGAAAAACATTGTCACATGGTAACAGAAATGAAGTATTTGTCTACTCAGAGATCCCTGTATTCCACAGTGCAGGAATTTCACTCAGGATCAGGTGCCCTGGGCTATGTGGTTGCTGTGTAAAAAGCAACTCCACACCTTATGAAAGCATGTAACCCTGTATGACAAATGGGAAATTATTACACAAGAATTATATGCCCTTGCAAGACCTGATTGCTGGTACCTATCATTCCAAAATATATTTTCTAAGATTGGTATCAGGTGGCTCACGCTGTAACAGTCTCTCAAGTTGTGCCCTCCCTTTAAAACCTGCAATGTGACAATTTTCGCTGGCCCTCCTCTTTGAAGGATCTCAAAGCACCTGCAGAAGAAGAGCCTAATCCCTCCAAACTGACTATGAACAGGGTGCAAAGGAGGACACAGATAAGGCTTCAAGGATCTACCTCCACACCTTCTCTTTAATTCTAACATTGAAAAATACTTCTGTTTGAGTCTTCTTATATAAGTCTGTCCTCCAGGACAGAGAATTTTCTATTACTACACTACATTTCTAGTACCTAACTCCAAAGTGTCCAAAACTCAATCCTACACACAGTCCTTACTGTGCTAAGGATAAAGAATAGCAACAAGCTCTCTGCTATTTGGAGCTGCACCTATTTATGTCAAACAGGGGCTCATCATCACCAGCCGATTAAAGTGTGTTGCTGCTAATCAGAGGCAATGGAGTTGTTGAGGGAGTAGTGCTGACATGGGGAAAGAAAGTGATTAAATATCATTAGCCATTCTTTTATATCAGAACAGGCTCTCTGTCTAAGCCAGGTTAACTCCCACTTTCTCATTGATGCACTGGAGGATATTTCCTGGAGGATTCAGCCATATGGCTTTCATTCATTATATCTCTTCCTCCTTGTGTGTGAGCACTTTTCTTACCAGTCTGATATATCTAGTCAAGACACGCAGAGGCAACTGGCACATTTTCTCCATGCAGTCTATTTCAAAATACTTCACAGAATTTTGAATTCTTATTAATTTCTTGAGGATGGAGGTTGATGATGTTTTTTCATTTAATGAGCTGGACTTAGTCTGATCTTCCAAAGGTCGAGGAAGGACTGACATTTGGGGCATTTGCCATAATTACGTCCTAGCATTTTATTAACGAAATCCTCTAGGAAACATGGGCTGCAGCTCAAGGGATCCAGCTAGGGTCAGAGTCTCATGCTAGACACCATATTCACAGGGTAATTACAGTCTCTGTAATGACAATGGAGGGCCAAAAAAAAAAAAATCATGAGAGGGAAGAGGTTTAGCACAGTAAGGAGTATTTCGTAGTTATACAGCACCTCAGAGGCCTAATACAAACCAAATGAATGTTATGAACAAAACAGAGCTCACTCGTTCTCCCATGTACCACGGTGGGATGGCTTTTCTCAAACCTAAACCAACTCCATGCCATTTTAGGTTGAACAGCTGCATTCCAACCAAGTGCCAGGCTGGCAGCACTGTTGGTACCAAGTTTGCAGGAGGCCTTGAGAGCAGACTACTGTCTTCTTCAGATTGTTGTTTTGATAAAGAGCATCACTTAGCCATTACATCTGTGCTTACTCTTCTTGGTATTTAACAACACATAATCCAATTATTTCATACATAAGGATCTGAGCATATACTATGTATTTAATGGAATAGGTGTTGCATTTGACAGTCACATGCGACCCTTAAGTTCCTATTTGCTCAGTCCCTACATTATTCATTTCTTTGCAATCTGTATCAGGTCTTATGTTAAAAGAGCATGATGATTGGGAGCAATAAAATCTCACCAAGGAGATCAAGTTAGTAGTAAATAAGAGGCCAAGACAGGAGCTGAAGACAGTGATTAATTTTGGCAATGAAATGAAATGGCACTGAATTAAAGGAGCATGTAAACACATTGAGAGATTTTTTTCAGCCTCCATGCCTTGTGTTTTCTTTTCTAATTTGTTAGGATATTTTTTAAATGCTGAGGTGCATCATACCAGTGTTAAGTGTCCTCTCAGCTGTTGTTGTCTGAGGTCTGATAGGGATTTTTTAGTGTTATTCATCAGATATTGGCATCTAATGAATACTCTGAATGCAAAAGGGCAAATCCTCACTGAAATCAGGTTAACTTTATTATAAAGTCAGAGAAACGCTGCTGATTTACATCAGCTGATAGTCAAAGACAATAAGTTCCCATGTACTTCAAATCATCAGGAAACTGTGGCAGTCCTTTCCAGACACTGGTCCAGCTGCCTCCACATCATGATGTGGTGCAATGCTGAATTTTCCATACCCACCCTTCAAATACCAGGTTGCATGAGAGATCAAAACATTTTAAGCTTTAAAAGACCCTACATTTCTCTTTTGTAGGGTAAGAATCCACTCTCACATAAGAACTAAGTGTGTAAGTATACCAAAATTAAATCCAAAGCAACATAATTATTCTTTCACTGCACACTATTCTGTACCAGGCAGCACCATTTTATTTTTAACATTTTTAGACCAGACAGACCTCTAATAATAGATGCTACAAGAACTGCTGGAATGTGAAGTCCCTGTACAACCTCCACTTTCGTGCCTTGTCTTCAAGCTTTCTCCCAGCTCAGCCATGATGCCTTTAAAACCCTCTGTCCCACTAGGCAGAGACTGACTTATTACTCCTATAAATTGTACATATAAGTTAGCATATGTGAAAACATGCCCTTGCCACTATTAATTCATCTGCCCTGAACGTTGCACTCCTGCTTCACCCACTCACTTTTCAGATTAAAAATGCATTGGGGGAAGGGAAAATATTGTCTCTCAGGGGCAGATTAAAAGGGGAAGGAGCCAAAGGATGCTTCAACCTCACCCCAGACTGCCTGGGGGAAGGACCATGTCTATTCTAGCCTTGCGGCTGAAAACTACTCCCACCCTCCCTATCTAACCTGTCTGTTTTATATGTCTGTATGGCCTATTCTAATGATGGAGATCTGTCATCAGAATATTAACACTTATAATTGCACTCTTTTTTTATCTTTTCTCTCTTTTTTTTTTTTTTTTTGGGGGGGGGGGGGAAGAAGAGTGTTTAGTAGCCAGAAATAATTACAGTGCTGGTTTTGAGAATATTTATAGTTTTAGCTGTAGCCTTTGCTGCCACTGTGGATTTTTTATGACACTTCCTTAGCTCAGCCAAAGACTTGTGAGGCTATTATGGCCCTTGACCAAGCAGACAGCACCCTGGATTTGTGTTTTTGTTTGTTCCATACTGTTGAGAGTCACACTTTACAAAGTAAGGGGTTCCAAAGGTTAGAGCAGTTATGGTGATATTTTTGGTTAAAAAAGTTGGTCGTTTCAAAGGTGTCACTCCTGGAAGAAAAAGACATTTATAATCCCTGAAAGACATCTCATATTTTCAGTAGCTGGAATCTTCAAGATGTAGCATGGGCATTTGGGTCTGAATCTTTCATCAGTGGAGCTGTGTCATCAGACCTGGGACTCTTCTCACAGTCAGGAACCTTCTCACATACAGCCAGGAAAAATGCTCATGGAGAGCATTAAAATAGTCAGATCAGATCAGACCAGAGACATTTTGTCAGCAATGACCAGTACCAAATATCCTTCAGAAATTCTTCCACACCCTGACGACTTGTTCTCCTTATACATCTTGGTCCTCCTACAGGTAGTTTTGGGCACCAAGAGAATCATTGAAACTGTCTTTGGTAGGTAGATCTAGGATGGCACAGAACTTCTGTTAAATTTATGCCACATAACACAAAATTCCAATAACATTTCTTATCTCCTAATTCTATACAAGCTTGACATTCACGAATGGTTTGCCAACAGTTACAATAGAACCCTCACAGCTTTTGAAAACATTCCTACCTACTGCCTAGCACTGTCAATTCTGTTTGTGCTGGAATTTTCACAAGTTTGGATTTTTCTTATCTTGAGTAAAATTTGGAGCTTTTGATTCAGTTTGGCACCATAAAAATGAGTATTTCAGTTAAATAACCCCCCAAGGTGCAAATTCAAAATCAAGATAACATGGCATAATAAGTTTCCAAGTGTCAGCTGAACCACAGTGACTGCCCACATATTCAATCACAGCCTTGGGCAAAGGTGCAGCAGCTTATTAAAACAGAAGAAGTTTAACTGCATAGTCTGAGACCACAATAAACCTTCAGAGGAAAACAACAGTGTGAGACAAGAGTCCCAGCACAAACCCCTGAGTGATTAGTCAGTAGAGGTACACATGATTTTAACATAGAAATCACATCCCCTCCAGGCTTTTTCATTATTATTATTATTATTATTATTATTTTTCCCAGAAGGGGATTATTTTAGAGCAGATTGAAAAATGGGACATAGAAGCAGAAATATATTATTTTTACCATCAACTTTAATATTACTTTATAGTTGTCTACACCTATAGATACTACTGCATATGCTGTACATAAACAAGCAAAAAAAAAAAAAAAAGAGCCACAGTCCTTCCTCTGAACTATGTACAGTTTAATGTGAAGAGCAGCAACCAACCCCAATCTACATCTTTTCTGGTAAGCACTGGAGAAAGCTGTTACAGAAAAAAGGAAGGAGAAAACAGAAATCATGAACAAGGCTGCCAAAATCCAGTGCCAGACTCCATTCTGTATTTGAGAATCCCCTGACCAAGGCAGACCAGCTGTGAACAAACATGACACAGAGGTGGCTCTCTGGAAGGTCTAGAGGGCAACATTTAACTCTAGGCTGATGGGAAGGTGAGGGTAGGGAGTCGGTACTACCGCATCCTGTTTACTCAAAACATCTGCTTTGACACTGGAGGATATTGTGTCCTGTGGGATGCAGGGGAAAGAGAAGGATGAAGGGATGCTGCCATTGGAGCTTGGGAAATAATTTAGAAATAAAGGGATTTATTTAGTCATGCCTACTTCATAATTTTTTACCATGCCTCCCCTCCTCCTCTGACTTTCAGTAAATTAGAGTGACAATTAGGAGCAACTTCTGGACCACAAACCTGGAAGAATTGGTCCCTGAACAAATGAGATTCCTTCAAATAAAACTCACAACCAAAAGGTGCATTTTAGTGATGTTCATATTGAAAGAGAATAATCAACATGCCTTCAATGATTTGTCCCATAGAAGCTCAGGACAAATCCGGGTCCAGACTCAGTCTGGCAAGACTCTTCCTCAATGCTGTTCTCCACAGATGCTGATCCAATGTTCAAGGAAGTTCAGTGTCTACATGCCCTCTTGCCTCAACAGTTCCTCAGCTATCTACTTTTTCTTACTGTCTGGAATAGGTGGATAAATCCATCTAATCTGTCTATTGTATTTTTAATGCACCCATTACTGAAGGATTTATTCTAGGCAATATGGCTTGTCTGTCTATGTGCTATTGTCTGATCTAACATCTGGAGGCAAAAGTTTTATTAGTCTGAATATAGCCAAGGCTGAGCACACTGTAATTTCACTCACTCTTTTCTTCTGGGATGTATTTGCAGTGACATTTCCCTTCTGATTACCATCGTCAAGGAAAGACCTATTGTTTAAACAACAGCTGTAAAAAAATATTGGAGTATAATAGTTGAATGTCACCCCAGGACTATGTGCAGGTGCAAAAAGTGTTGTGGCTTTTTCATCATTCTTTATGAACCAAGCTTCCTAAGTTGACCATTGGAACTCAGTCCTTGCACCCTTGAATACACAGGAAGGGAAGATGACTTGCTTCAACAGGTCAGAGACTTCTGATTTGGACAAGATGTTGAGACTTCAGAGGGATCTAGATGTCATTCCATGCCCTTGTAAAACAAGTGCCTCTCCAGCTCTCTCATAGGCCCCCTTTAGGTACTGGAAGGTGCTATAAGGTCTCCTCAGAGCCTGCTCTTCTCCACGCTGAAAAGCCCCAACTCTCTCAGTTTGTCTTCATAGGAGATGTGCTCCAGCCCTCTGATCATCTTTGTGGCCTTCTTTCTCATCAGCCAACACACCCAAGGCCTTCTCCCCAGGGTTAGTCTCAATCCATTCTCCATCCAGCCTGTATTTGTGCTTGAGGTTGCCCTGACCCAAGTGCAGGACCTTGCACTTGGCCTTGTTGAACTTTATGAACTTCACAGGTTCCACTGCTCACACCTATCTAGATCCCTCTGGATGGCATCCCTTCCCTCCAGTGAGTCAACTGTACCACACAGCTTGGTGCCATCCACAGACTTGCTGAGGGTGCCCTCGATCCCACTGTCCATATCACCTACAGAGATGTCAAACAGTGCTGACCCCAATATTGGCCTCCAAGAATGCCACTTGTCTCTGGTCTCCACTTGGACACTGAGCCATAAGCCACAGCTCTTTGAGTGTAGCCATCCAGCCCATTCCCTACCCATTCAATGGTCCATCTGTCAAATCCATGTCTCTTCAGTTCAGAGACAAAGATGTTGTGTGAGACACAAGTCCAGGTAGATGGTTTCTAGAAGGCCACAAAATTTGTCAGGCACAATTGTGTCTGAATCTTTCAGGCACAATTTGGCTGTCACCAATCACCTCCTTATTTTCCGTGCTCCTTGTCACAGTTTCCAGGAGGATCAGCTCCATGACCTTGTATGGGCATCAAGGTGAGACTGAGTGGCCAGTAATTCCCTGGGTCTTACTTATTTTCTTTTTTAAAATGGGGGGTTATACTTATAGTTTATATACCTATATAACTTCCATAGCTACAAGCAGTCATTCATAAAATTTCCCGGTGTTAGCCTTGTACCTTGTCAGACTTCTTTATTCTGAAGTCCATAAATCCAGGGTGCATTCTCTTCTCCTTATCAAACATATAAACCACTTCCACTCACTGCTTTTGAGACCTACAGCAAAACCAAAAGAATTCATCTAGAGATAGCAGATGGGATGGTATATGAAGTGTTCATCAAAGAGGTTTAAGGTGTGGAAACAGAGGCAGAAGTTAGCATTGTTTACATGGATAGCTCTTCAGAGATGTCCAGTACTTTGCCTACTTGAGAGCAGCTCTGTTAAGCTCTCTAATGTCTAAGTGGCACCTGGAACATGTTTACACAAAATTGCAGTATTAACCAAATAAGCCCTCTGCTTCCTCTTCTTCTTCCTCCTTTAAGAAGGGAAGCCTGAGCTAGTGCCATTTCTCCTGGAATTCATAAAAGAAACAAAGCAGTTCTGAGATTGAAATTTCTGGAAGTTGTGTGATATTTCTATTTGCAAATCAGGACAGGACACCAGGGATCATGCTTAGCCTAGCAGGGATTTCCTCTTAAATATTTAGTTCCTTTTTTAGGACTTGAAATATTTCCATCAATCCAACCCTGATATTGAAACATTCTTAAAACCTACTACATATCAATCTTAGATTTTTGTTTTGAGTGGCTGTCAATTTATCCAAGATGGAGGTGCAAGGCTCTTGCACCTTAAAACACTTATCACAGTATCCTGCAAAACCAAGGTGTTCTCACCCCCAGCTTCTGAGAACTTCTTGCTTAGTCTTTAGCACTGAGTCTAAGCTTCATCTGCTTTTTTTGTCCAATTCAAAATCATGGGAGGGTGGTTTCAATGTGATTATTTTCCATGGAGTTCAAAAATTTTGCGGAGTTCACATCAAAGTCCATGGCAAAGAGCAGATTGTACAATCAGATTAAATGATTTAAAGGTCCCTTCTGGCTTTAAAATCTGCATTTGTCAGAAATTGTCAACTGTAGGTTAAATATCACAACAGAACTGTTCAGGTGAAGACTAAAAGTGAGTTTGTAGGTCGTCAGGGTAGACCAGTCAGGGGTTTATGTAAATTAAAATTGTTTGCAGAATTGTCCAGAAGGTGACCAACTACATGACTTATGAGAGAATACCTCAGGTCATGTGCTTGCCCGTTGCTCTTTCTGTTTAAGAGGGAATTTAACCCAAAAACTAGTCATCCAGTGTGAATAGGGTGTAAAATAAGCAAGTTGTAGAATGGTGCCTATGGTTAACAGGAATATACAAACACACAAGGAAGCAGTTCCAGGCTAAAGAATGAAAGGAAACACACATAAAAAGTTTCTGCCCTGTTACTTTGAGTTGAGCTATATTTAAAACAACTGGTGACACTATTCATCATCGGGAAGAATCAGGAGATGGGTTAATGGAGGAAATTAATGTCCATAAGGCAAAGGCCAGGGGTTTCCTTTTGCTTAAGCACAGCTGAGAAAATATCAGGGTAATGTTATCTTTCATACAAGCAAACAGCTCTGAAAGTGGCCAACTCTTCCTTCAGAAACCAGCTGCCCATGGAAGCTGTCTGTCTGTCTGCAGATTTTCCATGCATTTAAACCTTTCCCAGTGTAAATTAGGGATGCTCGAATCAATAATAATACTGATATTATCACAAATAGTGAAAAAACTATGTTTTTCAACTAATAAGTTAAACCTGCGTAGAAACAGCTATGTTATATTATTTGTAGGAATTAGAACAAACAGCAGTTCTCTGTGGTGCTTTTGCTAAGTCTCATGATAGGCGTCTTGACCCAGCTGAGAAAAAGGCAGGCTTCCTTGAGTTAGTCTCACATTCAGAGGATAAAGATCCCAAAATAAACCCTGCCAGAAACAGCCACAATTGTCACAGGAGTAGAGGAGACATACAGAAGTTGCTACAAAGGCTCTGTTTTGCTTAAGATTTTAGGCACAGAAATGTAATCTTTGAAGAAAACACCTCTCTTGGAAATAAACAGTTAAAACAAAGATAGCCAGAGAATAAAAATGTCTTTGACTGTGCTAATTTGCAAATGCTGGTAAAGACAAATCTATTTTCAGGAAAGGGTGGTGACAAAAGAAGGGCATGGAAAACCTTTCATGTGAAAAGAGATTGAAATGAACACGTGCATAAGAAAGGAAAAGAACAAAGGGCACTCAACCAAATTAAAAGGTAGGATATGCAAAACCACTCAGGGAACTACCACTTTTCATACCATGGGCAACCAAATCGTGGGATCCAAGCTTGCAAGTTTTCCTTGAGACCTAAAATGCAAAGGCCCCACTTGATTGGACATTTATATGACTAACAATAATAATGGGAATTACATAATACTGAGGAGTAGTGAATTTTGGAAAGACCATTAAATGCCATGTTTTGGGGATGAAGCTGATCTCTTCTTTAACAGCAGACAAGTTCTCTGTGTCTTCATTTTTATAGCACAAGTTGAGAGTGCAGATTATTTCACATTGGCCTACTGAAAGAGTTTTCCATAGCTACCTTGGTTATAAAGTATTTTGGACTAATCACTACCACTGTGCAAATATTTTTTGGTTCACTAGCACTTCTGAACACATTACAGATGTCATTTTTTTTCAAGCCATCTTCCAATCCAAATTTATGCTGGTACCAAGCAGCTTTTTCTAATAAAATCTAAGAACATTTCTCAATGAGAAATCAATGCAATTCAAAAGAAATAAAAGCAGATCAAAAATGTCACCCAAAAAATGTTATTTAAAAAATCATATTTTCTTAGTTCGTTATCATCTGCAAGTCAGAAACATTGAGGGAAGTTGGAGAACAGTTTGGCACTTCCCAAATAATAAGTTTTTTTCTGGACTTCTTGCTAGCTGGAGAAAAAGAAAACTTTGCATCTGATCCCGGATATGAACAACTGCATTTCAGTCCATCTGTAAGGAAGCTTCGAAGAGCTGCATGAGCTCAAAAATATGAAAAGAAAGATGCATGAATATGGAGCACCACAGATCTCTGTCCTATGCCCACATGAGGGGCAAAAAAACCAGCTGACCAGCAAATCCAATAATTCATCATCCAGTCTCCTACTGGCACTAATATTCTGAAGAACTAACTTTCCTGTTCCATATACAACCTTTCCAGGCTGCCACGGAGATGACATCTGGCATATCAAAGTTTAGCTCATTGGGATCCTGTAATGTCAGAGGGAGTCAGTCGATTGGTTGGTTGGTTGGTTGGTTGGTTGGTTGGTTGGTTGGTTGGTTGGTTGGTTGGTTGGTTGGTTGTTTTTTAGCTGAGATCATTTCATGGCTTTGGGAAAAGCAGTTCATAAAGTGGGGATTTAGACTGGGCAAAGTTAGGGAATATTTTTAGAATTAGCACCTTCTGTGCCCAGTGATATCCATCATATATTGTTAACTCCATTAAACCATAAGGAAGAAAACAGAAAGGTGTCTCTACATTTATAGCATAGAGCCCTATGAACTTTTTCTGATTGTTTGAATTTTATTAGTGCAGAAGAGAGAATAGTCTCTCCATGCATAAAATGTTAAGCAGCACCCAAAAACTTTGAGCCTATGCATCAAAACTGCCTTCACAATTCTTCATTTGCTTTAAGGTAGTCTTCATTTGCAATAACCTTTTTAACCAGTTCATTTCATATCAAAGACATACAACAAAACTAGCAGGCCTGTTAGTGCTGGTTGAATTGTATTAGTTTTTCTGATCCTTCTTGCCTAAACTGAATATAATTTAGTAGGATTACACTTTAGTTTTTTCTGCTTCATTTTTTACCCTTAGTTGGTATTGAGTTTTGGCATCCAGTAGAATACCATCTAACAATATCCAAAAAACATAAAATCTATGAATTGCACTATTCAAAATAAACCAAAAGTTATTACTTCCTTTAGTCAGATATTTTACTATATATATGAATTTATACGTATATATAAACACAGCCTCACACACATTTGTATAATAGTCTTCCTTCACAAAAAAAAATTAACGCTTTTTGATGATAAACAAAAAATTAGGTCAAACTCGTTAGCCGTTATCAGACGTGCAAGGGCTGGTTCCTACTGCTGCTTCTCATTTAAAACTGTGCACATTATCAGTTCCCAGTTTATAAGTGGGTCTTTTTGCATTTCCATATATCAGCTCTCTTTGCTACCCCAAGCAGGTAAGCATGTTGCAGGTGGAAAGGATTTTATTTCCTCTTATTTAGCCAGTAAACTCTGACTCCTTCACACAGCAGCCAAGCATGACCCTGACCCAGTGCTGCAGTGTCGGGAGGAGCCGAGGTGTGAGCAGAAGGGAACTGAGCAGACCGGGTATGTGCTGGGCTGGCACAGACTGATGCCTACAGGACCCTCCCCTGCCATTTCATTGTCCATTCTGGTCATATGTCCCTTGAGGCAGGCAGGAACGGTTTTGCATAAGATCAGGGAATATTTGAGGCATCTGGTGAATAATAGTGACAGCACAGTAATTTCAGAAAACTTGCAGCTTCAGATTTTTTTTTTCAAATTTAGTTTCTTTTTTAAAAGCAGATTTATATGATTAGTCCTAGGTTTAGTCTCTCTATATTATTCAAGAGAATATACTTGATTGCTGCTAGATAATCATTATAATTCTCTGAAAATTAAACGCCTTGGCTCAACCCAGTAATAAAATTAAACTCAACATGTGTCACCAGAATATACCTTTGAAAATAAACAACAGGGTTGAAGATTTAATGTATTCTTTACAGCAATACTAGTGTTTTAGAGATTTAACTATTAGTTTGGACATACTAAAAATATCGAAGTGGCGTCCTTGGAGTGAGAAGGGAAAAGGCAGATATCGTTACCTTTTTGGAATCACTCCTGAAAATCTATGAGGTTTTGTCTTTCAATTGCCATTTTTGGAAATGGCTGGTCTCATGTCAGAAACTGCAGCTTTGGAAACAGCTGGAGCTCTTCAAGGTGTGAAAGTCCCAGCTGCTCATGACCTCATGTAGTCAGAGCTGCTACCCCACAGCAGAGGCACCAGAAGGTATGGGGTGAATGTCACCCTCAGCCAGCAGAATCCCTGAGTCCCCTGGCAGGGGTTCCCACCGAAGCAACCAAGTGCTCACCAAAGCAAAGTGTGCTTATAAACAGTGCATGGATGCAGAAAGCTGCAGTCACCTCCCACCACACCTGATAAGGGCCCACTGGGAGGTTTTACTGTGCCTCACATCACTCACGTGTTTCTGAAAAGGATGTTCTAATGGCTCCTAGAAAATGGATTAAGGTGCTTTTTGATAGCATCACTTCCCCCATTTCAGCTCTGCCTGGAGGCATGTATTACAGTTAATTATGGATGTGCAATGTTTTTGCTCTTTTACAAAAAGCAGTTGTGCAACCAAATTTCTGCTTTGTTATTTGGAAGAAGCATTTGGCTGCCGTCACTAGGTTACAGCCAGGGTGTGCATGGTGAGGGCAATAAAAGTGTGATACAGAAAAGGTTTACGATGGAATTAATGTGGTGGAAAGGCAGGATGAACAATGGAAGCTATTTCTTTTGCAGCCTTGTACAGATGCTAATATCATCTGATTTTAAATACAGCACACATGCTTTATCCTCTTCTACTTCTGTATTTGCTTTAGTTACATCAAATACATATCACAATTGTGCTTGGTGATTTCAGTTAAAGCATTGGTGTGTCATTGCTTCTAAATCTGTCTGTCTCTTAGTAAGTGGGTATCAGGTGTACTGGGCCAATTTGAGGGCCCTCCTGAGCCCTGCCTGTCCTCCTCATAGATCCAACATCACTCTCAGTACGAAAATATTGTATTAAGGACAATGTACAAAAGGAAGCATGACCCAAGAAGGTGCTTTATCAGGAGATGTGCACATCAGGATTCCCAGATAACACTCTTACTGGCAGCTATTTCTGCAAGGATTGAGCTGAAAGACGGTAGAGCAAGTTATGTAGGTACAAGAGAGGAAGAGAAAAAAATGAAAATAAACCAACATTAGAGATGTTTTTTTCCAAGTTTGTGAAGACCCTTTGTGGACTCTGGATGTCTCAAACCAAAGGCATCTGTGTCTGCAGTCATGCCTGCTTAACCTGACACGCAGGCTGACCTGGAGTTACCTCTGGTGGCAAATAAAAAGTAAAACCAACCCATCTTATGAAGCTGGTGGAGGATCATACTCCCATGTCATGGATCAGGCACAAGGGCTGGGAAGGCTGTGATGAGCAGCTGGAGGGCTGCCTTACTGTCACCAGGAATAGCTATTTTCCAGGGAACATCTAATGATGTTGCTTGTTAATATATCTGTATCCTAGTACCTCTGTAATGACTGGCAGACACAACAACTGTGGTCATTCCTTACCCATCACCCTTAAAATACATATTTTTCATTAAAAACTAATTTAAGCTGCTTAGAAGCACCAGGCATATTTGTTTTATATAACTTTTGGGGGGATAGTTTTAAGTAGTTTAAGTCATATTTTAATTTGAATCTATTTTCTGTAAGAATTTGTATTATATTTTTACTTGTTTTCTGCAACAATTAGATGTAAGGTGAGGAAAAATTACAAATTCTTGCTAAATTTCTCTGATACAGAGCTAAGTTAAATGCTCAGCTCAGCTATGTCTGAACTGTATAATCAACAAAGGCAGCATTCAGGTCCTCTGGTATTTAAAGTGTATTTCATCTGTCAGTGAAAGGAGGGAAATCTTAATTTTTTTAAAAGGCTGTCTTTTCCTCACTCTACTTGATTCATCACCTTGTTATACTGTGCTTAATGATGAGAATATTTTCTTTAGAAAGCAAAAGCAGCATTATTATATTTTTGTCAAAACTCAATTACTTTTTTTTATTACATAGGTTTCAGCTGCCCATTTGAAACATCTCTGCAGAAAGCAGGTATCTGCTATAATTCACCATAACACCAGGTAATTCCTATTCAGAATATGTGATTTATAGCTAAGAGATCTGACAGCCTAGGAAGGCTGGACTAGGAAGAAGCCAAACTAAACTCAGCAGAGGTTGTGCAAACTGTTAACTTCTGGGACTATTTCCTCCCCTTCTTCTCCCTCTTCAGTTATTGCCTTCTTTTATTTTTTCTCTTGTTGCTGTGACTTTCCTCTTTCTTATTGTAAGCTCCTTAAATCAGGGATCAGGTCTTCCTAGCAGTTAAGAGAGTGCCTGACCCATCAACACCCAGACTCCCCAGGAGTCTATTCAATGCTATCAAAATCATGGAGCTGTAATAATACCACCCCCTGCCACACCAGTAGGGTGTGTTATTAAAAGCTTTCAAAATCCCTTAAAAAGGAACTAACAAGGTTACTGAAGGGAGGAGTGGACCACAGAAACCCACCACAGTCTGCCCAGTAGGCTGGCTTGAAATGCACTGCTGCTCTAGTGTGCAACAGCCATTGAGCCCTGTTTGCCTCCTGTAAGAAGAAAAAAGCAGCAATTCATCCTGAAGACAACCCAGTGCAAGAATCACTCCTCAGCAAGTCCACATGCACTAAAGTGATTTGTTTCAGCTGCCATCCATGACTGCTTTTGCTAGAACAAGGGCATGTTCTCCACTTCTACAAGCAGCTCTGACTCATCACAGGCATCAAAACACGAGTGACTTAAAAAAAAAAATTCAAAGCCTACATTAACATATATTGCACTCACTGAACTGTGCGCACTTACTTGTGCACTGACCAAGATCCCTTTTCCTGCAGTAGGCAAGGGGGCAAAGGGATGACATAGCAGGGAAGGACAGGTGAGAGCTAAACTCCAGCAGGTGCTTTGAATGCAGTGAAAATGAAAACTCCTTGCAAAAATGAGCTAATTTACCAGAACCACCTATTAGCAGACTAACAAATCATCTATTCCAAAAATATTGACCTGTTCTGCCCCAGTGCTCTGTAACAATATATCTGCAGTCATTTTTTAAGAATTTGTATCATGTGGGAATTTTTTCTTTCTTTGTCCTGTTCTGATGCTTTCAATCAGATTCATAATGCCTCTTTAGGGAGGAAAAAAAACAAAACCAAAAAAACCCCAACCAAACAAAAAGCACCCAGCCCACAGAGAAAGTATTTAATGGACCTAAAAGGAAACTTTTGCAAAATTCCCCTGAGAAAATTTCAAAATATTCAGTTTTACTCCTATTTGGAATAAAACAAACCCTGTAGATCATTCCTGAAAAAAAAACCCTTCCCAGCCATTCTGCCAGGCACAGTGGACATCACTCCAGTTATGCAGGAGTCCCTTGATAAAGGGCAGGAATTCACACTGTGGTTTTCTTCATCTCTTTCAGCCATCAGCAGAATTACAGCCACATGCCCACACAACATCAGGCAGCTGTTCAGAAGGGGAAAAATATACTGGTGCTTAACAGAAGAAATAAAATTGATGGACTATCAGAAGCCAGTCATAATTGCTTTGTATTAACACCTCTGCTTTCGCTGTAATTGCCATTAGTGACTGCACTTGGTCCCAGCCCCAGTCCTGCATCTTTCTGTAAGGTGGCAATTCTAGCAAGATGCCAGATTTTCCTCTTCTATAATGCTGGAAAACTGGGATGCAGGCAGTCCTCAGGCTCTCCAATTGAGCAGAAACAAGGCTTGCATCTTTGGTTGGATCATGACAACCAGACAGTGACTTTTTTTCTTGTATGTTTTTTGATCCTGGCAAATTAGCTTACATGCAATAGGGAATAATATTATCAGGATATCATTCAATTTTGGCTACTGTAGGGTGTGGAGTCACACACGGTGTTAAAAGCTGCACAATGAAAATGATCATCAGAATTATTTTAAACAGATTAAGCTATTGCCAATCACTCATTCTCTCTAAATTGAACAAAGCTTTAGTAACTGTCTGAAAGAGCAAAGGACTTCAAAATCCTCCATCTTTTCCTTGAGTAACTTAAACAAAATCTGAGCTGGAAGTGAAGGATGTTGCAAAAAGACACCTCTTCGTATAAGCAGAAAAGAATGGGTTAAGCCATATCTGGCTGAGTCCCAACAGACATAAAAATCACCTGTGCCTGCTCTGAAATAAATCAGTGTCCTTTTCTGCTGCTGCCGTTGTCTGGAAATAATGCAAATGCAATGGGCCTGCAGTGACATTGTGCCGCACTCGAAGGATACACATAATAAATTGTCCCCTAATACTGTTAAAGAGACATTTTCGTCTTACTCAGTAGCTTTTGAGGTTGAACTGTGCTACTTACTCGTTGAGGATTGTGATATGGTGTCATGTCATTCTGCTTTATTATTCGTTTAGCCTCTTACTGTTTATATGCACATTTGGATCTTGAGTTTAAAAATGCACTTTGCTGCTTATAGTCAATGATAGCATGTTTGCTGGCATGCAGGAAAAAAGCAGGGAGTTTTCTTTCCATTTTGTTGCTGTTGTTTTAGTCATTTCTCTCCAATAGCAGCTGGAACAGATTGTAGATTCATATGATTTCGTTCTACTGCATTCATCACTTGGAAAAATGCACAGCTGTGTTAAAGGAAGACAGAAAGAATTTGTCTGCCCAGCAGGAGGCTATTGCTGTTCCATAATTGTTTGCTAAAAGGAAGCTGGAATAAAAATGGAGGTAAATTGGTATCAGTGTCAATCCAATCCATCAAAATGAGTTTAACTGACTGGGGAGTCACAGCTAAGTAGCTGGATGCAAAAGCTAGTGAACCCAAGATGAAAGAAAATAATTAAAAACTTTAAATATTTTACATCTTTAAAATTATATCTGATTGCATCATCTTCTGCATACACAAAAAATTAGTAGAGCAATCAGGAAGGCATTTCCTAATATCCAGCAAATAAAGTTAAGTAAGAACAACCATATAAGGACAGTGAAAAGCAAAAGTTTAAACTACAGAGCATACTTGTATTTGATTTTGTTTTGATTGTGTTTGTCATTAAGTTCCCCAAATGCCCAGTTCCGTAATAAAATAGAAAAGAAAAAAGAAAGAAATACAGAAAAAAGAAAGAAATACAGAAAAAAGAGGAGGGGAGGGGAGGGGA
>JAWWLV010000088.1:142113637-142126145 GCA_035041135.1 Platyrinchus mystaceus
TTCAGGAAGGATATTGAGGTGCTGGAGCAGGTCCAGAGAAGAGCAACCAGGCTGGTGAAGGGACTCGAGCACAAGTCATATGAGGAGAAGCTGAAGGAGCTGAGGTTGTTTAGCCTGGAGAAGAGAAGGCTCAGGGGAGACCTCATCACTCTACAGTGACCTGAAAAGAGGTTGTAGCCAAGTGGGGGTTGGTCTCTTCTCCCAGGCAACCAGCAGTAGGACAAGAGGGTTCAGTCTTAAGCTCTGCCAGGAGGAGTTTAGGTTGGATATTAGGAAGAAGTTGTTTACAGAGAGAGTAATCAGACATTGGAATGGGCTGCCCAGGGAGGTGGTGGATTCACCGTCCTTGGAGGTTTTTAAGATGAGACTGGATGTGGTACTTAGTGCCATGGTCTAGTAACCACAGTGGTAGTGGATCAAGGGTTAGACTTGATGATCTCAGACGTCTTTTCCAACCCAGTTGATTCTGTTCTATTCTATTCTATTCTATTCTATTCTAATTTATCGATCACTCCTGAAATAAAGCACTGGACACAGCATCCCTGTGGATGCTGCACCACTCAAGTGGAGATGTAAGAGACACTTTTCACACCATGATATTGCAACACTGTATTAACATTTCTGGCAAAGTGGCTGTAGCTCATGTTCAGCTTATGATCTGATATGACACATAAGTCTTTCCAAGACCTACACTTTCCCAGGACAGTCCTCATGCTGCAGAAATTACCTGCTTACATTGCTCTTCATTGTATGACACCGTACCTGGTTGTTCAGATTTACTGCCAGTTATACTCTTTGTTTCCACTATTTTTGCAAAGCCATTCTCATTAGGAACTCATTCTGACTTTAAGGTACAGTCAGAGAAGCTGTACTAATGTTAAAGCTTCACTTATGCTTTCTAGATGCTTCCAAGAGCATTCACTTCATACTCTCCTCAGCATTGCAAACACTTAACACATTTCCAGGGTTTCTGGAAAAAATTAATGTGCTGTATTTATAAAAAATAGACCATAGACACTTATCTGCTGTAGGCAAGCCTCATGTAACTTTACAGAATCTCCTAATATTTGTGAAATGTGTATTCACCTTCTGAATTCCAACCAAACTTGATTTTATCAATAAAATCTGGTAAATAAAAATAAGATCAATAATATGCATGGGTACTGAGGAGCAGTTGGGGGGAATATTTTTGCCCATACTTGTTAAGGATATTCACATTTACAGAATGATCAGACTTTGGAAACTCTTTGAATTTGTACATGGCTATACCTGTAAACCATGCAAGACATGAAAGACAAAGAGAACCTGCTTCTTGTGTTTCTTCCTGTATAAAGGAAGCATCAATAATAGCATGCTGGCTTATGTCTCCCAAAGTCCACAAAGATTCAGCCTGTGGCCCAGGGCAAGATCTTTTGATAACATTCTGTTTTCATTTTGAGAGTACTGGGACATGACATGTGCCACAGACTTCATGGGTGTCTGAAAATGCCTTGCTTATGTACTGCAGTTCTGCAATATGTGATCCTTGCTTGCTTGTTTTCAGAAATATCAGGTTATTTCTGAACCTTTCCCAAGCCACAGCCTTCTTGTGGCCTGTTTGTCTTTATACAGGATTAGAGGATTAGTGCTGTCACATATAGAAAAATAATACATCCAGAAGAGCATTTTCCTGGTCAGTTTGAAATTTAGTCTCCAGATATTTTGACCAAAAACCATTGCAAATGTCTGTGTGCAATGCTCTGCTGTTTGGGATTTCTTTTCATTTTCTGAAAATTTCAAAAGTGGGGTTTTTTTTATTTATATCTTTCCGTTCTGTGAAAAAATAACAGGATTTTAAAATTCCCTCGGTAAATCCAGTTTCTAAGTCACACAAATACTCCTGAACATGCTAATAAGGAATGAAGTACCGAGTGATCCAACGGACAACATCTGTGACCTGTAGCCTTGAGCCTGTAAATGACAGCGAGTCTCTCACATGTGGGCCACATACAGCCCACAATGTCACACAGTTTGCAGGCACCTTACTTCTTTCTGCATCATTATTAGGTAATACTACAGCACAGACAAAAGTCAGTCAAGCACATTTCCAAAGGCTGATTTAGCCTTCTGCTGAAATAATCATAGAATCATAGAATGGTTGGAGTTGAAAGGGACCTTGAAGACCATCTGGTTTCAGTCCCCAAATCTCTTTGCTGATGCTCTACTTTGTGATAGCCCTCTAACATTTAGGCTAATAATTAAGCCTTTCTATACAGAACCATTACATGAAATGTAATCACCAAATAACCACCAAGGAATAATTTGGCCAACTGGATAAATAATAGATCTTATTGTACTTTATTAATTTTAAATACATAAGCTTACAATATAATTGCCAGTTGCATTTCTGGCTTTACAGCTTTCTGAGGAAGACCATCAAGGAACCCGTATTTCAGGCTGCAAACCCATGGAGACAGAGCCTGAGGAGACATTATCAAGAAGCAAAAATACCACAGTTACACACGCAGAGGCACAACAGAGCTGAGGAAGGATTTAAGATCTTCAGTTCAAGCTGGTTCATGGCTAAGAACATTTTGATTTTCTAGAGGAGGTGATGAGTCTCTTCTCACTGCAAAAAAACACCCTCACAATTCATCCTTATATCACAGCCTCTTGAAAAAGGCAACACAACACACTCATTGCTCTTGGTTTAATCTGCACTCTTTGAAATCCCAACACTTGCACTACTGCAGTTGCTTGTTCATGGTACCATTTACTTTCTCAGCCTTCATTTCACCAAATTAAGGTCCACACCACTTTCTAGCACAGAGCCTACACTCAGAGTCAATGTCAGATCAAAGCACTGATATATACAGCAATATCCACATGTACATACAAAAAGCCTGAGACAGTTGCCCAGAAGGGTTGAAATACCTCAGTTTATCTCAAATGATGGTAAATCCTGGACTCTCTTCTCTGAAAGTCCGGTCAACACCATTTTACAAAAGATTTGTACTTTGACGAATCATTTCCTAATTTTATTCCTAAATAATCGGTTTCTGGGGGGTAATAAGACATTTCTGCTGCTTTCTCCCAAAAGCAAACTTCTCCATGTAGCAAAAAGCTCCTCAGGAAAACAATCTTGTCATCACCATTTCTGCAGATTCTGGAGGGGAATAGAAGATCTAAGAGAGTGCTGGGATGTGCCAGAAACAGCAGGTACCTTTTCTGGATGCTTTGTTAAATTTGTTGGTGACCCTACACCAAAAGCTTTGAACCAGAAAATCACTGAGGTCACTGAAAAATGTGTATAATCTTCATAGTCACTGTTACCAATCAGTGGCAACAGCTGGACTCTCCAAGACAACGTTTTATTGTCAGAATCATTAAAAAATTTAAGTTATTTTTCCAGTTTTAAAGGATTTATTTTCCACGACACTATTCTTTAAGAAACTTTTGACTAATAGAGAATGTGGAAAGTTCTTAGCTGAGCAGCATCAGGACAACATATATTAATCTGAAAAACTACATTAAAATTAACGGAAGGAGTGGCCAGAAAGACAAAACAAAGTGAAACACCTAAACTCTGAACAAACTAAAGGCTGGTAGCAAATACTCAGGATATTTTGCTGAGATGTCACTACTTTCTACCTCTTTGGAGTCAGTAAGTCTTTTTCACAGGTCAGATTCAGACTTCCCTTTACCTGAGCTTTTACACATTTGTTTAAGTGATTAGTTGAAGTACTGCCTAAGGTCCTGAGTAAGTTAGTAAAACCCAGCCATCAGCTGCCTTTCAGGTGAGCTCAGACTGGGAACACAAAGTCCCAGACTGCACTCACAGCACTGGAATCCTTTCAGTCTTGAATGTGGAAGGACTATTGAATTTGGCTTTTAGCTCTGGCTTAACTTCATTATTTCTGAAATCATTGGGAACATCATGGACAGCTTTAAAATGTTCTTGATTGCTGTTGACACTAGGAGACTTCAGGAAAATATTCTAGGGATAACTCTTCAGCCATCTACAGGCAGATATAAGCTTAGTCTGCCAAAGGTACAAGCTGACTCTTGGATGCATTAACTCAGTGCAGAGTCAGTGTATGCAGACTCTCAGATGACTTAGCACGGTTTCAGAAACATGATGAGGAGACCTACAGGGCTTCCACTTTGTTAACAGTACAGTCAGAACAAGTTTACACTTGTCTGGAAATACTACAGGGACTACTTCCGTAGAGGGTTCAGTCACACCTGAAAGCCTATGCAGTTGCATCTGCAAAAGCCTGGATAACTTTATTCTTTCTCCCCCAAAACATAACAATAGTGGCAGAAATGCAATTCTGATTTGTCGTAGTAAAGGCACTGATGAACTTTGATGCTAGAAGACCTCATGAATCGGGTATTAGTCCTGAAAAGTGCCTGTGTTTATGCAGCACAAGTGTTCCCAGAAATTTTAGTGTGTTTCAGATGTGGAATATCCATGCATCAGAACTCAGGATAAAAGATTTTGTCACAATGTCATGTACAGCTATTTCTCCCCACTTTTTTTTTCTTTTTTTTTTTGCTGTCTTTGTTAATCTAACCAGATGATGATTAAGTATTTTTCTCAGTAGCAAAAAAACTAATTAGGATGATAAGAAAAGGAAAAAACTGAAAGACCAAGTACACTTGAGGCTGAATTTCACCAAAAAGCAACAAATTTTCTGCTTAAAAAATAAAAATATATCTATACTATGTATTTAGGAGTAGGTGGGCCTAAGCAGGATTAAAGGCAGAAAAGACTTTGTAGACAACCTTTTTTTTCCTTTTTCTTTTTAAACAACAATCTAACTCTTTTTTACATGTTGTTGGTCTGAACTGGGCTCAGTTTCTTTCATCAACAATTCAGCCTGAACCTAATACTTGCATGTAAGCCCTTGGTTAAGGTCAAATACCTATATTACACTGCCCTTCAAGCAATATTGAATCAGTAAAGTATCTTTTCAGCTACAGTTATATTAGATATAGCTATTGACTTCCTCCTTTTTTATTGCACTATAAAACACGCTGTAGTGAAAATAAAGGTTTACTTTGCAACAGAGAATTCACAGACATCTATTACTGCTGACTCTTCAAATCCTTGGACATGTGTCTTGCTGTCTGTGTTGATTGAGATATTCTGAAAGCCAATTAACTGTCCTTCAACCAGCACCTGACTGGTGTAATTAGTGCAGTGTGTTTCATGTATTTGTGTACAGTAGATGCAGAAATATTTGTCTGTGTCCCTTTGTGTATAAGCAAACTATTAATAAAAGGTTAGGTTTCTTTCTTTCCTGTTTTCAGAAAACAGACAGAAAGCTGCCATCCTCACAGAGACTTTGGGAGTTGGCTGCCTCCTTTTGATTTTAAAGATAATAGTGTCTCATCTTGATTCATCCCACTCTAACAACTGAAGATCCAAGTGTTCTTTTGCCAAATACTGAGGTAGCTTTGAGACTGATGTAGCATCAGGAACAAGCAATTAAATTCACTTTTATAAGCCACAGATAGAAGGTTTGACAAAGAAAATGCTCTAAGATCCTCAAGCAAATAATCAGTAGCAAAAACAGGTTCAGATTTTTTAATTCCCAAAGTGTTCTACAAAAAAAAATCATCTAAGACATTTTAAAGTGATGTTTTTCAGACACCTGAAAGATGCCTAAACTGCATTACTGTAATGCAAACTCTCATGAGAAAATCTCCGGTCAAATTAAAAAAACCCTCCCAATTAATAAAAAATAGCACTATTACCAAGAGAATATGTGAGGAAGAAAGATGTTCCATAGTATTTAGCATCTGAAAGCATTCAAACACAGGCAGGCTAGACAAACCCATGTTTTAACCGTGGGCATTTTGCTTGCCTGGGTGCTGCAGATTCAGGCAGCTTCTCAGATTGCTGTGAAAATAGCAATAGTGTTCCTAGATCACAAATGGCTTTCACTTCCAACCTATCATGAAGGAACCTACAGGCCTGATAACCAAGATGTATCACAAAAACACATATTGTTTCCTATCAGGGAATGAAGAATCAAATTTGCTTCTCTGCTGAGTCATATCTGGTGAGGTCTGTCCAGAAAGCATGAAGAGCCTCCCAGTACTCATATTGTCTCCTCCGGTCAGTGAAGAACCAGGAACATTTATGCAGAGATCCAGACCTGATTGCAGGAGACCCCTAACTACAGTCAAGGAAACAAGCTCGTCAGGAGTCACAGCAAACACCCCTGTGGCACAACAGTCTCAAAAGCTGCAGTGACAGAGTCTGGGCAGAGAGGGAGAAGATAAAAGTGAGACATCAAAGGAATGCATGGGTCCAAATCTCAGCTCTTCCACAGAACTTCTGAGTGAATCAGGTGGGTTCACTGATTTCCCTTTCTGTCCTCTGGACTGACTGTTTGAAATCAGAAGACATTTCTTTTCCATATGTGTGTGTATGCTGGTACATACAGCAGCTCTTCCAGTACTGCAAAAATTATATAATTTAACCAGCTAACAAGTGTTAATTTACATAGTAAACTTTCTAAGTTAAACTAGGCAGAATAAGTCATCTTTCAAATACCATCATGCATCTATTGAAGTGATTGGGACCAGACAGCATCCTTTTCCTGGTGAGGCACATGTAGGAGAGGTACTACTACGTGCACCCAAGAAATCCCTTTATCCTTAAAGTGGAGTGTGCTCTCAGATGCAAACACATGCTTGCTGGATTGTACTCCAGAGAGGAAATGTTTGTCTGAGAGGGGAATCGACACTGTGAAGCAGCCTAAAACTAGACTGCTACTTGTGTTTTGACAAGGCTTTGAGAACCTCATTGTATGGGGAAATTATAGACTGGCGAAACAAAAAACAGTGAGGAGAGAGGGAGAGAAATGCCAAAGATGACACATATTATGATCCTTCTGCAGGTGAGTTTGCCATTTCAGTCTGTCACAATTTGCATCTGCATTTGCATTTTAATTGTCAGGGAAAACCTTTGCATTGAAGCAAATCCAGGAGCATGGATAAAACATGCATCCACACATGGTTACAGGTCCTGGGTGGATGCCTAGTCTTATCCAGTGGGAAGAGCTTGCTGTAGCCAGAGTCTCAAAAATGAAACTACTTCTCCATTCACCTCAGGTGAGTCGAGAGAGGCCTTGCGGTAGGAACTGCAGATGAGCACTTGTCTGCTCAGGAAGCCAAACTTATATCTATCAAAGATATCTAAATAGGGATTTAGGGGGCCTTATTCTGGTATCCGCCTTTAAAAGTACATAATTACACACTTCCAGCTGAACCATAGGAACGCCAAAAGGCCCCAGTGCAGATCAGCAACCTCTCCTGCCAAGCACTGTGTTAACAGGAGAGTCAGGTCTTGCCTCAAACAGTTTACAAGACAGGCAAAGGAAATAATCACCATCTTATTTTTCTGGCATGAAACTGAGGCCCAAGGCCAAACAGAAGAGCTGACAATTGAAGCAAGATTGCTTATTAAAAATAAATACCACAGCAACAACTTACATCAAGACACTCTCCTTCATTGTACATCAGCTCACTGATATCTCCTCAAATTCATGCTCAATTTCCATTCCTCAGCCAAGGAAGTTTCTTTCAAAGAGTTGATTGTGGCAAATTTATTGGAATAGAGGTTGGAAGTGAAAACCCTGCTCCTTTACTCTCAACATCTTCAAAAGATGGTTCCTTTGCTTCTGTACTAAGCGTCGTTCTCTCCACAAGAAGGGCATCTATTGTTTATTGACACCAGCCATACAAACTGATCCAATTAAGTGAGGCTTTTGCAAAAGGAGGTGCTTTAGGACATACAGCCTTGTTGCAGTGTTCAGTTCAGGGCTGTGGCACTTACTATGGGAACAGCATCCTGGAGATTGGTTTTGCCTCACAAGCCAGACCACAGTGGCAGTAAGTCAACCCGGATCCACTCCGCTCAATAGAAATTACATCTAGTCTGACTATGGGAGAATGGAGACTCAGGGAAGATAATGATTTTTGCTTCACTGGAACAGTGTTGAGTTGCAGTTTCGTTAGTGGGTATCAATCTGATTGCTGTCAAACACAAAGGGATGTTTCATTAAGTCATAAACAAGTAAGAAGTTCTGACTTACAGCCTCCTAATTCTCAACTAGCAAAACAGTTTAAAGGGGGTAGGGTCCTGTAACAATAGAAAGAAAAAAAAAAAAAAAAAGAGGATCCCCTGGTTTTTAGGCATCCCTATTGGACAAGATTGTCTTTTGACATGGGCAAGCAGTAATTTCTGGGACCTTGCAAGTTTCATTCAGTAACACAGATTTGTAAAATTATCTCAGTCAAGTGAGAGAGTCTTAAAAAAAACACAAAACCTCCTTTAGAAAAAATAAGTCAAAAGGGGGTGGTTTTGCTTTTTAATTCAGGTTCCTTACTGAATTGGGTGAGAAGTAATCAAACAAATGGTTAAAGCTGCAAAACCAAATTGGAGACAACCTTCACAGAGTGGGGTGGGAAGGCCCAGCAGGGAGATAGCTTCGTTTGGCTCAGCACTTTTCAGAGCTGTTCATCTGATCATGCCCTCAGCAAAAGAAGTGGGAGGATTTTTTTTTTTTTTTAAAGCCTGTGGGACCTATTTTGGAGCTTGTATCCTTAACACACTTGAAAAACACTTGGGTCTTTAAAATACCACCCAGACAAAATGAAAAAGTCAAAATCAAGTAACTGTGGACAGAGAACTGTACCACTCCCATTGTAAGTGTCTTACAGTCCTTTTGGAAAAAAAAGGAAGAACAGGGCAGGGAAATTCGTGAAAAAGTCAGTTTTTATAACTCAGGGCTGCATTACCAGACAGAAAGAACTGCAGAAATTAAGACACTCAGCATCCACTTAACTCTGCTCCTTTGTGTATCCCTAAATAATATATCTCTTTCTAGCACCTCTTAATTAGCACCAATCAATTACTTAGCAGAAAAAAATGTCCATGTGTCTATTGCAGATACCTCACCTCCACAGCAGGAGGTAAGGGGTTAAATGATATAGGACACAGTTTCCTTTTTTATATGATAACTAAGAGCTGCAATATAATTACCTGATTGCTCTATTTCATTAAGGCTCCTTTTTCCTTCTACTTCAAAAGGTTAATGCCACTCATATTTCCTTTTTTTATTGTCTGGCTTCACATAATGCCCTGGGACAAGACAAAATAAGCAGTTGCTTCAACAAACTATAATTCATCCCAGCAGAACAACGACCGGTTGTAACTCAGTCTATTTTTAAATCCAACATGTAATGAAAATCACTAAAAATAATACATTTCCTAGAGCCAAGACAATAGACCTAAAATGTGTAATAATTAGTGCTCTGGCCCAAGTGCTTCGGGCTCTAAACTGTTTTATGACTGCAAGATCTGTTCTTAGCAATCAGCCCAGTCCATTGGTACCTACTTAACAACTTTATTATTAACAAGTTTTTCTTGTACCCTCTGTGTTTAACTGCAAGCTGAAAGCACCATATGCCTGCTTAACAAAAAAATCAGTGCCTCCCAATTTGCTCCTCACCAGTTCAGGACACTCAGAGGTAACATAAATTAATTCATTGTCTAAAAAGGGAAAGTCTGGCAAAAAAACCCACAAAAGACAGGGAAATGGCCTTGACACAATTTGATAGATAACCATATCTATATATATAAATGAAAGCAGACTGTAGGTGGCCAGCTGCCTCCCCTTAGTGATATGAAGTGGCACACAGGGACTGATCTCCACTCCCTCTCTCACAATAGCCTTCAGTGATCTTCAGCAAGACCCTCTGTGCTGTGTAAGTTCAAACTGCATGTGTGAGGGTATAATAAATACACAAAAAACATGCTGAATGGCTCCTGACAGCCTAACAAAAAAACCTGCTACTGAAGCAACAGTGCTTTTTCCTAATCTGCATATGCTTTTTCCTTTAATTATCGGCTCACACAATGCTCTGATACCTGCCAAATTTTTTAGTACCCACAGTTTTGCACCTTCAGAAATGGCTCTTTGGGCTGAATGTATCATTTGGAATAAAATAAAATTCAAATAAAATAAAAAATTAAAATAAAATAAAAATAAAATAAAATAAATAAAATAAAATAAATAACAAACCAAAACAGATATCCGCCTTAGGGAATTTAAGTGACTTTCAGTGCTACTGAAATCAAATAGGGTCTGACAGTCATACAATCATAGAACCATTTGGATTGGAAAAGACCTTTTAAGATCAAGTCCAACCACTAACCCAGCACTGCCAAGTCACCACTAAACCATATCCCCAAGTGCAACATCTACACATCTTTTAAATCCCTCCAGATATGGTGACTAAACCACTTCCTTCGGCAGCCTGTTCCAATGCTTGATGATACTTTTGGTGAAGAAATTTTTCCTAATATCCAATCTAAACCTCCCTTGGCATAACTTGAGGCCATTTCCTCTTGTCCTATTGTTTGTTACTTGGGAGAAGAGACTGCCCCCCACCTGACTACTATTTCTTTTCAGGGAATCATAGAGAGCAATAAGGTCTTCCCTAAGCCTCCTTTTCTCCAGGCTAAACAAGAGCTGCTCCTCATAAGACTTGTGCTCCAGACTCTTCCCCAGCTCTGTTGCCCTTCTCTGGACACGTTCTAGCACTTCAAAGTCTTTCTTGCAGGGACGGTCCCAAAACTGGACACAGCACTCAAGGTGAGGCCTCACTAATGCCAAGTACAGACAATCACTTCCCTAATCCTGCTGGTCACATTATTCTTGATACAAGCCAGGATGCCATTGGCTTTCATGGCCACCTGGGCACACACTGGCTCATGTTCACCTGTCGGTCAACCAGCACCCCCAGCTCCTTTTCTGCTGGGTAGAAAACACTGGTCCCAATATTGAGCCCTGAGGAACACCACCTGTGACCAGCCACCAGCTGGATTTAACTCCATTTGACAGCACTCTCTGGTTTCAACCGTCCAGCCAGTTTTTAACCCAGGGAATAGTGCACTTCTCTGAACTGTGAGCAGCCAGTTTCTCCAGGGAAATGCTGTGAGAGACAGTGTCAAGGGCTTTACTAAAGTCCAGGTAGACAACATCCCCACCCCTTCTCTCATCCAATAACCAGGTCACCCTGACATAGAAGGAGATCAGTTTGTTCAAGCAGGACCTGCCTTTCATGAACACATGCTGTCTGGGCATGATCCCCTGGTTGTCCTACATGTGCTGTGCAATGGCTCTCAAGATTCCATAACCTTCATCAACACCAAGGTCAGGCTGACAGACCTGTAGTTTCCCAGACCTTCTTTGCTGCTTTCTTGTTGATGGGTGTCACAGTGGCCAAACTGCAGCCTTCTGAAACATCTCTGCTTCACTAGGACTTCTGAAGAGTTTATAGCCATCCACTGCAGCATTCCAGTTGTGTGAGTTGTCCCAACATGCTGAGGTCACTTGGCTTGTTCAGCTGAAAGAAAAGGAGACTGAGGGGAAGCCTCATTGCAGTCCACAGCTTCCTCATGAGGGAAAGCAGAGGGGCAGGCACTGATCTTTTTTCTGTGGTGACCAGTGGCAGGACCCAAAGGAATGGCATGAACCTGTGTCAGGGAACATTTAGGTTGGATATTAGAAAGAGGTTCTTCACCCAGAGGGGGGTTGGCCACTGGAACAAGATCCTCAGGGAAGTGGTCACAGCACCAAGCCTGCTAGAGTTCAAGAAGTGTTAGTAAAATGCTTCAGGCACATGGTGTGACTCTTTGGATTGTCCTGTGCAGGGGCTGGAGTTGGACTCCATTATCCTTGTGGATCCCTTCCAAGTCAGGATATTCTATGATTCTAAGATTCTATGTTTCCATGATGGCTACTATGTAATAGTATTCCTGCTATACAGTGGCTTTAAGCTCCTCCTGTTTGCTGTCCCTGCTCTGTGCACTGGTAGATGCACTTCAGTTGAGCTATTGATCTCATCACCTTTTGGGTGGAGAAGCCCCAGTTCCCAGTGACTCTTTCAGGTGCTTCTGTGGTTTCTAACACATCAATAACCCACTCATCTTTGCTGCTTCATGGATCTCCATGTCCTACCTCTTCTGAGACAGCAGACTGAAGGACCTTGCCAGCACACTGTCCCTCACATATTGTCATACTGCCCCCAGGCTTATATCTAGCAGGCCTGGTTTTATCCCTTTTACCCTTCAAATCTAGTTTAATGCAATTTTGACAAGACCTGCTATCTCCTGTGCAAAGATCTTCTTCCAGCTTCGGGGCAGGTGTACCCCAGGTGTAGGTGTACCCCCTGTTTCCAGCAGGCCTGATGTTGTCTAGACTAATTCACCATCATAAACCTGCAAATATTGCTGATGACACCAGACTCAGAGTCAAGTATGGATCTGCTGGGTCTTCTTCTTTCTTCCCTCATTGTTCTTCCTTCATAGTTTTTTTTTTTTTTGATTCAGGGTGTGGGACTACTTAGCCTTGGCAATACCTCCATGTTGGGGACCCCTGGTGGCCTAGCAGTTAAGATGCTGGTCTCTCAGCACCAAGGCCACAGGTTCAAATCCCGGTCCTGC
>JAWWLV010000088.1:142128649-142221169 GCA_035041135.1 Platyrinchus mystaceus
GGTCCTCAGGACGTAGGTTTGTTTCGAGTGACCTTCTCTTAGATGGATGGCCTTAGGGGCTGACGAGCTCCATCTACTCGGGGGGCCGGGATTAGAACCTGTGGCCTTGGTGCTGAGAGACCAGCATCTTAACCGCTAGGCCACCGGGGGTCCCCAACAGGTGTAGTATCAAGCAAGTAAATATCTAGATTCTCTGCTTGAGCTGAGCCTTTGGGATTGACAGAAGAGACTTAGAGATTACTGGGTTATGACTTCTGGGTTGAAAATAAAAATTACAAGGTAATAGTCTATATTTGTCCAGATTTAACTAGGGCTACTTAAGCACACAGTAAAAGGGGTTTTGCTGTTTAGATCAGATCTACAGTCATTAAGACTTTGTGTTCTGCCTACAGAAAACCTCAGCTTGACAAAAAAAGATTTTTAACCAGGGAGTGCCAAGCCAATGATTTCCTCTGTGTGGAGCTGCATAAACAAGATGTATGAAATGGTGAAGCAGAGTTTAGGTAACTTGAGACTGAGTACTGCTATTTGATTGTTTTTAACCCTTTTTTATGTTTGTCTAGTGACAAACAGTTGCTTTTCAATATTTTTGGCTTTTAGATCAAAATGCCAAGTAAACATTGGTTTTGATGGAATACATTTAGAGATGAATATAGGTTGTTCTGCTTTTTCATTATCTGCCTTTGATGATCTGCAGTCTTAAAGAAAATAATCCTCTCTATGGCTGAATCTCACACCTGGCTTTTCTGTGGTGAATAGAAAGAACTTGTTTGCAGTTTGGCTAAATAGTTAATTGAACACTGAAAAAAAAAAAGACAAATAACAAGTTGGAAAGGGAAAAAGAAGCAGTAAACACAACTCTTCCTTTCTGACATCCCATAACTAATATTTCAACAGCAGTGAAAGACAGAAGAGATGAAATTTTTAGGAAATCTGTCTGGGAAGCTGGAAAACAAGACTTATTTCCTGTTTAACCTTGGCTAGTTATTTAGGACTACGTTCAGGTCACAAACCAGAAGGGCCTAAAATTGTCCTGAATCCTATGACGTTCAAGCAGTTCAAGCCACCGAGGACTACCAAAATAGTGGATGGAGAGAAGCAGTCATGTCACCTGGGTTAGGCAACTGTAGCCACAATGGGGAGCAACAGGGCAGTGCACCCACCTTGTGTGCTGTGATTCTCTTGGTGACCCTAGGCAGGAGCTGTGGCGTAGCAATGAGAATGTGACACCTTCTTTCCTTCAACACAGAAAATACACCTTATCCTATCTCACTTAGGCATTATAAAAATTAACGTTCTGGTGGTTTGCTGACTGGGTGCTAGTGACAAAGGTCAGGTAAACACTTGTGCTGTAAGTTGAGGTGGTATCTTTCATTAGACCAACTGCAAGAGATAAGGACATATAGGGATAGCAGACCACAGGACCATAAAGATCCTAGTGCCTCCTTTCATGTTCAGGAGTGGAATCATAGACCTTAGTGGGTGGTGAGGAAGTCACAAACAAAAGAATATGTATATTTTGCCACCCAATATCCATCTTACGATGACTGCTCCTTGTGACAACAATCTAAAAGGCTAAATTTAAACTAGACTTGTCGAGGGAGGGGGGCACCTTTCCATCCCAGTCCTGCCAGTCAGATGCCAACACCTGTAATGGATGCCCAAAACAGTGCAAAGGCATTCCAGATACTCCAGCCAGCAAGTTGGCTTTATCTGGGGCCCAGCTCAGATGTCTATACAGAAATACACGTAGCATGGTGAACAAACAAGAGGGAATAGAGGCGTGCACACGTCTGGGTGGATATGATATCACTGGCATCACAGAGGCATGGTGGCATTGGAATCAAAGGTTTTAGGCTTTTTAGGTAAGATAGGCTGGGGAGATGAGAAAGGGGTGTAGCCCTCTATGTCAGTGACAGGCTGGAGAGTATGGAACTCTGCCTGGGGAAGGACGAGGAGCCAATCAAGAGCTTGTGGGTCAAGATTAAAGGGAAAGCAGGGACAGGGGATGTTATAGCGGGGGTCTGCTACAGGCCACCTGATCAGGAGGATGGTGTGGACGAAGCCTTATTAAAAAAGACAGGAGTAGCCTCACACTCACAAGCCCTAGTGCTCATAGGGGATATCAACCACCCGATATCTGTTGGAGGGACAACGTGGCAGGGCACAAGAAATCCTTGAGGTTTCTTGAATGTGTCAGTGACAACCTCCTCACACAAGTGATTGAGGAGCCCACAAGTGCTTTGCTGGACCTTGTTCTCACCAACAGGGAGGAGCTGGTGGGGAATGTAGTACTCCAGGGCCACCTTGGTTGTCATGACCAAGATCCTCAGGGCAGTCAGGATGACACACAGGAAGCTCACTGCCCTGGGCTTCAGGTGAGCAGACTTTAGCCTCTTCAAGGACCTACTCAGTAGAGTCCTATGGGTTAGAGCCCCGGAAGGCAGGGCAGCCTTGCATCACTTCTGAGATAGGAGGAGGTGATCTTTGAATATCAGCCACCATTCTTGTGCCTGGGCAAATCCCTACAGGTTGAGCAGAGAAGTAGTTGAGAGCGGCCCTGCCGAGAAAGAATTAGGGTGATGGTTGATGAAAAACTCAACCTGAGCTGACAGTGTGAGCTCACACACCAGAAAGCCAACAAATTCCTGGGCTGCATCAAAAGAAGTGTGGCCAGAAGGTTGAAGGAGGTGATTCTCCCCCTCTGCTCTTTTGAGACCCCAACTGGAGTACTGTGCAGTTCTGGTGATCCTAATGTAAGAAGGACATGGAATTGTTGGAGCAAATACAGAGAAGGGCCTTGAAGTTGATAAGAGACCTGGAGCCCCTCCCCTATGAAGACAGGCTAGGAAAGTTGGGGCTGCTCAGCCTGGAGAAGAGAAGGTTGCATGGAGATGTCATAGCAACCTCCCAGTATCTGAAGGGGCCTACTGGGAAGCCGGAGAAGGACTCTTCATCAGGAACTGTTGTGATAGGACAAGGAGTAATGGATATAAACTGAAAGAGCGGGAATTTCGTCCAGATGTTAGGAAGAAATTCTTTATGGTGAGGGTGGTGAAATACAGGAACATGCTGCCCAGGGACACCGTGGATACCCTGGCAGTGTTCAAGGTCAGGTTGGATAAAGTCTTGAGCAACCTGGTCTAGTAGAATGTGTCCCTGACTGTGGCAGGAGAGATTGAAACTACATCCCCTAGGTCTCTTCCAACCCTTAAAATTCTATGTTTCTCTGATTCTATGATTCTAATCAACATTGGATGCTTAGATGTTAAAAAGGTTAAAAATCCAAAGAGAAATTAACATTGTCACCTTGTACAGATAAAAATGCCCTCTTTGCTTTTAGCTTTCCTGTTTGAAGTGTTTCTAAATCTCTAAACACCCTAGCAGCTGTAGGAAAGGCAACAAGCAAGGAGTCTTCTCCATTAGCTCCAAGCCCAAAACTCTACGCAGGGCTCACGATGTGGTGCTGGATCATACTTCTTTGTTAGCTGGGTCATTTGGTTATTAGTAATTGCTCACACTTTAAGTCCTAGGCTGCTTGTTAGCTGTGTGCAGCAGCAGTAAAGAGCCCCACTGTACACTAAATCAACTCTCTGACACATTTAAATGGTAGTTTTGGTGTTGTAGAGCCAGAGAGAATGTCCAAATAATATTCAGATTTCTCCCAAGCTCTTTACCTTACTCTCCAAATTATGTGTCAGAGGAAAGCTGCTCAGCCAGCTTTCTTTGCATGACCACTGAGGACCAGCAGCATATCTGGGACAAAACACACCCACTCACTACGGGGGTTTGCTTCAGTTTGTGTGTTGTGTCCCTTTCCCACAAAGGCTGCAATAAACAATGCTGTCTCCTTAAAAATGTGATACTGTGTATCCAGTGGAAGTATTAGCCAGAAAAAAGCCCTAGGAGAGCCTTAACCCACCCTTCCTCTGACCCAGTCGTGCTGGCTGGTACCTGCAATCTCCACGTCACACAGTGGGGAGCAGCCACCTTCCTCCATCAGCCACACCATTCCTGGTCCTGACCCTGATGTTGCTGAACATGTCTGCACACATTTCACTCCTCGTTGTTTTTCTGTGATAGCAGCTTTTCCTTAAGCTCTCATCTGAAACCTTTTGCCTCTCTCAGGGTCAATATGATGTCATCATCATGCAGGATTTTTTTTGGCTGGAAAGCCTGAGATGACCAACATCAGCCAAACAGTTTCTTGTGCCAGCACTGTAACAGAAACTGAGTCCTTGCCCTGACATGGAGTCTGAAAGCACAAGGTAGGCAAGGGGATAAATGTAACAAATGTTCCCAGATTTTGCAGCAAGATAACAGCTAAGCCAGCAGCAGAGCCAGTGTCCTTCTTAGACTAACACCGGACCTCCAGGACCAGCCAACAACAGTTCATAACACAACACAGGGAAGCTGCTTTGGATTCCAAATTAGCCCTGTAAGAATGACTTGACAAGCACTAGAGAATAGTGGCAGAAGAGATTTTTATGGAGGCATTCGTTTGCTTTAATCGAGCAAACAGTTTAATTAGATTTTTCTCACACATCAGATAAACAGCGTTTCGCTCTGTCCTGTTCTGTATCTTGCGAATGATTCTTAGATGTGGTTTCCCCTAAGTCATCCCTTAAATTGGAATGATGAACCACAGCCAATGTATTTTTGCTCATGTACTAAATGTCAAACTACAGGCAAAAATAAAATTAAAATTACAATGTCATTTTGTGCTGGCTCCAAATTCAGCGAGTTGGAAAAATCTCAACGCCCATGAATGCAACCATTTTTCTCTTCAGGTCGTCAAAGCAGATATCTTCATCTGCTTTCTTTGTAAGCACTGAAGCCAAGGAACCTTGACAGTGCTGTACACCATGGCTCCCGCAACCTCTCCCATCATGAGCCATGGAGCACAGTACTGCAAGTCCCTCAGGATATATCACTGATCAGAAAGATCAAATTGTAAATAGCAGAACAAAATGAAAGAGATGTAATTCACTTCAAGAACAGCATTGGCTCCCTGCACTTCCTCACTTTGTGCCTCATTGAGCCTTGAGGAGAAAGGAATTAGGAAGCAAGTAGAGCTATTGCTGAGAGATAAAAGCATTGAGGCCAAAAATTAGGTAGACATTCAGACCTACGAAGATGCCAAGCTTTTTCCCTTCATTGAATCAGCCCCTTCAGGATCACTTATAAGGACAAGAAATCTCTGTTTGCAGCTGCCACTTGACAGCACTGAAAGCGAGAGGGGCAGTGACCGGTTTCCCTGGGATGCGCTCAGATGCATGGCAACATCAGATCCTGTGCACAGGCAGTGAGACTGGTGCAGCAGCATGTGCAGATGAACGAGAAGAATTCTCCCCCATGGGACAGCTTGGGCTCCCAGCAGTTTAATTTGCCTTCTTTACCTACAGGATTGAAGGAAGAAGTAACCCTTCACTAATAACACATAACAAGTAACCCACTAATAACACATGGATTTGGGTGCAGACTTCTAGCAGTAATGCAAGTTAAGCAGCAAATCTCCAGTGGAGCAGAATCCATGGAAAAGGCTCTGTTAGTGTCAGCTTTTCTGGAAGTTGGCTTTTTATAACCCAAAAACTTAAATGACAAATTACTTCTTTTACATCAGCCTCATGTTCAGTGGTGCTAGCTGGTTGTGCAAGGCAGAGACAGATGTTTTTTAATTATCTTACCAGTATGAATTGACTCCTACTCTGGCATTAAGAAAGTTGAACAGAGGTTTTTAGCGATCAGATCAGTTCTCAGTGACTGGATATAGCAGCAGCATGCAAACAGTCCATGTAAAATGCTCATAAATAAACTGTTTTTATCAATGGTTAAGTTGCAAGATTCAGAGGAGACCTTCTGGCCTCCTCTTCTTTTTATGTTATATATATATATATATAATACTGTAAGAATACACACTTATTTAGTATGTAGTGTTTTGTGGCTGTTTATAACATTTAGAAAGGTGGGACAAAATAGTATCTCAACAAAAAAGGTGCACAGTAATCCTGACTAAGTTGTTTCTCAAAGTCACTGTCATTTTAGCTGCTCCGAGGTGTATTCCAAGATACATGTTTGCTTTTAATCTTTAACAAAGATTATAAAGAGTTAAGCTGGGGAACCAAAATGCAGCACAGATAGTCTGGGACACAAACCCCCTTTTTATGTTTCTTGAAACTCATACTTAGCATGTTCTGAAACTAAAAAGAATAGTCTTAGAATAAGCACCAACTCAATAAAAAAGAGATCTGATGAAGAGGTTGTATACCTGGAAGTTTGCTTGAGATACAATTTCACAAATATATCGGTGTAAGGACAGCGCTTCCACTCAACAGCTTCCTCTCAGATACATGACCCATCGTAACTGCAATCATCATTTTTACAGAAATAAGAGAGGTGGCTCTGATCATTAGAACTGACATTTCACACTTTGCATGCTGAGTAGGGTTTTTAGCCAGAAAAAGTCACACTTTTCTTTGTAACTCTTTCAAATATGTGTTCTTTTATTTTAAACAAATTTATTCTTCCTATCAGCTCCTTGATATTCAAAGACACTTTAAGGCAGGACACTTCAAGACAGGTCAGAATCTGAACTTTTCCAGTGACATTTAAATCTTAACTATAAAATTATTTCCATTTTTCAGATGCTCTCAACAATTCAACTCGCATTCAACTCACATTTCTCTCAGTACCTGTTGTATCATTGCATTATTTAAAACAAAACTGGTTCCCATGTTATGAATCAGTAGCCCAGTGACTTACATTGCTTCACTGATGAAATGAGAAATTTTTGGCACCACACACTGACAGCTGGCACACAGTAATCCATCATGGAAGCTGCAGAAAAAATAACTCAGTCCAAAAAGCATGTGTGTGTAACCATCATCTTGTGTCAGTAAAACAAGTCAGTTTTACTTCATGGGAAAGCACTGAGTGGCTACAGCACCCCTTAGCCTTCAGGCAGAATTGTCAGCATTTTACTCTCCTCAAAGTTCCCATTATTTTGTCATTTAAACACCAGGAACAACATCAGTGCTAGGGAGCAGTGGACCTACATATGAAATAAGGCACATTGCATAAAAAAAAATCAACTACTCATACACCTCGAGGGTTTCAAAATTATTTGTTTCAATGAAAAAAAGATCCTTTTCTTTGAAGACAGCCCAATGAAGACTTCAGCTCAATATGCAGGTACAGGAAAGAAAAAAAAATTAAACAAACACATTGACTAGATATTGCAGGCATGTGGAATAGCATAAAGAGACACACAATGCATAGTAAACCAACTGCTTAGCCATTCCAGGAACAGGGTATGCAGTGTTTGTTACAGCACTTCAAAAGGGAACTCTGGAATTGTAGGGATCAAAGGAGGATAACAAAATACAGATTTGATAAAGACGGGTTGCTTATCTTTAGGAGGGTAAATCAGAGGAGGACATGAGAAAAGTATGGAGTAATGAATAGTCTGGGAAAAGTAGACAAAGAATTTCAGCTTTTTACCAGGGCCACTTTTGTGCTCAAACAGTTCATAAAGGTGACCCAATATCTAAAATGAGCTATGGCCCTCCAGTTCATATGTTTTTGACCTAGAAGAACATTGGTGTATATATATATATCTACCTCAGAATTTAAAGAAAATTCAAAGACAGAACATATTGTTTCATGAATAAGAACACTCAAAATGGTGAAAAACAGCACAGAATTAATCTGAGAGTATGTAACAACCTCTGCTCCAAGCTTCAGGCCAACCTCTATTTACAAGGCATCAAGAGGAAGAACGAAATGATGGAAGATTATTCTGTGTCCTATACCGCTGTTATACCACATACAAGCATTGCTCCTTTTTTTGTTAAAAAACAGCAGAACTGCAAGGTGAAGTCCCATGGCCACTGAGGTGTGTGTGTCTTCCCTCCTTGCTCAAGACCATCCTTCCTCAGAGCTGGGTATTCCATCACTCAGGTGAACATGTGTTTCCCTTTCCGGGAACTGACTCCATGGCTCAGAAAAGTCCCACTATCTCTCAGTGGGGGAAAGCCTCTGCAAGTTTCTCATTTTATTTGGCAGAAAGGAGGAGTTCTCAGAGGCCAATACAGAGCAAAAGCCTAACTCCAGAGCTTTGAGTTGCTCCCTGAAGGAGGTTCTGTTAACCTCAGAAACATCCTAAGGAGATTTATCTGGGATGCTGGATGCTACAAAGGTGGTGAGAATCCACACAGTGTCTGTATGCTACAACCATGCCAAGGCTAATTATTTCTTCAATAATTTTCTTAAAACCTTTATACCAAGTTCTAATCACCTTTGTACCTGAAATCGAGAATTTCAATCTGAAAGTTGATAACAACTTTAAAAGAAGTACAATAAAGCTTACACTTCAAAAAAGAAGTCAGGGTAATGATTAACAGGATTAATCCCACCAGTATGAAACTAAATATATGGTAGCATGCTGTAGGTACAATTTTTTGAGCAGAAATTAATAAATTGAAAATAAACTTCCAGGATTTAATTCTACTCTTACTTACAAATATATAATTCTTATTTACAAATATATAATTCAGAAGCAACTCAAACCATCCTGTAGAATAATTCAGGAGTTGAACAGAGATCAAACAACAGACCACAAAAATGTATGAAGAATTAAAACCAAAACTGACATAATGGCAAAGTCACAAAACCAAAAGTGGACAAGTGATGGATAAATCTTTTGTATATATTTTTTGTGAGTAAATACTAATGGAGCAGAGGAATACTACTTACAGAACTATAAACTCGTGTCTCCCCACAAAAGACTTTATGGATTCATATGTGTTTAATGGATTTCCCCCATAACATGTACACTCATTTATTCTTTCTCTATTAAAAATCTCCAATAAACAATATCCCTTGAGTTGATAAGAACAACACAAAGGGAGCATATTGCCACAGATGACAGTGAGACAGAATTGATCTAGATAGATTTATTCCCAGGTTTAGCAAGAAATTCACAATTACTGCAAAAAGAAAGGCGAGAAAAATTACTTTTGCTTGGGGCAGTTAATGGCTACTGCACTATCCCTTGCCTCTTAATCACTTGCTGTGGTGAAGCAACAATCAATACAGTGTATAAGAGATCACAGAGGACCTGCATCAGGTCTCAGCAAAATCAGTGGTGGAAAAAAAAAGTCCTTCTTTGGGGGAAGATATCTCAGAGACACAGAACAGGACCTGCAGCCCAAGAGCTGAGACCAAGGTGACTTTGAGCCACAGTTGTACTTTCAAATTAGGGCTGCTTCACAGGACTAAGACAGGTCCTCAGGGAATGCATCCTGGTCAGGACAACATCCCATGGCCACTGCAGAAGCACAACACTGCAAGTCTTGCTTTAGCATTACCTGCTTGTATCAGTTCCCTGACTGTTCTCCCTGCACCACATTCCACAGAGAGTGCTCAGAAGTCAACCATGGATGTGCTTCCGCCATGCTTCCACAGAAGGGAAGAGAAGAAAAGAGACCAAAGCTGAGGCATCTGAGACCCTGTTCCTGGGTCTCAGGCCCAGTATAAGAGAGGTGGAACAGGGACAGAAAGCTTCACACCCCTCAGAGACAGTAAAGAGTGAGAAGAAGGAAAAGGGCTGATCTAGGGCAACAACATTACTCTAGTGGACCTTTAGTCATTATTTCTTTGTCATGGAATCTCTGTATAACATAGTCACAGTAATTTTGTTTATCAGCACCTCACTTCTACAGAAAGTATAATTCTACTTCACTGTCTTCAGAGTGGAGGGTTGAGAGAAGGAACGACCGCTAACCGCCTTAAACTGTGAGGCCCTAGGATTGTAACATGAGAGGAGTACCAGATTTCTATTAAAATTGCAGGTCAGACACATTCAAAATTTTTTTCTTTATTATTTTATTGTAAATAAATTTTAAAAAATAAGTTTTTTCCTAAACTTGTGTCACTAGACTCAACTAAAGTATGTGCTCTGGCTTCTCTCCAAGGCTGATTACAAACCTGGATGTGCAATATAATTTTTAAATGAAATAATTACAAGGCTTAGACATGAAGAAAGGATTTTTAATGTTCCACACCCAGCTTTGCTCCTTATCCCTCACTGACCTCAGGCAACAAACCAAAACCGGCTTAAACTCCATCTAAGTTTCACGTCTGGAGGCACCAAGTCAGTAGGAGTGTTCTTGTAAAGTCAGACTAAAGGTCCATCCAACCCAATATTGTTCTTCCAAGCATGGTTGGATGCCCAGGTGAAGGATGTAAGAACCAAGTGATAATGTAAATTACAATTTGTTCCGTATAGCTCAGTCTCTGCCTGTCTATGGTTCATGAACTTGCTCAGCACTGAAAATATCTTTGCATGTAATAGCCCTCAGTGCATTTTTCTTTCAAAAATGTAACTAATGATTTTTTAAGCCCGTGTAAACCTTTGGCTCTCACAACCTCTTCTGCCATAAGACTTTTTAGGTGCTGCTTAAACAGAAGCCACTTCATAGTTTTGATCACTGCCATTGTCCAGCCTCTGCATATTTTCCCATCCTATTATTCCATTTTATTGATTGGAATACCAAAAACGCATTTTGTTCTCACAAGGTTGTATACACCACACAGAATATTTTATTCTCTATTCTCCTCCTCTAAATTTGTAATATACATCTTTTGTTTCTAATGAACATTTAGTTGATTTTTTCATAGAATTCTTGCAGTTGTTTCCTCCCAACTTCTTGGCTATAATCCGAAGATCTTATTCCTGATGAGCAATGTCTGTTTCACAGCCTGCTCTTCATAAGTTTTTCTCTGTGTGTTATGTTATATTTGTTCTTTCTTGTCCAGTATCATGGGAATTTTCCTAAATTCTTTACAAGGAGCTTTCATTCTGTAACTCTAAATAATTTAGGATCATGAGCAAACTTTGTCATCTTAATATTTAAGGCTTTTCCTAAACCAGCTATGAAGATACCAAACTGTACAAGCCAATTGAGAAATGTCCATGGGACACCAGTAGGGCTTTCCACCATTGACAAAACTGACAACTTAATCCTGCCCTTTTTTCTTGTGCCTTTTAACCATTCTTTTATCTATGCAAGAACCTTTCCTTTTATCCTCTTGCAGCTCAGTTTCTTTAAAAGTCTTTGATGAGAAACTTTGTCAAGGGCCTTCTAGAAACCCAAGTATTGCCTGGATCTCCCTTGTCTACATGGTTATTGACTCCTTCAAAGGACAGATTTATGATGCACAGCTCTATAAATGCCACAGGGACTCTTACCCAGTATATCATATTTACCCACAGGCCTGCTAATATTACAATTTATTTTAGTGTCTATCACCTTACCTAGTGTGGATGTTTGCTTTAACAGCCTGTAGTTTCCCGGGTTTTCCCTTACTCTTCCACTTTTCGTTTCACTGACACCACGATAGCTTTATGCCCAAGGTTCAACTAATAACCAGTCACAAGCTGTCAGGGAGAATCGTAGAATCACAGAGTATCTCAAGTTGCAAGGGACCCATAAAGACAACCAAGCTGAACTCCCTACTCCTTGCAAGTACTAAGAGCAGAGCAGATATATCTGGCCTCCTTATTTCAGGTACAAAATTTGATTTTAGTTTTGAAAAATTTATAAAAACTCAAAATTCTATTGAAACTAAGGAGTATCTAATGAATAAAGTTATTCTTCAGATTCAACTCATTTTATTTCATTGATCTCAGTAAGAAAAAGACCAAGCCTTCGGTGTTTTGTTTTGTTTAAATCAAAACAGCATTGGAAGGAACATCCTCTTTTCTTGCATTGATTAACACAAACCTACTCTTTCAATGTGCTAAGCTCATACAAGAGACCTGCTGGAGCAGCAGGAGCATGGCAGACTCTTCTTGCTACCACAGGGGCAATGAGATCCAGAGAAGGTGCAGATGTTATAGGGAGGGTAATAACTTTTTAAAACTACTATAGAAATCTTTTTCACAAGTCATCTTGCAGATGGCCTCAGTGCTGAAGAAAATCAATCTTTTTTGGTTTTGCTGAAGAAATAAAGATCCTGGTGCCTCTTCTAATGGTGCATAAACTGCACAGTATGACCAGGGAAAGGTCATCATTGTTTTGCATGTATTTCACTTCCTAGAATTGTAACAGCACATGAAGGAGAGTAAAGTCTGACAGGTGTGGGAAAAGCAGGAGAAAGAAACATCTATATGATGAACTCCATTCCCTGTGACTGTCCCTAGATTTGAAAGGGATGACACTGCTCTACCCACACTGTAAAAGCAAAAATGCATTTCACTCCACTTCTGCTCTGAGGTGATTTGTATGTACTATTCACTGTGCTACTGCTATTTGCTCTTGCTAAAATGCCACTGATGGATATCCAGGGAAAGAAGCAGTTACAGTAACAGCTTTGCCTTCCAGCAGCATTTCAGCATCGTTTATAAACCATCAAAGTCCAGCATAAACCATGTATTTTTACACTTGATTTTCAGTCTCTCTTTACACTGCAGGAACAGAATTGTTACTACAACTCTACAGGCTGAGAGCTGTGAAACCAATAGACCAGTAGATCAACAGAAAATAATTTTTTTCATAATAACGGCTTTTGGATTTCTTTGTAATGAAATAGCAGTCTGCAAATTTTCAGGAAAGTTCTAATCTTCAAAAAAATTAAAAAAAGGGGGTGAAGGGTTATTTTCAAATGGGATTCATGGAACAATTGAGAATTAAGGAAACTATTTTCTAAGTGGATCTGCTTACAGGTACTGATGAGAAGAGAACTACAAATCCAATGCCAGCTCACCCTATTGAAAAACAGACTGAGAGTGTATGCCTACAAGATTGTTTCCTAGTGTGTTTAACGCATTTTGCTGCTTTCTGCTAAGACAGATAGCATACTAAACAGATCTGAGGCGTTCTTCACTGCAACTATGGAGCATTCTTTTTAATGGAGGGTATAATCTCATTACAAGCTCTGGTAATCATCTAGATTACAATCTTAATTGCCAAAGTAGGTAAAATAGATAAAACATATTTCATCTGTCCCCTCCACCTCCTTTTTTTTCTTTTTAGAGTTCAGTAAACGAAGAGTGGAATTTTTTTTTCTCTCTCATGAGCCTTTAAGCACCAGAAAGGTTTCTTTGTCTTTGTTATCCTCCACATAGATCCTCTGCAAGATTACATTTCAAATTTCAAATTTATCATTATAAAACAGATTCCTGTGACAATCTTCCATCAGGCACTGAGAGCACTCAGCATCTCACAGGAGGTGTTCAACACCTTGTAGGATTCACTTCTCATTACACTGAGTCCTGAAGCACACCTCTTGGTGGTTCAAAAGGTACAGTCTCCTGAATGGAGATCTCATTAAGTTCACCATTCCCCTAAGCCTGTAGTAACCTACACCATAGGCTACCTACATTTGCAAATAGCTGTATAAACACTCCTAAATCAGCCTCACATTGCTCTGGGAAGGGACATAATGTCTTCTTGCTAAACTTAGTTCATGTATGAGTAAATGGAGGTAGCAAGATGTGAGATGATAAAGCTTTAGGGTGGAGGGACAAAGAAATCTTGGTGCCGCAGCAGTTTGCTGATGCCATAACCCCACTGATGCCCTTGATAGGTCGTGCATTTAAACAAGTATCCCAGGTCCTTATCTCACCACAGCTGAGCTTCCAGCTGTGACCTGATCTGAAGCTGTGCCACATCAGCACTGAAATGACATGCTCACTGAGAAAGAGGAGCTACTGAGAAAGTAAAGGTTCACGAGTCTATCAAACAGCAGGAGGAGAGGGTCTCTCTCCAGCCAAGCACTGCAGTTCTGCACAGTTTCTCCAAGACAGCTCCTCCCAAGCAGATCAAATCCCAGAGCAAATGACACCACTGATGATCAGCACCAAAATCTGGTTTCCGAAATAGGCTCTTGGGAGACATTTTGTATCTTGGTGATAGAGTTGCCCACTGCTGAGCTACTCCATCAGAAGAAAGGCCATCTGACAAGTTTTCTAAATCCTGTTATTAAACTGCTAAACAATGGCATTAGCACAGAACATGATTTGCGAGGATCTGGAAAGCACTTGGCTCTTACAGACTCAAGGACAAAAACTGACCCTTTGATGCATTCCAACTGAAGAGGTGCTCAGACTGAGAGATCTTGGAAGGACATTTATTCCAGAGAAAAAGAACACCAGGGTCAGCCGCAATGAGTTCTCAACTTCCTTAATTTCCCTTGAGAAAATGGCTTAGCTCTGATTTCCAAACAGAAAGTCCAGCCATGGCCAGTGTTAGGACACAGATCTGGGCAAAGACCTTCTTTGTTGAGTCACTTTCCCCAGAAGCCCTGAGCTCCCAGAGTATCCTGGCCAGGGAAAGAGAAGTGTAGGGTAACCAATCTCTCCATTATAAAGATGTAGGAAGTGAACAGTCAGTACTCCTTCTCCCCTTCACATTTATAATAAACACAAGTGGCTCAGCTCTGTTCTCAGAATAAACCAACTTGTGAACATTGCTTTTTCTCTGCAACTAGACCATGCTAAAATGTCTTTGCCCCTGATGTCCTACTTCAGAATCTGAACTCTTTATATTTGCATTTGTGTTCTTTCTGGTTTCATGGATGTATTAACTGAAACACTGGTGTCAGCATAGCTACGAGATCAGAGCAAACTCGATACACTTAAGTACTGCTCACCAAAAATTACATGATATATGAGATCCATTTAAAGCTTTTTCACTTGTTTCTTCTTGCTGTAGCTAAACCTCGGATTTGCACATGTAAATGACAAGCTATGCTTCTGGGAAGACGTATCTTAAGAATTATGTTTCAAAATTAAAAGGAAAAAACCCTCAAAACAGCGAAATGCCTTTCAGCAGACAGGAACAATATCTCCCTTTGTAATTAAACTGTAAACAAAAGTGCTTCTAAAATGTATTTATTAAAGGGAACACATTGCTTTTCATTGGCTTGAACATCAGCATGAAAAAGTATTTAAAGTCTGAATAATGAATTGTATCTCACAATTAAAGCTTGTATCACAAGATCATCACAACTTTACTCCTCTACAACTTCAAAAGCACAAGTTGTGACTATATATGAAGGGGAAAGGTGTATATGTTTTTCACAGGCAATAATTCCATTAAATTTCCAAACTAGCAGTGGGAAGAGTTATGGAACCAGACATTTGGAAGATTCTCATTCTTCTTTGAAGCCACTACATGTGTAAGTCACTTTGTGGAACATTGATTGTTCATACCCTCTCATTTAGTAACAGGACAGGAAAGTTTGTATGTTTTACAAGCCTGGACTAAAGCAAAATTCTTTTGCCAGACTACAGCTAATCCAAATCACAGGAAATTATTTCCATTTGTGATTGTTCTTTTTCACAGTCTGCTGGTTAGCCTGTCCTTCATGCAGCATGTAAAGGTCATAGGAAGGTACAGGCTTTGCAGTGCTGCAGGCTTTGCAAACACGTTGTGAGTGATAGCTCTGTCACTCTAAAGGGATTTCATGGCTGAGGAGCCTGTGCAGATCTGCTGTACCATCTGCCACTTTTCTTCTTGCACATAACTATTTGCCATGTGACTTCTTATTCTCAACTTGACATAGCTGAGTTCCCCAAGGATTGTCTGAGAACTTTCCATGTGAAGGTCAGTATCTTCTTACCTTGGAGTCCTTCAACCTAGACTGGAAAACATGCCTTAGGTTGAAATATTGTCTGCCATATCTATGTAGTAAGTTGATCCTAATTGTCCAGTTCACCCTTGAACACATATTACTAGAGTTCCCTTTCAGTCTAAGGCCAAACTATGCCTCTAAGTGACAGTCGCACAAACAAGGGACTAAATTGTCTCACTCCAGCAAGGACTGCAGAACTCCAGCTGCAGGTTTTCAGGAGTCAGACTGTGTTCTGACTGCAGGAAGCTTGTACGGAGTGTATTTCCACTTAGAAATCACCTGAAAAGGTTGCAGATCTCCTTGCTCTTTAGTCTGGAGCACTGACAATAGATTTACCCTCATACTGTGCTCACAGAGTGCCTTGGATTGCAGTTCTGCACTCAAGCTGAATAGAAGCTGAGCACAATGCACTGCCTTAATAGCCTGCTCTTGGACCTGTGGATTTAAAGAATATGCAAAGCTGGAACAGCTCTGTGAGGTGACTCACTGAACTTCACAAGCTTTACAAAAAGACTGATGCTTATAATGGAGTCTGTGTCACCTATATATTAAAAAAATGCATTACTGCCCTTTTATATAATTACAAGTCATCAGTCACTTAACTTATCCACACTATCACTAGGAAGGGATTAAGAGCAAGCTGCAATATATGTATTGTGTATAACATAAAAAACTTGCACATCCACCCAAGTGCATATACATATATGTATGTGCACCCATGAGTGAAGGGGGGATAACAATTCAGCAAGAGATCTGCTTCATTTCTCATTCTGACATGATCCTCCTGACTTCAGAGGCAAAGAAAACAGGACTTAGTGGGAAGCAGTTTCTAATAAAATGCTTGGATTAGTTTGCCAGTCAGAAGCTGCAAATCTCAGTCAGCACTAAAGATCAGTTCCTGCCAAAGGGGGTTTTTTTCATGCAGTAAATTCCAAAGAGATACAGCAGTCCTAAATAGATCTATTGCTTTCTAAGAATATAGTGCAGTGTGCCTGCTAGGCAACTTGCCTAGAAATTCTTTTCCAATGAAGTACTGGAAGAGACAATTTCATTTGCTCTGATTTCAGTTCCTTGAGTGGCCATAGCTCCAGTGCACTGCTTGGTTTCCCATATGAAGGCATCATGTATCTAGAAATCACTATCTTAGTCTGAAGGAGGCATAGTCTTAGGGCTGAACTCTGCCATCCATGATCCACCATAATCCAGTGAAAGTGGTCTTATTAAAGACAAAATTAATTCATTATTTTTTACATAATTGAAACCCTACAGATCTCAGCGGGAAACGCTTACTAACAGTGATACACATTTCAGTGGCCTGGTCTGCAATGTGGACAGGAAAGGCTATGGACCTTTCTGCAGAGAAAGTCAGGAAGGAGAGCAAGTGCATGTAGATATGTTTGAGCTAACTCCCTGAGGTTTTTTTCCAAACCACAAGGGCCAAAAGCAGAAACAAAACCTTCCTAGCGTGGCACCACACACAATAGCACAACTCAATGTTGCATGTGAAAGACTCTCTTCAAGAGCTCCTGTGGATTGGCTTGGGACCTTCCATCCCCAGTCTCAGATCTTGACCCCAGTTTTACAGAACCCCTGAGAAAATGGTTCTGTACATCACAAAAAACAGATGTTCCTCAACATGCATGTTGGGAAGTTAAGTCCTATCATGCCTGGTCATGTCTCCGTAGCAACATCAAGCCCCTAGGACTCACACTACTCATCAGCTACAGCAGCAGGCTACAAGGATTGCCTGGTGATACCTGAAACTAGCCAAATTCAAGGCCTAAACTCAGAGACAACCATTAGGACAATTACAGATTTTCAAAGCAAGGCAGCCAACAGAAGTACCATACACTGCATGTTCCTAGGGGGGAGAAATCAAGGTCTCTGGAAAAGCACTGATTTCTCACAGGTAATGTTGTCTGGCACGTGTGCAGTGCTTAGAGGAAAATAAATTATAAGAAAGTGCTACTGTCAGTACCTGAGGCCTACCCTGTTGCCAAGGCACCTTCTTACCAGGATTGCAGAGTCACTTTAAGAGACTGAGAAACAAAAACTAAAACTTGTGACTCCAACTTAGGTTTCAGCAGCTTTCACACCACCCCTCTCATAAAGTTTTCTATTTCTCCCTTCCATTTCCCACTAGTAGGATACACCCAGAACAATAGTTCCTCGTTTGTGGAGTGGAAAATCTCAAGGAAGATGAAAGCACAGATTGCAAAACCAATTCCAACAGCCCTGAGAAAAGCTCCCTGGAATGTCTGCTTAGGAATTCCCCTTCCACTCCTGGGTGGCTTGCTGCCAGGTAGTGCTGGAAGCTACAGCTTTCTCATCAGCCAGGAGAAGGGGCTTTAGATCCCACTCAAACGGATTTTGTTGCCCACAGGCAGACAGGTAAAAAGCAGAGCTGCGTTCCCAGTCTCTTATTTTATTCCAGGGAATTGCCTGGGTACTTTTGTTCTTTATCCTGAGCTACAGCCAGGACAGCTCAGACTCTTGCCATGACCTTTTTCCTTCAAGTAGTTTGTGTAGTGGTGACGACTAATGGTAGGGAAGAATTCCACTGTGGTAGCTCATAAGAATAAAGACATACCAGCTGACAAGTGACAATAATTCATACAGAACATCCCAGCTGGATACTGCCCAGATTACATTTTTGTGATTCCAGCGCAAAAATCGTGTTCATATTGTGCCTTATCCTGACTTGGTGGAATGTCCAGCCAAATCACACTACTGCAATCTTGGGGAATCGTGCAACGTTGTTTTAAGTTCAATGCTCAGTGCCAGAAAGTAACGCCCCATAATATGTTAAACATACCACAAGCAGTGTAAAAATACTGCTCTCATTTCAAGGAGGGCTAAGCCCCACAGACTTCTGAGGATCAAAGCCACAATCATCAATTGCAAGAATCAGTCTACAATAGCAAGCAAAGAGCCTTACTTATTCCCCACTGGCATCAGTGCTGCTCAGCTGGCAGGAGGCTCATGGCACTCGTACATCTCCAGGGGAGCAGATTTGGAGTGAAGACTCTGATTAAAATGGCAGGCTAAGTATTTCAGTGTTGCAAATCATGCCCTTTCATGAGATATTGATCTTTTTGTACACAGCCCACAGCCATGCCAGCTACTAGGGGTATATCTTGTCTGGTAGAAAACATCAGGACAAAACATCAGCTTGCTCCTCATTACTCTCTCCTTTTGTTAGTGGTTTGGTTTGGTTTGGTTTTCTTTTAATGCACAGAAAATTACTCACAAAATTTGCAGGAATTCAATATGCATGAGATTGGCAGGATCAGATGGCCAGCTGTTGACTTCATAAGAAGGTGGTAAGAAAGCAACGCTACAAAGATGAGAATGGGCTTGTGGTCAGAGTGTTGGCCTGAGAATACAGACATCTGGATTTAACTCCTCCATAGTGACTTCAGGCAAGTCCAGTGGGATAAACTGACCCATAAAAATGCATACCCACACTTGCTTTGCCCATGCCCTGTCCTCTTGTTACACTTCTCAGCTGGGCTTGTCCACTGAGCTGATGTGAGGTGCCCATTCAGCCACTCAGCCTTTGAACTGAAGTTGCCACATGTCTGTGCATGAAGCAAAACTTTCTTGCACCTGTTTACACTCATATGGTTAGTCATAACCTCCAACTCCATGTCTCCATACAGTCCAATTGCCCTTCCTTTCACTGCTTTGCAGTAAGATAGACAGTGGGGAAGATAGCCAGTTTTTCAGCACTTATCTGTCCCTTTAGGGGCCTAGTAATAGAGCACATAGTATCCTTAATATGAAATTATATTTACTTGTGAGAGTCTATCATCAGCAGCCCACCTGGTTACCTTTCCAAAACCAGTGTGGGATTTGTTTTTTCATTAGTTCCAGCAGCTGAGTCTAGCCTGGAATCTCTGTAGCCATTTTAACTCCGTAACCTTTCACAGCAGCCTGTTCCATCGCCTAATTGAGTAGCTGAAATACATCTCCCACATATATAGCAGAAATTTTCCTTTCTGCAGCTTAAATCAGTTTCTATGCTTCTTTCCTCTCTGACTAATGAGAATAACTGGCCCCTGTTCCCTTTATCACATAATTTCATGTATTTGTAGACAGCTATTATGCCTTCCTTTAGTCTTCTTTGCAGACTGGACATGCCTGTCTCAGCTGCTTCTCATAAGTCTGATTTTTTAAATCTTTTATAATTTTTCTTATTGCCCTTTGAGCTTTCTTCAATTTGTCAGTGTCTTTTCTTAAAGAGCAGCATCCAAAACTGAATTCACTGTGCCAGCTGAGGCTTTCACCAGTGCCAAGTGGAGCAGAAAAGTGACCCTGCTTGTTTTACTCCTTCTTTATGCAGTCCAGAATATTTTATTGTAAAGTATCAATGGTCTAGATATGAGAATATATGGATGGGGGACAGCTAAGAGAAAAAGAAATGTCTATGAGACTTCAAAAGGTGTAAACACTGAAAAAGATGACTTTTTAGGTATACTTGAGAAGAAGGAGGAGGCTAAGAAAAATGGGATGAAATGGCAGGCTAGATATCAGGAAAAATATCATAAAAGTTTAAAATGTAAACTCTCTCCCTGGGGAAGTGGTGCAGACCCCATAAATTGAGTCATTAAGAATTAGACTAGACAAAGCAATGCAAACTGTATAGCACAATGAGTTCATATATTATTGGGGCAGGGGCTAGATGGGCTGATAAACTTGGCATTTCTAAATTTCTCATTCTACAGCACTCTCACATAATAGTACTAACCTTTTCTTATGCATATTCACTTTTTGTCTTCACCAACACCTTCATGTGTTCTCCATTTGACACATAAGTGTCAGCAGAGCTAATTTAGAAAGTCTTTGAGAATTTCTGGAAAAGTTTGATAGAATTTAACATTTTTCCTAATCACAGGCCAATTTGCCAGGTTCGAGTCACAGACAACTAAACACTAACAGACTTCACTCAGTACAAATGGAGAAAGCCAACAGATCCAGCAGAGAATATTATCCCTGCCTAAAGTGACAAAACTCTACCATCACCATTAGCACCCCGACCTGCCAATGCAAGGGGTCACACAGGTGCAGCAACACCAATGGCTGGCATCCAGTGGCAGTAATCAGGACAAATCCCCAGTCTAGACAAATCTTTAGTTGTCATGAACAAAACTCTCCAATCTCTGTTTCCTTTCAGTAACACAATTTTAGTATTGGTGGAACTCCACAACCTTCAGCAGAGCTGCTCCTGACTCACATTCCCACAGACATGAGCAGGATCAGTGCAGAATTTCCCTTGGCTGAGATGGGCAAAGCTAAGTGATATTTCTTTAATTTTCTGGTGATCAGAGAACAATATAAATTCAAACAAATTCTAAATATGATGTTTGCTGGTTTGTCTCCAGAGATCACAAGTATAAGGTCCAGTGACTTGGGGAAGACCAGATTTAGAAGGTTGTGTGTCCACCACTGTGGGATACTCAGGATCTCTTTCTCTTGGTGTCAGAGATGTTCAGCTCTCATTTTTTAGCTAGACTGGACTGAGTCTCAGGGCTCAGATATTTTTCCAAACTCAGAATAATAGCTAAAATAAATATAAATTTCAGGTGAAGAAATGTAAGTTGAAAGGGAGAAAGATATGGCTCCATTGTATATTGCATCTTAGAAAACAAAAGCTACATGCAACTGATCTTCATAGTCAAACAACTGAATCATTCCAAGCAGAAGTCTAGAATCTACATTCACTTTCTTAAAAAAAACTGGAATTTTATCTTAATTTTGAATATTGTTGTATCCAAGTGGCTGATGCCATAGAAACTTTCAGACCAGGTCTTCTACCACTGTGAAAGTCAGAACTTTTATAAAATAATGGTCACTGCTCCAGAGAGTCTACAGTCCAGTACTGGCAGACTAGCAAAAGAAAAACAGAGAACTATGTGAGACATTAAGATGAGCAGCATTATTGCAACATGGGGAATGTTTTTCCACCATCAAGTGTTTCATAGCTGCCGGAGCAAAGGAGCGGCTCAGGGGTACGAACAAAACATGACCTTGAAGAGCTCCAAAAAGCCAGCCTGAGGTTAAACGACAAATTATTGCTTAAAGAAGAGAGAGGTCTGGTGTGCTTAGCTGTTAGTTGGTAAGTGCTGGAACCACTGGCTTACAAGGCCAAGAAGTGGCTATTACATTATGAGATTATAGTAATTTAGCTGGTGCTGTTGCATAACAGGCTAAGATGCCTAAATTCAGCAACACTCTCTTGTCTGGAAGGAAATTGTCTTCTTGCAATAACTGACCAGCTCAGTAGCAGGAGTCCTGAATGCATTCACTGCGTCTAGTGCCAATATATATCACTGCCAGAGCTCTCTAGGGAGGAGATGACTGTCTTTCCCCTCTTCTCTGTCATACTACTTGGCATCGTTACTGGAAGGGTGCAGAGACCTGTCAATGAGAGGAAAGCCAGGGAAGAGAGAAATGTAGGTAATTGCAAGGACCAAACAAACATTTTGCTACCATTTGCTGAGCCACCACAGCAACAAAATGCCTGAGTCAGATGGAGGACCCCTTGACTCAGGGCTAGATGTTCTGAAACTTCTCCTACACAAGTGACTCTTCACTAGCATTGGATATGGATTAGATCATTCAGAGTCTTCCAGCACTGTAAATGGCCAGCCAAAATAGAAGTTGATCTAAAAAGAAGTTTTAAGCGTTGTTTCATTTTTCTGTGGTTTTGTCCTATACAATGTGTCATTCTGCCCATCTCTGTTTGAAAGTCAAATCTACCTTAAACTTTCTGGGATGTCTTAAACAGTCAGGATAAAAGTGCAGTATTTTATGCCTTAGTTTAAGTACTCATAGCAACACTTTTCAGTGTGAAGCATCTCATTTATTACTACTCTTTGTACTCTACAATAAAGTGTTTTCTTTTTTACTATGACTTCCACCTATGGAGTGAAGCATTGCTCAGAATCTTGAAAAGCCCAAGTGTAGCAATAAAGTAGTAACACATGCATTGTTTATTCAGAGGCTTGCACAGGTTCAGAGAAATACAACAAAAGAGGGTTTTTTCAGTCTTTGACCTTTTCTACTCACTTTTTGTAGTTTACCATAGAGCCCAAAAGTGTTCTGAACTTGAACAGCTTCTAACTTTTGAATTAAACACAAACAATTGAGCATTGTCTCCACCTGCAGAAATTTGAACTTGATGACTCAGGTGTCCTTTAATTTTAGTCTAAAAGACTCTGCTCTCAGTCTGAGCTAGGCAAAAGTCTTGGAGATGCTCTGGTAAGTCCTAAATCTCATAATGATCTATTACACCAACAGGAATGCAAAGCACAGAGTATGTGTAGCAAAATGTGAGACCCTTTGCTTCTTTTAACACTAAGAATCTTTCATATCTATGCACTAAAGCAGGTAATTTTGTAACCTGTGCTGTAGGTACTAATGGTATAAAAAAGATAAGGTCTTGAATCACAGTCTTTTGCATTACTCAAGGAGAGGACAAGTAGATATTCCCTGACCCCAAACCTCAAAACACAAAGAAAATACACAGCATTTCAGGCTTCAGGCATTCAATATTCAAAGTGTGAAGCAAATTATCATTTGCTGGGTTTTTTGCTTCCAGCAAATGCTTCATCTGTGCATTCTCTGCCAACATGTTGCCATCACCATCCTTCAGGTTCCTCTGTTTAGATGGCCCTTGGCTCAAGGAGGAGTTTTGCTTTCATCAAGGCGCTGCAAAATCCTTGTCTTTCCTTGATGTGGAAGTCATAAATTTTGTCAGCTTGAGGGATCTGCATCAGTCCTTCATTCCGTTTGAAACCATAACAAGCAAAACTGTTTAACACACACTGACAAGTTCTTATTATGTCTGCCTAAAAGATTTCAATTGAAATTCAATAACAGAAGTCTTTGTGCATTTGAATTCTCTTGCGATTAATACTGGCTGATCGAGTGAAAACAAATGGGATACATCAAGCATACCACTAGACATAGACAACAGTGGCACACACTAGTGTTTAGTTTGGGCTTATGTTTTATTAAAAAAGAAAAAAAAAAGCAGTTTTGCTGCAATTAAGTCAAACAATGCATTTTGCAGTATAACTAGGTGCCGTGACGTTTATCAGAGCTTCTGCCCTGAACCTTCCCAGGAATTTTATAAGATTTCAAAGTGATTTAGTTCAGATTCTGTTCAAACTTATCACCTGAGGACCAAAAGTCTTGCCTGAGGTGGTGGGAGCAGCAGTGGTTCTGCCTGTCGCTGCCTGCCCTCTCAAACTCTTAGCCCCTGATGGGGCTTGGGGCTGCTCTGGCACCTCTGCTCACTGCCTCCACCTGTCCTGGGGAATGGCACGCTGGTAGATGGTGCACAGGAATTTCTGACACCCAATTGTTCTTGCACACCTGTGTGGGTTTTTATTGGTTTAGAGGGACTTTATGTCTTTGCCTATTGATGTCAGGGTCTTCTGCATCTACTTTCAAGTCTTGCACCTCTACAACTATTGCTGGAAACTTGATCCTCAGCAGATCACATGTTTAGGAAATGACTATTCGTACAATGTCTGACCATAACCATTTAAAGTTTCCAAAGATCATGTACAGTATGCACTCTTGAGCCCTTTGTTTACTTGCCAAGAAAGGAAAATCAAGAGGAAAATAATTGTGGTTGGTGTACAGAAAACATGTTCCTAACACTGTATCTTTAACACCCTGAAGCCAAACATATTAATCTCAGCTTAAAAGAACACTGGGATCTGTTGTCCTTAAAATAAGTGACCTGTTGTATAAAGCTTGCAGAGTATGTACCCCTAATCAATAGAGAGCTCTCCTGAAGGCCAGGAGGAAATCAGTCATGAATCAAGGGATGCAGGTAATAAGTAAACAGCTCATTATCATCTAATACTTGTTTATTCAATGTCCTATGCCACTGGGAGAGCATCAGAAATGAAGGCAGTTCTACTCTTTCTTAAGATATCGGGAACAAAAATTGTACTAATAGGATGACTATCCTTATGCCCCTATGGCAGAAGCCAGTAAATTTCCTGGTGTAAATTCAGAAAAACCTAAGGACTTCTCAACAGATTCCTTAGGGCTGTGACCTGGAAAAAGGGTTCTGCTCTGCCAGACATGGGGATTTAATGTGTGGAAAGATAGGCTGGCTGGCTGTAAACCCTGGCTTGCCCCAGTTCTCAGTGTCACCCTCCTCACCTCCTTGTGACAGTCAGTGTTGTCTTGGCCTTTCTTACTCACCCTTCCCTTCATCTCCTTTTCATTTTGGCACCTCATCTGACATTCTTGATTCCCCATGTACATTCATACAGCTGTGACTTGTCTTCCCTTCCCCATCCTTCCTCCATCAGGCAAATTCATTAACAATTAAGCAGTGGATCCTGGAATGTAAACCACCAGCCTTAAACACAAGTCTGACAGTAGTGAAAAGGTGAGTTTGAGCTCCTTCAATCCCAACCATCACAACTAGGAAGGCTCCAACTGTTCCTAAGGGAGTTGCAATCATCCTTCAGTTTGAGGACAGCTTTGAGCATAACAGCACTAACAATGGCTTTAACTAAAGCACAGATGAACACACCCAGTGCAGTGGGGGTGCCACAGTGGTATCTCCCACCATGCTGCTGGGGTGGGAGGTTCTCAGTGGGATGCTGGAATGGTGAAAAAGAGCCAAGAAACTTCCTTATCCTGAACTGATGGGATTCCTCTACTTTTTCATGCCCCAGGGAAGTCGAGGGGAGGGGGCCAGAAAGCTGTCTCACTCAAACATAGAGTCAGACAGAAAAGGGACAGCAGGTGCAACTGCTCTGAGTCCCTACTTTAAGTGGCAAAGAGGACTCTGGGAAAAGTCTGTGCTCCCCGTCCACACCCTGACATCCTGCAGTCCATCCACAGAGTACTGTCACTCAGCATGACATCTTGGAGCCCCTGCCCTGTGCTGCAGTGACTTCCCAACAGCAAAACTCACCTTGCTGCCCACCGGCTACAGCTACTCAATCCACATGGGCCGTGCCCAGTGTCTGAACAGATGTATGGGCTTCTCCCATAGAAAGCCTTCAATGACCTTCCTCCCACATCAGCAGTGACCCTGTGGTTCTTCCTTGGAAGAGGCAGCTGCAGAACTACTGCAGTTTCTGTGTCACCACAAGGATGGGTTGCAGGGATAAATGTCCTTGTAATATCCCAGTGTGAAGCTCTGCATAGCCAGTTCTTCCTCCAAAACACTGAGGTTTCTAATAGACCAAGTCTGCAAATCAGTCTCTACTACTGACCTGGCTCTCCTAACTGCAGCAAACATGGGAAATCACCTTTCTATCTCAAATTCACTTTAAGACCTTCTTTTAGCATATTGGTCAGTGGAAGGGCAAAAGTTGGGGCACAAAAGACAAAGGGGAAAGCAAAGTTCCTTATTGAGCCAGATGGACAAAAGCCACAGTGCTCTGCCAATCTCACAAGATTCTCGCTATAGTCTCTGGATGCTGCATCACCACTACACATTCAGGTTGTTCATGCCTCCTTTCACCTTGTGCCACACTCGTGTGAGCTCACCCAGCTATTGCTTATGCAGTGCACTGCCTCATAAAACATGCAATAAACATCCCGTGGCAGCCCCCTCTGCTGCACACTGAGCTGGGGCTCTTCCAAGTGGGTCTGTGGGCTGCTCCCTTTTTAGCTTCACCTTATGGTAGGAAAAGGAATCCAGTTGAAACTCTGCTTGGGGTCTCTGCTTTCTCCATTTGTCAAGCCTTTTTCATTTTCAGGTCTTTGAAGAGCTCCAGAGGCAATTATACAGGTCTCTCACTGTTTCCAATCTGTCTTCTGCATCAGAACAATTTGCCTTTAAAATAGACTAAGCTACTGCCAGCTTTCCTGCATTCCTTTATCCCTGAGATTATTTTCCTCAGAGACCTTACTTACCAGTTCCCCAAGTTTGCTGAAGTCTACTTTTTTGGAGTCATTATCCATATTCAGCTGGTCTAGCTTTTTCCCTTGGAATAATGAACTTTATCATTTCATGCTTGCTTTCATCCAAATTACCACCTGACCTATAGATTGTCAGGTCGTTCTTCTCTGCTAGTCAGAAGTAGGTTTAAAGTAGCTGCTCCCCTGCCCATTTCTTATCACTTTCTGAAATAGCATCATCTTTACCACATCCAGGAACCTAACAGCTCATCTATACCTAGCTGTGTTGCTCTTGGTAGAGGTATCAAAATAATTATCATGTCTTTCTACTAAAAAAGCTGTCTTACTGATGTATCTTCTTGTTCCTCCAAAGAAAAAAAATAGCCACTATCTGTCCCAATGAGTTGATCAATATCAGATTCAAAACCCATTATAATTGTTGCTGGTTTTCTTCCTTTGTCAGAAATGTTCAATGGGTCTCTCTCCTGCTCCTTTGCAAACACCAGTGCTTGGTACCCAGTGCCTCCCTTCTCCTCCCTTGTATCTCCAGGCCAAATGACATCCTTCCATACCTTCCATACATTCCCATGGTGTGCCCCACAAGACTGCCCTTAAGGCTTACAGTTCTGCTGCCGTGTATTATTGCTTTTATTACCTTCTTTTAGGAATAAAATGGATAAAAGTTTAATAGACTTAAATGACACAAAAAATTTTGGTAAGACAAAGAATCACAGAATATCCCTAATTGGAAGGGACCCACAAGGACTGAGCCCAGCTCCTGAAGGGATGTAAGAACGGCTTGCTTTCCAAAAAGTTGCATGTGGGGGTAAATGGAAGACACACATAGTCAAAAAAACCAAACAAACAAAAACCACAAGAAAACCCAACACCCTTAGTTTTGGTATTCACATTGCTGAAAAGCTGGAAATCCTGCATTGCAACAAATAGACAAAACCACTACATAATTTCTTGGACAGACCCCCACATACAGGTTTCTCCTGGATTAAGCGCCAACTTATTTAACAGCAGCATGACTGTGGAATCCCCTTGTATATTAGAGAAAAGCAGTGGGCTAAAGGGCTGCAGCTCCTCATTGACCATATGAGGAAAACCTCATTTTTACATAACACATTTTTTCCCATGAAAGGGAAGAATGAAAGCTAACAGATGCTTTCTTCATGAAAACTCTATTTCCTTAGTGTTTCTTTTCAGAAGTCAAGCATGCAATTCCTTCTGGCCAGACAGACCTTTCACGTGCAGTATAAATCTACTGCATCTCTTGGAAGAGGCTTTGGAAGCCTTCCTAGCAGGGAAAATATCTACAGCAGTTCCCACTGGCTTAAACTCACTTTTGTTCTCCACTTCAATAGATTAAGGTGGGTGACCTGCACAGTCTGTACCTTCTATAGGTTTTCTATATGCCATTGCTTTCATGGACTTTTATAGATGCTCACTTTTTCTGTGAGCATTTTTGTCCCTGTGTCTTTTGACATATTTAATCTTCCTCTCCTGTGCTCCACCCCAGAAATGGCTGCACTGAGCAAGTTGCTGAAGGTACTTATGTGTGAAGTACTTGATGTCTTAGGATAAAAGGTGCAATTTGAATGCAAAACACTGAAAGCTTCCCACTTTTAATGGTTTTGCTTTCCCACGCTGGAAAATATCTAGGAGTTCATTTCCATTTTTATTTTGTTTCCACTTTTGTGGTGCTTACCAAACTGAGGAATGCATGTCATCTGAGTGAGGGGAAGAGCTATCCGAGCCTCAACCAAGATTCCAATGTGCCAGATAACTCGTGGTCTGAGTAATGGTGCCAACCAAATTCCAAATTCTGAATAAATCTGACCTTCGAGGGCATCACAATTGCCATCCAAACTTTGCAGTGTGTAGGGCTAGAAGGAATATCTGCAAGTTAACTAGTCCAATCCCTTATGCTAAGGAAAAATTTAACCCTTTCTCTGACTGTTCCATCTGTTCTTACCCATCAGTAGTCTTTCACTGGGCTCTTAGATCACTAGCAGGTGATAACCAAGATAGCCAAGTGCATGTTCACAGCACTCTGCCCTTTGCAAACACCACATGAATTTGATAGTGATATTTTGTGCCCTGGGATGACTTAACAAATAGCCAGACAAACCACTCAGAGTGCAGCAAGAATCACACCATCTTGGGACTGTGTCGTGATTTAGGAATTGTATTCTCCAACTTAGTGTTCCCACTTAAACCACTCCAAAGCATGCGCTGCTCGCTCACTCTCCCCTCCCCCTCTCCTGTGGAGGCTGGAGGGGAGAATTGGAGGCCCAAAAGATAAAGATCACAGGTTGCAATAAGAACACTGTACTGCAAACAGCAATGAGATAAAACAAACTGTAACAGCAACAATATTAATAAAAGAACATACTAGAAATGAAGGATTCACACGTGAGTTCTCACCCTCAACAATACCCAACTGCTGTCACACTACCCAAGGGGAAGGGAGCCCTTCTTCTGTACCCAGAAAATAAATAGAGGTGGCATAGAACAACCTCCAGGTCCTAGCCTTGCCCCCTCCTGGCTACTGCAAAAATTAACCCTGTCCTGGTCGGAGCCAGGACAGGCTGGCACTGCAGCCCTCAAGGAGACACACGTGGCAGCAGACATCACTGTCATTTGGGAAGGAGTAACTGCTTTGCAGATGCCCAGCAACTGAAACAGACTGTGTGAAACAGGTCTGCTACCATGGGGGGACTGATATGATCTCACTGTACAGCCCCAAATCCTGTTGATCTGCCAGCAGAGGCACGCACACCATCTTCTCACTGAGCACCACTGTGCCCAGTACCCGCTGCCCCAGTGCCCAGGGGAGGCTTGCCTAGCTCCCTCACCCAGCAGCATTCTCAGCAGTTGGGCTTTGGATTCTGTCTCGGATTGCTTGGCACGTAACGATCTTTAATCATAACCAGCCAAAGCCTCTCTCAGATTATTTCATTTGCCTGCCCGTAGTTCCACAGTAAAATACATATGTTATCATCGTCCTTTTCTCATTTTGTTCCATTGCAAGAGTCTCAGATGGGGCCGAGTATTCTGGGCTTTGATGTGTGGTTTTTTAAACTGCATGAGAACTATATTTAGTTTCAGTTCACTTGCAGTGTCAGGCTTCCCTGTCGTGGCCCTCTGCCTTTACCTTGGCAGTGTTACAAGATCCAATTATGGCTTAAAAATCTGGCTGTGGAGAAGCAAAACTGCTGGCTTTTTCTTCATTACTAAACAAGGACCTTCTGTTGTCCACAACACGTGTCTGACGTGAAACCATTTAGGGGGCCCTTGAAGAGGCAGTTCTGCTGCTGTCCTGCCTTCATGATCTCTTGAAGTCCTCAAAGTCTTAAAGATTTTCCTGCTATAAAAGCCCATGAAGCCTTTGGTGTAAAAGCAGAGCTGAGTTCCCGTTTGCTGATCTCTTCTTTCACTTCCAGTCTGACCTGTCAGACAGAAATCCTACTTTACTAAAAAAAAAAAAAAAAAAAAAAAAAAGGGGATGGAAGTGGGAACACTCATTTGAAGCCAAATAACCTATTACAGACTCATCCACTTACCCTATGGGCTGAATTGTAGTACTCTGCCTTAGAGCCAACACAATGAAACAACATTTCTCAGGGAATACAAAAGGATTTTTTTCCCTTGGTTTTCCAGTACCATTTACAGTAGCTTTTATGTTACACTGGTTAAGAGTCAACTTCTGGCTAACACATATTAGATTCATCCTCAAAGCAAAACATTTTCTTCTCTGACACTGGACGTGAAGAACATGTTTGTTTTAAAGTGACTGTCTTGTTAATATGTTTAATTGAGTTATACACCCTATAAAGAAATATTGTCCTATTATTAACATATACTAAAGTAATATCCAAGAAAAACTTCTGGACGAAATAGCACAGTGAAAAGCCAGCTCTGTCTGCACTTCACATCTTTTCTGGGTTTTTTTTTGAGCAATGTTTTATGTTTCCTTGAACATAAAGGAGATATTGTCAGCCCACAATTTTAAGAGTTTTATTTTTCAAATCAAAAGAAAATAAGGGAATTCGTGCTGGTTTCTCCTTGAAAATGGCTTTAGAGTATTTTAATCTGTGACCATGTTTCTCTGGTTGAAATCCACTACCAATGGTTTACAATAAAAACTTTTTTCGTTCACTTGACACATAATTGTCATGGAAGAAACTCCCAAGTGATCTTTAACAAAATTATAAAGCCACCAATCAAGAACCCTGTTTAGGACCAAGAGCAAGTCAAGCTGATGTCGTCTTCCTCGAGGTAGCCATCCCCAAGGTACCACAAATAGGTAGAGCAGCACTCCCTGGTCCCTTTATCAGAAGAGCATATGGGGGACACTGGGAATATCAGGATACTTCCCCAACTCACACAGGCCTGGCTTACACACAGAAATTGTCAGCCCTTAATGCTCAAATTGGTTGATGAGCACTTTATGCTGATTTAGCTTAATTTGGGAACAAACTCAATTAAGTTGAATCAATGTTATATACTAAAGGGGTTGCACTGATTTAACCAAATTAATTTAGAAACCTATTTAGTTAAATTGTAACAATTTGTGTAGTAGACAAACCTTCATTTAGCACACACTCTCTCATTGAGTTCATTTGAAAGAATAAAACCCCTTGCAGATTATGCCTCCTTCTACCCTTGCCTAAGGCACTGCATCTCAAAGGCTGATGTGTGTACATGTATGGGCATATAGGTGCACACATACACCCATCATTTCTTACAGACTTCTCCTTCAGTCAAATTTTCCTATTTTGCCTAATATCCAGCAAAGCTGACTCAGCCCAAGTCCTTGATATTTTAAAGAAATGTAAGTGGTTACATTTATGTTTATGCTCATGAGCACTGAGTAGTTTTTTTGGGGATCACAATTCACAAGTAAAGGCATCAGCAGCCTGAAGAAGGGGAGACTGAGGGATGACCTCAGGGCAATCCACAGCTTCCTCCTGAGGGGAAGCGGAGGAGCAGGCACCAACCTCTTCTCTCTGGTGACAGGACCCAAAGGAATGGCGTGAACCTGCATCAGGAGAGTTTAGTTGGATATTAGTAAAAATGTTTGGACAACATTCCCAGTCACATGATGTGATTCTTGGGGCTCTCCTGTGCAGTGCCAGGAGTTGGACTCAATGACCCTTGTGGGTCCCTTCTGACTCAGGTTATTCTATGATTCTATGATCTGCAGACCTGTTTTCCTCTCTTTTTACATCTCTTTTCCTCCAGCACAGCTGAAGGGATGTGCACACTGTAATAGACCTGTGGAGGCTGTGGTTCCCCAGCTGCTCTGCTCTACAATGGAGGGTGCCCTAGCAAGCACAGGGCAGGATAGGGACCTCAGCACTCTCAGGACAGGACAAGGAAAAGCCAAGGGCAAATGTGCTTATTGTACTTGACAGTCCTTGCCGTGCTGCCACTTTGTGCCTCTTTTCCATCTGAGGTGGGGTCAGGATCCACTCATCACCTCCTTCCAGCCTCTGGTCACAAGTGAGACAAGGAACAACAGAGTGCTACTCCCCATCAGATGGGGCTGGTGGGAAAGAGGAGGAGCAGATTTCCCTCTGTCAGCCCTAGCAGCATTTCCAGGGCAGATCTGAGGGTGGACAAGCAAGAGAATTTCCATTGTCATGAAATAACATGAAGCCTGAATCTCTTTCTGCATTGGCCATTCATGCAAAAGCAGCATATCTCAAGTCTTCAGAGGAATGAATTTGTTCCTCCCTACCATGCCTATGCCAAATACACAGGGCATTGCAGAGCCCAGCTACCTGTGCTATGAACCCCCAGCAGCTTCCTCAGGCAGAAAATTTTTCTGGTGGTATAGTGGTCAGTGTATTGTCCCTTCATCCTCCTCCAAAGATCTCTCCCTAAAATATCATAAAAGAAGTTCTAACCAAATAGGTTTAAATAAAAATCGCAGCCTTTCTTTTTGTTTCCTGTTTCATAGCACTAGAATAATGAAATGTAACACTGGAAACATGGTCCTCACTCTCTTTCTATTCTGCTGAAGCAGAACCCTGGGTGAGCATCCGTCCATCGCCTGTGCTGCCTCCCATGTCATATGCTTTGATATGGCTGGGTGCTGATAAAATTGCCGTTAGCAGGAGCAATATCCCTGTCCCCTTCTCTGTGATTTCAGCTTCCCAAGGATTAAAGTGGTTTCTCGGAAGGAACTTCGTTACATAGCGCAACACCAAAGCTCAGCAAGGACAGAAACATCCTTTGTTGTGCAAAGTTATGACAGGAAATAACACTGTGTTGGACTGATAAGCCTTCAGCATTCACCTGCTGCATATCAAATGTTTGGGAAAGGTGTGTAGCAGGACATTCGAAGTCAGCTATTCACCGCCAAAGCTTTATAGCAGCTTTGTAGATGGCAGGCTTCTGGGTGCAAATAAACTTATATCTCTCCCACAAAGAAAGTTTGAAAAGTGCATTGATAATGCCTTGGTAAAAAGACTGCTTGACTGCATTACTATTAAAACTGTTTCCATTCCTGCCAAACACAAGTTTACCATGAAACAAACACCACTTTATTTTTAATACTATGGCAGTTCTGTGTTGAAATATTTTTTCAGATTGCCAGACACCGCACTTGTGATCAGATCCTGTTGGATCACAGAGGTTTCTAAGCTGCCTGTCAGTATTTACATAGTGTGAGCGTCTGTTGTATTTCATATGGGATTAAGTATAATCAAAATTCATGTTACCCTTTGCAAGCTAGCATCAGAGGAAAGCATGCATATTTCAGCCAATTAATTAACAGGATGGATGTGTTAATGTGAGCCTCTTGAGACTCAGGTTAATAACCCACTAAGGGTCATATTTGCAAGTGGCAAAGCTTCTGTGGCTATATAGTGAGCCATAAATTATGGGCGAGGCCATTTTCTTTTCCAGTCCTGGCTATCTAGATACAGGGGATTGTTATGGCTCTGCTTTCACAGGAGGGTGGGGTTTCATTTTTTTCCTTGTTTCTCTCCTATTTCTTTCTGTGTAACTCATTAAAACCCTTTGAATGGCACTGATCACAGTGTGAGGAAACACAAGAGTCTCTTTTTCGCACACTCAGAGGAGGCATGGAAACTGTCTAGCCTTCATTATCTAATGCTTCCCTGGTGTTATTAAGTTGGGGATTGAAATTAATTTGCAAGCATCACACTAAGCCATGCCCATGTCACTGCAAAGAAACAGCAAAGTGATATGCTATGGAGAGACATTCACTTTGCAAAGGCCTGTTGCCAGCTGAAGACTGACCCTGTTGGGGGCCACCTTCCCATCTCTGCTGTCAGTGAGTCAGTGAGCATCTTAACGTAGAGAGATGAGGAGAGTCTGACCTTTCACTTGATGAAGGTCTCTTCTCGTATCTCCTACAAGCTAAGCTGTGGAAGTGGGAACAAGCTGAGCTGGTAGAACCCACCTGTAGCATCCCCAGAACCACTTCCCAGATGGGCACACTGGGCCTGAGGCCAATCTAGGTTCAGCTGCAAAAGTTCAGATGAGAAGCTTAGAGCCACTGCATCACCTCTCCACACTCCCTGTTCTGTAGAACATTTCACAGATCTTCAAGTCTTTATAAAGCACCAGTTAGCAAAGATTTTGAGTATCTCTTCAGAGAAGCTGGTGGAGGCCAAGTATGAGATCACAGCAGACTCCCCTCTGTTTTCCTACACACAGCCCACAGTATGAACCCATGAAAAAAAAGACAAGTCCTTCTGCAAAAAGCAAGGAGCTTGCTCGTCCTTTTTAACACATTTTAATTACAAGTGTGGTGCAAAATAAATTCTGACAGGGCTACATGCAGCTGGCAGAGCTGGGGAGCAGGCTCTTCTTGGAAGTGCTATGTTAGCAGTTCGACTCAATGGTCTTGGAGGTCTTTTCCAACCCTGATGATTCCATGATTCTGTGATCCTGCCTCAGCATGCTCAGGGGTGCCTGCCACAGATTACATGCACAGGTTCCTCACAGTACCATGAGCCCCCACACAAGAGCCAAGTGTGAGGGGATGCCAGAGCAGGTGGGAGAAGGGTGTCAGAACCTTTTTAGGGAATCTGGTTCATCAGTGGTTTCCGAGGGAGAAAAAAGCTGGAAAATGGAAGTAGAAAATCTTGGATGGGGATTGCTTTGCTGCTGGGCTCTTGCTGTCCTCCTCTCCCCAAAGAGCAGAGTAGGCTCAGAGCCAAGCCATGAACTTGGGCCACATCTCTCTCTGGACTGTTGGGTCTGGGGTTACAGCTGCACTGGCAGCCTGTCCTGCAGTGGGGTTGGAAGGGATAAGAGTGTTCCCCATTGGGATGGCTCATAGGCAATGATCTCGGGCAGAGATCAGTGAAAACCTGTGCTGAAGGAATCTTGCAGAGACAGACAGCTCCACGCCAGCTGGGCTGAGAAACAGGACTGCCTTATCACTGTTTCCCTCTGCAGAGATCCTTCAGGCACACACACCCTGGATGTGTGGGAGATGGGGTATTTGGGATGTCGAGTTTCTCAGGCTTCTCACTCCTCTAGCCCAGGTCTCTCCACCAGAAAGTCCTCATTACTTGGAGAAGCTGCAAATCCATGGTGTAACCTCTTCAGTGACAACACAGGGGGAGGGAACAGCCTCTAATAAAACAGGAAGCTCCAACATATAATCTGAGGTGTTCATTTCAATTAGGGATGAGCTCCATTACTCCTCAAGTTTTATAGCAACTGTAGCTCTCAGGTCCTATGAAGTGTTAGACTACACAGGAGATGCCTGAAAAGTCTGGTGGAAAGAGTGGGTGAAATTGCACAACACATTCATCAATGAAGTGCCCAGGGTCAAGGTTTATTTAAACAGGTCTCCTGCTACAACCAAGGGGCTTATGGATCTTGCCCTGAGGAACAGAGCAATTCAAAATGCCACTGAACACATCTTTCCCACAGCATTTAGTTCCTTCTTAGTCCTGTTTGGAGTTGGTGAGTTAATGGCCTAATCACCTGTAACAAAATGGCCCAGCTTAAGCACCAGGGAGAGTGGGAAACAGTACTGTTCGTGACTGCTGGGCTGGCACTTTTCTGTATAAGTAGGAGCACCCTGGGTTACAAAGACATGCCTGACTTGAAAATTGAGGGAAATGAGACCTTTTGAGCTAGAACTCAATAGCACCCAGATGCACATCTGCCTTAAGAGGTGTGTTGCACAGGTCACAGACAAGCTCTCCATTCTCCTACAGGAGTGTGGGGAGTTTGAAGATGCGGGGTCTAGGTAAGCAAATCAACCCAAATATTGCGGTTAAATCCCATGGTTACTATTTCTCCCTGTCATGCTTATCACCTTTTGCAGCTGCCCACCAAGCCACTATGACCAGGCCTGGCGAGAGGACTCAGAAGTAACTGTATTTCCTTATCCCACCAGGATCCCACCAGGCCTCAAAGAAACAGATGCCGTTGAAGCATCCCTCCCAAGAAACATGCTCAAGAGTGTTCATCAAATATGTTCTTCACATGCTTCCAAATGGAGATGGTGTTTCCAGCTGCGGCCTGCAGAAGCCGCAAACTCCTGACTAATTTCTCAAAAGGCTGCATTTAGTGATCTCTGTCTCACTGAACACTTCAATAAGGCACTGGACATCCACCAAAATTAGTAGGGGGGTCATCCACTATTCATCAGTCTCTTCCCATGCCCTGAAGTTGCCAACCCTCCAGATCTAGCAGTGCAAACGTACAAGAGTTGCTCCCTACAGCTCCCTGGGTTGCCTCATCGGCTCGCATCTGCAGGTGTGTGCTCTCAGCAAATGGTTGTGTTCCTGTCTCTTTCTCTCTGTCCCAACTGCACAGTCCAGTCTTTTCTTCAACCAGTTCTGGTGCTCACCTAACGCTTCTAAAGAGCTGATTTGGGTCATTCATTTAGCAAAAAGTTCATGCATGGATGACAACCAGCAACTGAACCTAGTACAAGAGAAACAGTGGGAGTGTCTGCCCATGTTAGTGGTAAAAGTGGCTGACTTCACTTAGTGACAGTAAATTGGTGTAATCTATACCACCAACCCACTGGTATATTAGCCTACCTCTTCCAAAAACACACAGAGTTCAGAAAATAAATCAGTCAATTAATAAATAAATAAATGTTGCTTACATTGTTAAGTTTCAACCCCCATCATTTGGTGCAGAGGGAAGCTCAGGTTAGGAAGGGACCAGATAGACAGTTATTTCAGGAAGAATTGGGATGGGAGTACTCAAGTAGTGAGAATGATCATGACAAGCAGACAGAGACAGTAACCTCCTACCTTGGTTTAATTCTATCTGGAATAACACGTCTGATCACAGCCTCAGACCACAAATGAAAAGCTAGAGGTATGAGTTTACCTATCCCACACACCAGCCATCAAGCCTAGCCACACTGTGCTGCAGCACACCTCTGAGAAACCATGCTGCAGCTGTGGTTTTGTAGGCTTGGATTTGTAATTGCAGGCTCAGCATTCACTCTGGAATCAGCCTGTTGTATCTAATTTCAGGCAGTGCCCTGCCTAACAGTCACGAGCAAGGTGCCAGGTAAAGCTACGCAAGGAGGCTATTGTTAGAGCTGGAGAACAAGAGATGTCGCAAGGAAAAGACCTTGGCAGCCCTGCTGGAGGACTACAGAGGCACACGTAGGCTGCAAGTAATCACACTTACTATGATAGCCCAGCTTCACTGAACTGCCAATGGAGTGGCAGAGGCTTTGCAAGCGAATCAGGTCTTTGCCATGTCTGCAAGTTGGCATAAAAAATATGTTCCTCTTTCCACTACATTTTTCCAGTTGTTACCATGATGGGGAAGAATCTCAGATCTCTACCACCAACTGATTAAAGGAGGCTACAGAGGACAGTCCCCACCTCATTTGCCTATCAGTTAATTAGCACACAGGAATGTGATGTGGATAAAGGTTTTTCTTCCATTTGATTGGTCTCTCAAAAGCAGGTTCTGAAAACAGATTTCTCACCTGGAAGAAATTAGGAAGTACAGCCACTGATGCCCTCTGTCACAGAGCAGTTCTTTGCATGGGAGTGGGGAATAGACAGGCAATCTCTGCCTCACTTGAATTTCCAGCCATATAGCTATTAAAGAAGGCAAAAAAAAAGGAACCTTCCACCTATTTCATAGTTGGCTGTGAAAAGTGAGCACCATGCTAATGGACAGTACAGCTTTAATGGTACAAGTTACCAAAAAGATCCTGAGTTTTTTTAGAAAGAACCAAGCATGTGATTCAGTAGCTATGACAAAACTCTAGACATGTAATTTCCATCTGACTCTCCACTACCTTAGTGTCATTGGCTTGATAAGACACCCAGTTATCTTGAAGTGCCACAGCACAATATGTGAAAGCCACTTCCTTTTAACCTGGAAGCAAAACATTTTTGTGACCAATGCCTGGGGTTTATTTATAAATACACACACACACACACACACACACACACACACACACATATATATACGTCATCAGCCTTTAGCTAGACACACGTGAGTCCTGTTGCCTGGATGGGCCTCTGCTGCTGTTAATGGAATTCTGTTCACCCATGAAAGAGTTCCCACACAGACTGGATTCCTTGACAAGAGCCTAAATGTAACATAAACTCTGTGCAGATATAGGACTCACAGTTCATAAAGAACCCCAAGCTGTCTGGAAGGGCAATGCATCGTACTACTTAGCCTAATTCTGGTTGTTCTCTCCAGCAGTGCACTTCCATTAATGTCACTGGAGTAAAATCACTGTAAAATAAGGTAAAGAATTTTTTTTTTACTTAGTTGAAGCTGATCAACAGACTTGGGTGTACATCACTGACCTTAATGGCAGTGTTCATGCTTCCAAAATATGCAAGAGGTACCCAGTTATACAGGTGTATGTATGTTGTCAAGATTTACCAGCAACTAAGTACCACACAGCCACTCGCTTACTGCTACCTGCTCCTCCCGCCTCCGGTAGGGAGGAGAAGCAGAAAAAGGTAAAATCCATTGGTTAAGATAAGAACAGTTTAAAGAATCAAATAAAGTTATTAATAATAATAATGATGATGATGATTTGGATGATGATAATAGAAATAACAATAGGAATTGTAAATTCCTAAAGAGAGGAATAAAACACAAGAAAGACAAGTGATGCACAATACAATTGCTGACCGCTCATTGATCAATGTTCAGCCCATCCCCGAGCAGTGATCAATCCCTCCTGACCAACTCCTCCCATTTTATACACTGAGCTGGAATATGGTGTGGAATATCCCTTTGGCCAGTTCAGGTCAGCTGTCCAGGCCAGCTTCTGCTGAACCTCCTCACTGGCAGAGCACGGGACAAGGAGAAGGCTTTGACTCAGGGTAAGCACTACTTAGCAACAGCCAAAACACCAGTGCATTATCAACTTTATTCTCATATGAAATCCAAAACACACCAGCTACTAGGAAGAAAATTAACTATCCCAGCTGAAACCAGGATACATGTCATGAAAAGCAAGCTTAGTTATTATGAAGGTAACATGTAGGTTTTGTGCCCCAGAGTCCTTCAAGTTACGTATGTTGCAACCAGAAATCAGTTCCCACACTGAACAGTTAATGTAATATAAATTTAAAATGGAGAGAGGGCAGATTCATCAGATATAGAAAATACCAAGAGACAATTAGACAAATAGTGGTCTGAGGGATGGGAGACCTAGCTCACCAGCTGCTTAATGCTCACATGATACACAGACCCAGAAAATTTATGTCTTCATAGGGATAACTGTCCCACCCTACACATGGTGTGTATATTAATAAGTAAGTAAAGTCATCCATAAGTAAGCCAAACATAGGAACAATGTTGCTTAATGGCAGGTGCCACCTGTTAAGTCAGAGAAAATCTAGGTGGTCATGGTCAGATCTCCAAGAAGAGCTACAGCTGCACAAACAGTTGGCCAGGTGAAGCCTGTGAGTTCTCAGCAAATATCAGGAGGATTATGCAATCCTGCTGCAAATGTTTTGGAAACAGTGTTCATTCTTTTTTCTGTTCACTCAGCAGGGATTACGGGCATAGTAACTTCATCTATCATTTACACATGGAGATAAGGGCAAGGAAGGTGTAGGGCAGATCAAGCATCTCTCCTTTCCCCACTCTCACAGTTCCTCCACTGCAAATTTAAAAGGCGCACAGTACAGCTCATGTGAGCACCTTTTATCTAGTTAATACAAGGCAGGAGAATGTTGAATTAGTTTATTGCTTCCTGCAGCTGTACCACCTGAAGCTCTGATCTATCTCATCAAATATCATAAATGGCTGTAAGGATAGACAGACATGATCCTGCCTGCAATAAAGGGATCTCTAGAAAACCTACAAACAGCATGGGGGTCTCTGTAGTTGGAAGCATTTTGCTGCCACCTTTCAGAGGCCACAGGATCCAACATCTGACAAAGACATTGGGTGCATATCCTGGGCTGCATCCAAAGAAGTGTGGCAGGCAGGTTGAGGGAGCTGTTTCTCCCCCTCTACTCTGCCCTTGTGAGACACCATCTGGAGTACTGTGGTCAGCTCTGGGGCCTCCAACGTAAGAAATATATGGAACTGTTGGATCAAGCCCAGAGGATGCCACTCAGATGATCAGAGTGCTGGAACACCTCTCCAACAAAGACAGTCTGAGAGAGTTGGGTTTGTTCAGCCCGGAGAAGAGAAGGCTCCAGGGAGACCTCATTGTGGCCTTCCAGACCTAAAGAGGGCTACAAGAGAACTGGAGAGGGCATGTAGTGATAGGACAGGGGAGAATGGCTTCAAACTGAAACAGGGAAGATTTAGATATAAGGAAGAAATTGTTTCCTGTGAGGGTGATGAGGCACTGGAACAGGCTGCCCAGAGAAGTTGTGGATGCCCTATCCCTGGAAGGGTTCAAGGCCACGATGGATGGAGCTTTGAGCAACCTGTCCTAGTGGAAGGTGTCCCTGTCCATGGCAGGAAGGTTGGAACTAGATGATCTTTAAGGTCCCTTCCAACCCAAACTGTTCTCTGATTATATGACATAAGCAGACTGCTTATTACAAAAATATTTTGGTGAGTTTAGCTCATATCTCAGTGACCAAGGTATGGAACACATTCACATTTATTCAAGGAACTTTTTGCAGAAACACATATTGGGCCTTTGAGTGTCTTCACCTGGCCTGATAAATATTTCATTCTCCTTAGTTACATAGAGCAAAGAGGAGACCTACAATGTGCATTAGGACCCTGACTTTACCTAATTTTCAAAAACCTAATTAAGCAATTCCTAAATTCACTATATAGTCAAAGAAGAGAAGGGCTCTAGAGGGAGATGCTGCTAATAAAAGTTTCCCACTTGGCTTTGTGCCCAGATGTAATTTGATTAAACTAACATCTTCCCCAGTCTCTGAGAGGTGAGGGGGCTTTGCTTTAGAGAAGGTCACTCCGTACATCTCAAATTTCCAACTTGTGACAGTGTCAATTCAAGAAAAGGGCACTGTAACCCATGATGTTACGTGCAATGCAAGTGCAAATTATTATAAATACAAAGTGTGATTAGTTCTCTAATTGCTTATTGGAAAACCTCTGATCCTTCCACAGTGATGATAAAAAGCATATGGTGAACAACATTTCCCGAAAAACAGCTATGTTCTCTTGAACAGCACTTTGTTTATACATGATTTGGTTGACTCCCTCTCCCATCCCCAGAGGCTCTTCTTTGAGGGTGTTTGAGGAACCCACACTGTAAGAGCCACTGACAACATTTACTGAGAGTCTGTTGGCAATCAAGCAACCTATATGTCTGCTTCGCATTATTAAATATTCCAAACTTTTATTGAGATTATTAAAACCTATTTAATGGCTCATTGATCTTAGAAACCATACAATTTTCCTATTAGCCATTTCCATCTAAATATTTATGATAGCAGTTCATACAAGAAATAACAAAAGACACAAAAAATGAGGAAGAGGGAGGCATTTCCTCAGATGCCTGGGAGCAAGATCTCTCCGTAACTCTAGCATAAACCAGTGGTGCAACTTGAAGGAAGCTAACTGAGAGACACAAAGCAAATCTGATGATGATGAAAGGAGAACCTGGTCATGTCTTTAAGGGAGTCTGCATAAATTTGGATACAAGGTTCTTTTCCATGATTAAAGAGAATATTTGTAACTACTCATTTTGTTTCTTTTAGGTGTGGTGAGGAGTCTTCCAGTTGAATCACTAGCTGGTATATACTGATTTATCTATTTTGAACTAGAATATAAATCAAAAATCCAACACATTTTCCATCAGTATACCAAAAGCATAGCTGTGGAGGAGGAAAAGAAATAATTTTGATTTCTTCTTTGGATGGAGTATTGACATAATTTTGAGGAAGACATTGTTGTGAGAGCTTGGCAACAAATTGATGCAACCTGTATCTTCAGATTCTCTAAAACCCCTATATTTCTAGATAGACTGAAGTCTATGAACAGAGCAGAAATGAAGAAGACAAGACTGTTCTGTTTATCTAATTATCAGAAAGGGCAGCCCTGCTGCCAGAATTCTTCAATACATGTCGTTTGGATGCAATTCTCTGTACCAGTCAGAAAGTGCAAGCAAGTCAATGCAGGTAAGCACCCTCAGAAGAATGTGAAGAAGACACAGGCTATGGGGGCAGGTGCCCACCATTTTGCTTCTGCTCTATGCATGTTCCATGACAACAGACATGTTTAAGCCCAGCTGCATTAACATGGCACTGAGCCCGAGTTAGATGCCTTGTCACTAGACAGGAATTATTGGCCCAGGCTAATACTACGATGCACAGCTCCTAGGCAGGATCTGGCTCGCACCCAGCTGGCTTGCAGTACTGGGAAAAAGGACATGAAAACTTTCTGAACCATCCACAATGAAACACTGACATTCAAGGGCATAATCTTCAAAATTGCTGCCTCATTGTACAAACACCCTTAGTTTTCAGCTTAAGGTTGTGTAGGTTTCTAATGTTCTGCTTGAGGGCTCTGTAGGGGTGTTGCATAATACCAAGAAGAGTGAAACTTGGCATCTAGTTCACTCCTAAACCTGATCAGGAATGTCAAAAGCCAGCTGCTCTTCATTTTGGAAAAGAGAGAAGGTGATAGTGTGTACAACCTACCACTGTTAGAAAGGTGAATCAACAAAAACCAAAAATAATGTGAGGTTCACTTTTCTCACTTTTCCTTTGCTCCAAGGATAAAAGGCTCGAGCAGAATAGAGAGTAATTGCACCCAGAGTGCTGTGAAGGCTGATGTGGGACTGGTTATGTGCAATATACATAGGTATGACTGGAAGTCTAAATATAGGACTGATAAATCACTAGGCCTGGGAATTCTCCACTGATGTAGCCATTGTGATGCTAAAGAAGAGCATGGCTCCAGTAAATTAGGTCATGAGATATTAGCATCTTTCTCTTTATGTTCCTTTTTCATAAGGAAATAAAATAACACAGGACCCACAGATAATAAGATTATAAAGCCAGTAATTCGAAACACATATAATGGAAGAACTGAAGTCATGTAAGTGTCTCCTCATACCATCCATATATATATACCATCCATACATATAAACATTAAGGGACACTCCTTTTCCAGGAAGTTTAATCTCCAAAATTAGTTCTGAGAAATAACATCCAACTGTCTTCTCCTCCCTTCTGATGGAATTTGCTCCTCCCAGAGTAAAACCACCGGAAAATGCACGTGTTTTCATGTGAAACATAGCAGCCTTGGTGGGAGCTGTTCTAAAACAAAATTCCAAGCCTTGCAGAAAAATGACAGGATATGAGCACGCATTTACTCCTGCTAATTCTCACTAAGGTGGGAAGGTGTAGAGTTGTCTGGTGGCAGGCAGCAGGATAAGTAACTCTGGGATATGCAGTGACATACGTGCACTTGTTTGAGTGTCCCAAGTGAGTAAGATTCTGGGCATGAGGAAACCTGATCTTTTCAGACAGGAGCCTCAGGGAGGGGAAGGTAGACTAGTGACCAAACTGATGTACAATGTGTTCCTTGACCTAAACTCTGTATTAAAATTTCCAGCTAAAGAACTTCAGTAATTAGTTGCCTTAAAAAGCCAGAATGATTGGCTGCAGGCATGCAGCAGTGGAGGGAAGAAGCTCATCCCAGTTCCGCACAGCTCTCTGATATCACAGGATGGCACTGTGTGTGGTGGCACTATACTGTGTGTGGTGGTAGCTCAGCTGAGCCAGCACCATCCCAGCTATTCCCTCTCTGGGCAATGCTCCCAGGGTCTGCACTGCAGGAGGGCAGGGGCTTCAAGCTTGTGTTGAATTTGGACCATACTCAAAGCATATAGATCCTGCACTGACCTCAGAAGAAAGACTGCAATGTTAGAGAACAAAGTCTCTTTCTGTGGAATAGGCTCTTCTCTTTTACACCCAAAAATCTCAATTACATTGTCAGGATGACAACACACAAACTCAGGATAAGGCCTGTTTCTGTAAGGCTCCCTTCATCAGTGCATGTGTTGCCTAATTACCCTTTCTCTCAATCAACTCAGTAATGATGAATTTGTCATCATCTGCTTTCTTTTTAAAATACAGCAAAGCTGATGCAAGAACATGATTTTTCATGGGGTTTTTTGTCTATGACAAACAACAGACTTGAATAATAAGTTAGGGTATAAATAAAAGCAGGGAATTGTAAGCAACAAACTTAGTAAATACTGGTTTTCAGATAGTACATTAGATATAAAGCCATTGAGTTGAGAGATAATAAAGTTAATACAACTAATAAGTAAGTCTTGTAAGGAATGTTGCTGGTTTCATTGTCTGTGTTAAGTCTCCATCTCTACTTGTTAAATCTCTGACCTTCCCCTGGGTCGTCTTCTGTAATCTACAAAACCTATAAAGTACCTCCTCCTCTCTACATTTTGAAAATAGACAGAGGTAACAAAACTAAACACAAGAACAACTACACTGGGTCAGACCAGAAGTCCATGGAGTGCTAGATCCTGTTCCTGGCAGGGGCTAAGAACAGGTAGAAGAAAAAAGATGGTCGTATAGGGATACCTTCCCAGAGAAGTCCTGCAGCCTGGAAATTTTGCAGACAGAAAATAAACACAGATTGTTCAGAACTGGCCTGTCCCAGCACTTCTGGTCTTCATATCTTCATTATAGTGGTACTGCTCTGCCATGCTCCAGACCATCTCTGCTCAGTCCTGTACATACATATGACAAGACAAAAAGGAAGCTGAACACTTAGCTAGGTAAGAGATTAGAGTTGAGAAGATAACCAGGACCACCTGGAGACCTGGGAGGAGAACCCCATCTCCTGACTCCCAGTCCCATGACAGCACAGTCCTTCCCAGCACACTCACTCTCTCCATGCTTTTGCAGGAGCTGATCAGCCATGCTCATTTTCCCATCTTGAGCCTCTCTGTTACTTGACGCCTTCAAGACAAACACAATAAAACTCTACTGACAGATACAGTGAGCAGTGCTTATTCCTTGTACAGTTCCACTGAAATCTAGGCAAAGTGTTACCGACATTGATGGAATTTTCCCCTTCTGCTTGCTGAGTGCAGGAACAGACGGAGCCCAGCTTTGCTACAAGAGGTTGATTTCTCCGCACCTAACTTTCATTGCTTTCTGAGGATATAAAGAGAAGAGGAAAACACGTCTGCCACAAGAAAGGAGAGACATAGAGACAAGTTGCATCACTTTTGTATGAACACCAGAGCTCCCAGTGCCATTGCAGAAAAATGGGACAACAAGGGATACAAGTGCCTGAATCCCTCCAAGTACCTCATTCCATGGCATACACCTGCAGAAAGATTGTATATGTGTGTGTCCGAATTCTGAACAGTGACCACAGCTTAACCTATTGCATTTTTGGCCATATGACAGCTTGACATTCAAGTCATGGTTCTTCCAGACCCTGTTCTCTCTTGGATGGGTTTGGAAAATTAGTGTTCCTTAGTGGGTCAGATCAAGCAGCACTCCGATTTTCAAATGTGGCTAGGCTTTCAAATAAAATATAGACTTTGAGAGTTTGGAGGCTATACATTAAAACTGGAAACCAAAAAATACCTTCTCTACCCTTCTTCCAGTTCTTTCTCCTGAAGAGATTTTCCCAGGCATTTTATAATTAGAGAGATTGGAAGTGGAATGGTCAGTGCAATTTCTGCTTTTTTCATCTTTCACTTTTTCTTTTCAAGAACATGATAGATAGACTTCAAAAAAAAATTAATTTTATAGCATAACACAGCACTATATGGGACAAAACTCTGGAAATCAAGGGAAATGTAAACATATAGGAGTGATAATCATTGCATAATGTTTCAGCATACAGTAGAGAGCACTGTTTGTACCTCTGTTAGATTAATTTTCCTTGCTGCCATTGAAGAGCTTGCTGAATAATATCAGTTAAGACCTTAGCCTTTGAAATCACTATTTTCATTTCCAGAAGAAGGAGAACAGGATGAAGATCAGTGTATTTCAGCATGGATCTTCAACGAGAGGCATGTATATGAGTTCTCCGGGATGTAATTTTTAGTCGTGTCAAAACTGACAGAAAGATAAAAGAACTTAAAGGAAAAACATATACATCTGCAAATGAGGTTCATCTTTTCAGTTGACAACATTGGAATTAAAAGGGAACACAGAAAAGCAAAACAGAAAAGGACTCATCCATTCCTACCTCTTCAGGAAACTGACCATGTGAGAAAAAATTATCACGCACAGGAGACAGCTCAGAGACACTCTCTGAGCAGGCTGGCTGTGATGATATGAGCCACAGTGCCATCACCTCAGTGCATAAGTCTGCCCAGAGCCCTCTCACAAAGGTCCTTGTTGATAAATTGGGACCTCACAGCACACTCTGCACCCAGGAATGTCATCAAGTTATTGCTAACGCTTATTTGTATTGGGGCAGGTTCCCAAAGGTCTGCCTTTCCAGGTCAAGGACCTCCTTGTGTTTGGCATAGTAGAGTGAGAAAATCTGTCCCTGAAGAGCTGCCACTTTAAAAAGGAAGTACTAGCAGCAGTGAGAACCCAAACTGAAATTCAGGAGATACTTCATTTCTTCATGTCATCATACCGCTTGACAATGAGTAGTACAGAAAAATAATATGCTTAGACATATACTGTAAATAATTTAATTCATAATTAAATGTTTGCATGTCAGCTATCCTTAGATGTGGATCTCCAGCAACCACTGAAAACAGGAGTCTACTCTAAAAACAAATCTGTTAACACCTGAAGGCTGTAATCTGCACTAATGCAATCACTTAAATTAGTAACATTTTTCATTTCATTGTGTTTGTTTATATTCATTTTTTGGAGCTAAATTGGCCATGAATGATGAAGATACTGTAATTTGATTTCATACCAGATGTAATTGGGCCAACAGGGCATCATTTTATATGTCACTGTAAACAACACTGCAGAAATGAAAGCATAGGAGGCTCCTTGGATTTTTAAGCTTCAGAAAATGCTGAGCTGAGAAGTTCCTGTCTATGTTGATCCTGGTGCTCAAGAGAGGCTTGTGTCCAGTGTGACATTTCACGTGCACCACTAATATAGGCTCCTTAGTAGTCACTGGATAAAATCTATTCAAATGCATCAACTTCACAAATGTTTTTATTAAAGCTCAAGCATGGACAAACTGAAAGGTTAACTCTGTCCTCTGGGTGTAGGGGGACAGGGAATAGCATCATCTAATCATGTTGCAATTCCTGGGGATCAGGCAGTTCAGGTGTTTCAGAAAATGTAGCATCTCTACTGAAAATTCAGAGATGTTTAAAGGGACACACAGCAATAGTGTGCAGTATTTTGTATTCAAATATTAGTTGATTCATCTGAAATAGAGCTGGATTCTTTATGCTTCTTCCTTTTCTCTACAATTTCCTCACCAGAGTGATCCCTGACTTGTGGCACCCATGCAACTAAAATTACCAGAGTGAACAAAAGCATACCATGGTAGTAAGAGACTTCAGCTAGACAGGCATCCACCAGAATCCAAATCACCTTCATTATTTTTAAGATTTGCAATATGTCACTGACACGCTGACAGCCAACATCTGAGATTTTCAGTGAGATATTGATGAAGTATTTATTGCTTGCCCTCCTTTGTCTAAAAGCCAAAACACATCCAATGGCTTCAAACATGATTCTTTTCTCTTTCTCCAGCAAATATGACTGCCATGGTAAAGTTTCCCAAAGCCGATTCTCTCCTCCCATGGAAATCATCACCTGCCTTGCCAAGTTCACCCCACAAGGGTAACCTCACCTTCTTTGACCTTACATCCCATAAGTTCCACTCAGCATTTTAGTTGCCTTCCTTTTTTTTCCCCCTCAAATTCTATTTCCAGACATCAGAAAAGATCCTTAATGGCAGGTAGTTGTAAATGGCAAGTCATTTACCTGGCACCTTCTGCACCAATTTGTTTCAGAAAATGATCAGGCATTAAGAGCACTACATTTTAAAGCCAGGTACCTCACATTAGACTTCTGAATAGATGTGTTGATTCCCAGGCTTTCTGAGTAAGCAATTTCCCATCATCAGGTTATATTTTTGCAATATATTATTCACAGAGTAGATGCCCCCGATAACATGTATTCCTTAGTAAACAACAAAAACAAAGGAATATAAATCATATATAAATCTCTTTGCAAATTTGGTTAGCTACTTAGCCACAAACATGCATCTTTAAAACTCAATTTCTGTTCTCTTCTTTAGGGTGAAATCTGGATTATTTTTAATTCCTTTTTTCCTAGCAAAAGTTTGCAATTTTAAAAACTCACTTTGTCTTGGATGTGATATGAGTTTGGGAGTCTTGGCCTTCCTTTCCAGTCATGGGTTACAGCACAGTTAAACTAAAAACTAAATTTAGCAAATTCTCTTCATTAACAGTTCAGACATGATTTTGAATTAGAGAGCAGATTGCAAAAATGTTATTAAGAGATATTCAGTTTAGTTTATTGGGATGGCAATATTTGTTGAAGAAACAGACACAATTTTAGTAGAAACTTGTATTTACCCCTGGCAATATCAAAATACAGACTCGCTTCCATCTCTACAGGGGCACAATGTTTCCAATACTTTAAAACATAGTTTTGAGTAACATATGTTGTAAGGGTGTTGTGAGAGGGACTTTTGAGGTCTCAGGATCTTCAAGCACGGCTAAATCCAGTAAAGGATGAGGAATTACCAAGGAAGAATATTGGTACCTCCTTCTTCAGTAAATGGTTTTGAGATCTTCTGATGAAAAGCATAGATAAGTGAGGCACTATCTGTGCCACCAGTCAAATCAGACAGCCTCATGCACAATCTGTTTATTTTTACAGTGAAGTATATTATACTGTCAAAGGACACTTCATCATCTATAATAAATATTCATCTACATGTATCATGCACTTGAGCTGCATGAAAGTTGAGTTCAGAGTACAGAAATGAATGAGAAACTTGTAAGATAAATGTCACCTTTCAATGTTGTTCTTTTGGATAAATTGCAGATGGATATAAACAAAGTCAATTATTTCATACAAGTGTTCCTTGACTCAACGTAAGTGTTCCTTATGCCTAGACTAAAACCCTAAGCCTCATCATTTGTTTTTTGTCAGAGAATGACAAGAAGAAACAGTATGAAGTTCCACTAACTGAGGATAATTAAGTACAGTAACACACAAACATTATCAAATATATTTTCCCAGAAATAAAGGTTGCATGCTGTGGTGTAGAAAAAAATCTCACCTGTGCTTACTAAACAACTCCATTAACTAATAAATAAATATTTTGATTAACACTAGCAGAGAACGTAGCATATAAATTGAATTTGAACATGCAGTTATCAACCAGCAATGACTCTGAAGCACGGCAAAGTATCATTTCCATGACCTCAGTCACATAAGAGAAAGCAAATTTAAACTAATCTTTAACTTTGCTTCTCTTTGAGTTTAGATTTGCTGGTTTTTTGAATGTATTAACATATGTTTTAACTACTTTGCTGTTATCCTTAATTTTCTTAGGAAATAAAATATTTTTCCTGGAACAGTCTTTTATTTAGTTTTAATCTGTACAACTAATCCACGTCTATGCAAGAACTGTTTTCCATGAGCAACATGAAGAACACTAGATGTAAGAACTGTATTTTGTGATATACCCAAAGAAGCAAAGTCACACAGTTGGGAAGGCCCATTTTCCTATGTTCTGTCATCTGCAGATAAAACAAAACAAAAAGAAATTGTCTTGAAGAAGTAGCTTTAAGATTCAATAACTTGTGAGCGTTGATTCTGAAAATATGTTTTATGCTAATAGGAAGCTACAGAAAGTGGTGTTATGGCACTGCCACCTCTGTTACAAAACATGACATTTAAAAGTTATGTATAACCATTCTTGTCATAATTTGGACTATTTTTTTCTGCCTACTAGAAGTTTGATGTCATTTTACCATTAAAGCCTGGAGAGCATCTGAGGGTTCAGTTGCACGGCTGAATGCAAACACGCAGTGGCTGTTTAGCAAGCTAACTGTGACTGCCCTCCTGTCCAGCCACAGACAACCACCTATACATCACGCTTGGTCCACACAGCCCCAGTCACGAGGCCATGCACATTAATTCACCTCAGGTAAGGCAGCTCAATTTACTTCATCTCAAAGCCAAGGCAGCATAAAAAACAGCGTAGGGTCACTTGTTCCACCAGCTTCAGCTCCACACTTGCCCATATGCCCAAATATTTCTTTCTCATGCTGTGTCTAATGGCACAAAGTAAAAATCCACCAAATCCAACTACATCACTGTATCACAGGGGTCTAGGCTTTAAATTTTTTGTGTTTTCCACGTATTCAAGGAGCCTGTTCTGCCACTTACTAACTACAGCAGTAAATGTGTTGCTTGTGCTGCCTTGAGGGCTGCAGGTTCCCACTCCATGATTGTTTGAGAGATCTGACCCTGGTTGTCTGACCTGTGCCTCCGCACCAAGAGTCAGCCAGCCCTGCCTGCAGTGTTACCAAATTGTGCCTTAATGAAATATAGGAGAATAAACAGAGATGCTGTTCCCTTGAAAGCCACTACATCTGAAAATTGGCAGGCTGCAGTACATTATACCACTAACCACAGGCTCATAATGTCTAAATACATTGTATATAGAAAATAGTTACCGAAAAGTAAGTATAGTCAGCATTTGTAATAAATAATAGCTAATAAATAGTGGAAGCATTACATTCTAGGATGTAGGATCCTATGTCTTCCATTATTTAGTAATTTATCATGTGAAATCCACTGACCTTTCCAAGCTTTCCTTTTTCCCTTTCTTTTTTGTGAAGCAGGAGTGTTAATTATGCTTTCGCTTTTTTTATTGAGCAACATTAGCATACAAATAGGCCATCAATAAGCAATTACAATCTCCATCTCAGAAAGAAGAGAACTACAATATTAAGTGTAGCTGCTCACGCATACACACAAGTCCTTTTAAAAAAAGACAGAGTAACTCACAATTGAATAAAACAGGAATGCACAGGAAAAACAGACAATGATAGATGGATAAATATCAGGCTAGCTCTCAGGCAGGGAATTCAAAAAGGTCCTTCTTATTCATCAGCCAAACAGGAATCAAAATAAGCCTAGTTTTCCCCAGACTGCCCTGCCTCTGACTCCAGAGATTAAAAATCTGTTCAGATCTCATGCTGGTAACATTTATGAATTTTACTCAAGTGGAAACTATCAGTTGTGTCAAATGGCACTGACTTATGTCTTAAGCAGCATTTGACTTATTGCCAGTGAAACACTAAATCTTCTTGTTTCTTTTTTATAGTGGGGGACCTATATGGGAGAAAGGGTTCATTTCTTGCATTTGTCACTGTAAGAGTAGATTTGTGCTGAAGATGAATAATAAAACAATCACTGCAATATTTTTTTCTGTAAGTACAGTACACTGCTGCTGTGCCTTTCATCCAAGACCCAGTGTAAACCTAAACCTGCACTAATTTAAACAAATATGTTATTTTAAACCTTTTTAGTTGAATCAGTTTAACTTCATACTGATGGCCAAAAATTGACTTCAAATGCAAATAGAGGGAAAATTAATTTTTAAGTGTCCTTACAAGATGTAACATTTACCTATCATTTAAGACCATTTAATCTTAAAATCAGTTATGTTTAAATGTACTGTCAATCAGCCAATGCAGTTACAGAAGTCACTGACCCTCAGCTGAGATACAATGAATAACCAGATTCTGATTCACAGACTATTGTGAAAAATGTAAATAGCTTACTTTAAAACCATCTTTGATTGAAAGATGACCTCTTACACCACTATGCCTTGATCTGTTGCAAGCTTCATGTCTGAAGCGGCTTTTGCGTATTCTGTTTGGGCTGTACATGCTCTATGGCAAAATATAGAGTAAACACTTGAATTAATTAAATCAAAGCCTACTGAAGAAAAAGTTGCTTACAGCTGTCATGCAAGTGATCTTGACCGCCTGCCCTATGGTTTTTTCCATCAAAATAATAAATAAATCTTTGAAAACTACATAACACTGGTTGTCTAGGAGGTCTTCTATTGCTCAGGACTTCAGCAGACAAGTTCTGTCAAATCCTGCCTTGTCAGCTGTGGAGACAATTCCCTTGGCTTCTTGCCTCGCCTGCCAGTGGCAAACACCATCCAATGTGGACAGAGAACCACGCAGGAATCCACTCAGCAGAAACCAGTCAGCAACCTACCATTGCAGTTTAACCAGATACAGATTAAGTTGTGAATTTCAGCTGTCAACATTGTCAGTGCTCACTCCACTTTTCCATCTCCCCTGTGAGGGTGCTATTTTCTCAGTTGACCAAGAGGATTCAAAGATATTCATTAACAACATCATACTCTTAACACAGTTTAACAATCCTCCTCTCCTCCAGTTTTCCTCCAGTGCAGGCAAAATATGAGCTGCTGAAGTCCTAGCTGCTGTCGAAAGATTTCTCCAGTTTTAAAATACGTGACATGCCAAGAGAGTGATAAATACATTTTAACTCCACTATTCTCTTCAGTTCTTGTAAAATCTCAATTTTTTTCTTGTGGCATTTTAGTCCTTTACCACTGACTTTGCATGACATTTCCTGATGGCTTTTTTCTGATAGTGCTAGTACATGGGTTTATGACACTGCTGAGGACCATACAGAAAAAATTTCTGATACCCTGATATCAGCACTGAAAAGAGCATGGAAAAGACTTGAGGGCAGCTGTTCAGAGGAGCAGGGTGAAGTCCCATGACTTCAGGTGAGCCAACCTCATTGTTGACACCTTGGTGTGATACTGTGATTCTCCCCATCTTCCCTCTCCTCCCTATGCCACTTGTCCTCCCCCTATTCTTATCTCAGGCTGACTCTGAGGCCTTTGAGACACTCCTTTCACCAATTCATTTCACTAACCCAGCACAAACTATGCTGTAGGCTCGGAGGACAAGATCAGATAGTAGTTTCTGTAGGCTTACTGAGCTCAAGGACCAAAGTCAATGAGAATCTCAAGTTGGAAGGGATCTTTAAGATCATTGAGTCCAGACATTAACCTTGAGGTCATATAACCAAGAGGAGTGACACCCACCCTTCATGGAAAGGACCAGACACAGGAAAACGAAGCTTAACCCAACTTCATCTATCATGATAGGACATTTCCAATCACTCTCAAGGAGTTTGCCAACCTGTTCACAGGCTCCTCGCTCTTTGGTTTAATTGTCCAAGGGATACTGTCCCTACAGAATGGTGCAGACAGAAAGGAACATTTCGTACACAGACTTCCCCGCTGGTTATCTTCATAATTTCAGAAAGTAACTAGAGAATAAAAGTGTGAAAAGACAAAAGGGTCTCAAATTCTCAACAAGGAGAGGCAGAAATCTGTTCCATTAGTTGATTATCAAAGAGCTAACGGATTCTTTCTCCATAATTAATAACACCAGACTAGTATTACTAGAAAGAAGGGGACTTTTCAAACCCAAAACTCCAACATTGTTTTTCTGGTTTTCTGTACACTAAATGTATTGCAATCTGAAATGAGAAATTTCACTTTTAAGTGTTGTGATTTTGTCCATTTTAAAATAAATATATTTCTTTGAATCTTTATTTAAAATAGAAAATATAATCAAAATGTGTATTTTTCTGAAAAAAAAAATTTAAGAATTCTAACTTGGCAGAAATCTTTTTCTTGAAAATGTGAGACTTCCCTCTAATTAGATAAGTTTTGACACTCTTGTTGTAACTCCCTTTATAACACTGCACAAGCATATACCCAGGCAAAGCTTTTAAATTATAATTTAGCAAGGCAATATTGCAACTCATTTTCAAGATATTTCAAATCAGCAGCCCAGCCCAAAGACATCCATTCCAATTGTTCTCTGATTCTCAGATTGCTGAACGTTCACACTTAATCATAAACACAGACTGTAGAACTGTAGCTGTTATTAAAATGGAGATAAGATAAATCTTAATTGACTGGTTGTACATCTGTAAACAAATAACCTAATCCTATCTCCCTGAACTGCAAGTGACAGCTTTGCATCAGCCTGAGGAGAAGAGCTCTTGTGGGTTTTTTTAAATTTCTTACTGGTTGTAAATTACAGTGATAGAAAATGTACAGTTTGAAAACAATAGATTTTTTAGCAGTTCTTTCAAATTTATCTCGATGATTAATCTGAGAAAGAGTTAGTGCACATTCTTATGCCTGTCTTCCTAAAACAGACATAAGATGGACTAGTAAATGACAATGCATTCAACTGTGGTGCTTTGTGTGACAAATCCATCACTGGGGCAACTCCACTACCTTTAATGTTCCTGCCATTCCTCTGAAAAATAAAGTAAAACAGAAAAGTTAAGATCACAGCTCTGATGGTGTCTTGGCTTTGCCAATGACCACTTTTGGATATCTCCAACAAGCATTAATATTTCTTGCTGTTTGGATATTCTGACATGATCTATGTCTGAGGTTCAAAATCTTCACAATCTTCAATAAATGTCTACATATTACACCCCCATAAATACAGAATTCCACTCAATATTTCTATCAGGCTATCTTAGAGTTATTTCAATGACATTTTTATGCATCTTATTGTTAAATCAGTAGGGGGAATAATATTTCTTTAATTTACTTTTAAGTTGATTAAAACTTACCAGTTCTGTGATGTCTCAACAACTTCCCTAAAATCAACAATTCATTTTACACATGCTACTGAAAAAGATAGCTGATAGTGTCAACTTCTGGGTCTCTTGTTTGGTCCACATACAGCTGACCAAGCTAAGGTGAGAGGTTATGACGATATTGCTCATTCTCACACACATGAAGAACTGGAAGTGTGGATTCTATCTGATGAATCCCCTGCTATTTCTGAGATGAGTCGTGGTTACTCACTAAACAAAAACTTTATATCACCAGATCACCTTTGATGCTGTTATCTTCCATGGAGAAAGAAATGTGGCCACTACTAGATACAGTGGAATTTCATTCAGCCTAGAAGTGGTTGCCCTGGGATAAAGCTAAACAGCTTTGGTAGAAGACATCAAACAATACCATTGAAAACACCTTTGAATGCAAAATTGTGTTTTAAATGTATTAATTTCAGTTGTTGATTCCTTTAAACATAAAATTGGAAAAAAATAAAAAAGAAAAAGAAAAAAATTGTTTTTTGTTTGGTTTGGTTTGGAGAGGAGAATAATAGAATCATAAAATGGTTTGGGGTGGAAAGGACCTTAAAGATCATCTACTTCCACCCACCTGCCACAGGCAGGGATGCCATTCACTAGATCAGGTTGCTCAGGCAAGGATGGGGCAGCCACAGCTTCTCTGGGCAACCTGTTCCAGTGCTTCACCACCCTGTGAGTAAAGAATTTCTTCCTAAAATCTAATCTAAACCTGTCTTCATTGAGTTTAAAACCATTGCCCCTTGCCCATCTAAAAAGTTCTTCTCCCTCCTTTTTATAAGCCCCCTTAAGGTACTGCAAGGTGCTGTAAGGTTTCCCCATGGCGCGCTGTATCCAAGGCCTAACAGAAGACTAGAACAATGGCATCTGTTGACCTTCTCTCGCCAACCATTGCCATTCCTCCATCTCAGAAGGCCATCAGATTGGTCAGACACAATTTGCCCTCAGCCAAGGTTTTCTGGCTTCCTCAGATCACCTCCTGGGCTTTCACATGCCTTAGCATATCTTCTAGGAGGATCTGCTCCATGATCTTCCCAGCACAGAAGTGGGGCTCACCAGTCTGCAGTTAAGATAGAACAGAGGAAAGAACTGAGGAAGACTTTCAGGAAAACTTAACATTTCAACAGACATTTTACACTTTTTATTTCATCAGAATTTTCAAATAGAAATACTTACCATTCTTCATGCTATATCTTTGAATGTGCAGTAGAAGTCTACCCCAAAGGTAATCTGATAATCCTTAAAATACCAAAATATTGATATAAATAGACTTTTCCAGGAAAGATAAAAGCGCTGGCCAAATGTTAACCACAATATTGAAGCAAGATTAGACAGCAGTGAATATTTGTACTTCTTAAGATATGAAGTTCTAATCTTACATGGATAATTTCACTCAGGATTGTTTAATTGCTGAAGTAAATGGCTGAGGTGTAATTTTGGCTTTGTAACTCACTGGCTGTTTAATGACAGCAAGGAAAGAAAAGCTTCAGATTTCCAGTGAGATGCAGTTGAAAGTATTTGGCTTTATTATATGCTTAATCATAATCTTTACAAATACTATAAAATAGCCAATTGATTCCAGAAATTAACAAAATGTTAACATTAATGCGAATTTCTTACTAATTCTTACTAATGTGAGAATCAGCCACCTATGTTTGTCATATATACATGTCCAGGGGAAAAATACTCCTAGATTAGTTCTGGAAAAGTTACTACAATAATCCCAGGAATACAATTAGCCTGCTCAGCCTAAACCAAGAAAATTTTTCCTGAACTGCATGTCTCTCCATCTCTTCCACTAGCAATATAGATACTAGAACAAAATTGAGATGGGAAAAAAGTGAAGTATCAAATAAAACAAAAGGAGATATATTACAAAAAGAAAATCTAAATATATATCTTTTAAAATCTATTCGGATGAAAGACTGGAGATAAAGCTACTTATGCCTTCTCAGTTTCTCCCCTTCTTTCCTGTTTGGCTTCAGTATAAAGCAGTAAGCACCACCTGCTTTTGGAATTTTTTGCTGGTTTGCCCATGGTGCTTCTTCTATGAAATTTCCCTTGGGCCAGAATTTGCTGAGCAACCTTATCTTTCCAGAAGTTAGTGGTTTTAGGAGGAATTCAGCACCTCAAAATCTCAAATTCCTATCACAAGCTCCATGCCTGTTAACCTGTGCCTTGATCCCATTGACTTGCCATCCTCCCAGAGGGCTATGTGAAGGACCTCAGTTGTTCCACAGCATTTAGACCAAAGACAAGCACCTCCAAAGCATTTTAGACCAAGCATAAGCACCTCTAGAGCTTAGGTCTGCACCTACCATTTGTTGCCTTTCTCTTTCCCTCCTTTCTTCTCCCAAATGAGGTAGGTAAGGTTAGATTTCACAGGTTTTCCCCACCATGAGAAGGGGACTTCTTTTACAGAAATCTTTTACACAAATCGCTGCGCTCAGCCCCTGGCAGAGACACAGACACAGAGTTGAACCTCTGCATCCTGTGCTGTACGTGACACCAAATCCTCTCTGAACACAGGCTGCCACCTCTCCCCCCCGAGTGACAACATGCTCGTGTCATCCATCTGCAGCACACCTAGAGAAACTGAAGCTGTGAGGTAAGACACTTTGCCTTGCTGATCTGATGACAAACTGTCCCCTGGTTGTCTGAACTGTGATCTGAGCTTGCTCATCCAGGAGCTACAAGCACCTCACATCAGATACAGGGTGGGCAGAAGGAATCATACAGTTGGAGGCATCAGCAGCAGACGTCTCTTTTTAGGAGAATGTGGCTATACTGATAATGTGTAATATGAAATTTTACTGTAGGTTGTGTGTCCTCTGCAAAATATTTCCTGGGTGACAGCACATCCCAGAAATGCTTTGTAGGATATAATCTTAACTGGAGATTTTCCTTCTATATTAACTTTAATAGAGCATTCACAATGTAAAACAGGCTAGAGCTACCCTTCCCAAAGGGTAACATAGACCCCCCTCAGTCCTGGAATAAATGTTATAGGAGTGTCTGTGTTGCCTTTATCTAATATATGAATTAACTCAAATGTTCTGGCAATCAGTTAATTTTGGAAGAAAAGTTCTCATCTGCACATGCCCTAAGCAAAGATCATGTTTCTTTTTTTTTGTCTGATCTCTCTCTCTGCACTCTTTAAACTCCTCCACGAGAAAGTGTATCACCCTTTAACTGTGCCCCAGTACACAGCCCATTGCTGGCATGCAACCAGAAAAACTCCAACCCGTAACAACATCAAGAAACAATTGCTGCTCTTGCTCTCACAAGAATCCTGTTCAACTTTGGGGGTGGGTGGTTCTATCACAACCCTTACAACAGATCACCCAGGCCAAAGAACAATTCCCTTTTGAAGCTACAGATGAAGAAGTAGTAGAGGGATGAAAAATGCCACCCAAACACCTCTGAGGAATTATTTTTGTCATGTGGAGATTTACTTGTAATATTGTTAAAGAGATTACTGTTTACAAGTAATCTTTAAAGTACTTTTAACTAATACATATTGGATGCTTCCCCACATACACACCACCATTGTCTCTTGGGTTTAATAGATTACCAGCTGTGGAAAACTATGGGGATACTTAAAACATCAAACATGCTATTAATTTTGTGATTATGAAAATTATTAGATTGTAGCTTGTTTCCTGGAACAGCTTCTCCTGAGGGAGCTGATCACAGTGCTTGAAAAACATTTAAAAAACAAAAAAACCCACAAATTGTTATTCACTGAGTGACCAAAGCAATAAATCCTTAGATATTAGCCCAGACATCTATATATGTACAGAACCGACAAAAATATTTTAAAAATCCATACACAGAAACACAGAAAAAAATAATCTGGAGTTGAAATTCACTAAAGCTGATGCATATCTACAAAAGTGTGTGTCTATATCTGGGAAGGCCACCTGAAGATGTCTTTACAGGCAGCAGAGAATTACACAAACAAATTAATGAAGATGGTGACACAACTCACCTCTTTAGTTTCCTACATTCTTAATTGTCTCTTACCAGTTCTACTAACTGCTTTGACTAGATCTCCCTTGGCTATATTAGATGTTCACGATGCAGAGATCTAAAAATGATGGACCTCGCCCTGATCTGCAAGATATTCTGAGCTCTCCAACACCAGAGGACCTTCACTGTGGTCTGAACATAATAGAGTTCACTTTCACAACCTTATTTAATCTGAACCTTTCCCACATTGGAAAATTGTACTGAAATCTCAATGAGGGCCCTTCTAATCCATGCCTAACTACTTGAGAGACAGTGTGTTCAAATCTTTAATATTACTCATGTCAATGTTCACACTGGGTATGATGTCTAAATAAGATTCATGTGCCTGAAAATTCTTTATTAAAAATGTGATGTAGGGGTACATGACACATAGTGACATGCCAGCTCATTCATTACTAACCTAACTGCTCATAAATCACCTCTTCAAAGATGAACTAGAAGAGCACAGGAAGAGTTTACTTGCAAATACCCAGTGGCTCAGGAAATACAAATTCCATGCTGGCAGAGCATGAGTATGTTTAAGAGATGGAATTATTTGCCTCTATCTCATAGTTTAGGTATAAGTCAGCTGAAGAAAACAAAAACATAAAAACAAAAAAATCCAAACTGCTCTTATGTATATTACACAGGAAATTGGTCAGAAACCTTCCTGCTGCCCCGATCTCTGTGACGGAAAGACAAATAGATACCTGACCTGTCCAACTGCCCCTATCAGAAGGGCAGCTGTAGGTTACAGAGGCAATGGCCACTCCACCTTTCTTTATTGGCATGGTTAGTGACCCTTGTGATCAACTCCCTTGACAGTACATACTAAGCATTGCATAAGAGAGCAATAAATCATGGTCCTGTTGAACAGTGACTGCAGGTTTTCCCGCCAAACTTACCAGAAGCAAAGTTGAAGGAAGTTCATAGACACAAATAAAACTGAAATTCAGAAGTTGGATCTTCAGGACTTGCCATCTGGGTCAAATCACATCTTTCCACAAACTTCCTATGCCTGTTCAGGTGTGTTGCCAAGACCCTTTCTGTCTTATCCTCCTCTTCTCACCAGTAAAGGAGAGCAACACTTCCCTGTCTAAGGCTGAATACATCAAAGATTATGATGTACCCGCATATTTTGGCAATAAAGTTGTAGCAGTATCTTAGGTAGATAAAATCTCCTGCAAACAAAACACTGGATTCTTTTAAAAGATTTTTTTTTTTCCATTCAATCAAGCTAAAAGAACAATGTTCATTATACAAACAGGTTTTCTGATGTAATTACCAGGGTTTCAAAGTCCCCTCCTGTACTTAACACTCAGGGTTATGGAACTTGTTGCCAAGCAATTACCCCTTAGATTTGCTTTAATCCATGCCGATCATTTCCCAGAGTTGATCATTACTGCAGACTTTAATTGCCTTTGTTGGCTTGTATGTTGCTGGAGTTCAAACAGAACAGATTAACAGGAGGCTGCCAGCCACAGAACCCTTTGAAAAAAAGGCGGGAAGCTGAGTCAAGAACCTCACAGTGTACTTTATTTCAAGGACTTCCCAGAAATTGTGGTTCACACCTATATTAACCCCCGAAAAGGTCCTCAGGAGTTTTATCCTGATCTCACTGCTATCAGTTTTATAGTGGTACCAGCCATCTGTGTTGCATGGAGTTGCTGGCATGAAAGTAGGTAAGGAATTGGAAAACCAGTGACTGAATCCAGCAGAAATAAGGACAAGAACATTATTTGCAGATAGAGCAGTATGCAAGACAACTGAGATACCCAGTGCATGTAAATCTCAAGCCCATGTCAACAGGAGAGACGGTCCCACATTGTCACTCCTGTGTGGTTTGGGTTTGCAGGTCTTTGGGAGAGAAGACATTCTTATTCCTACCCCAAACACGCAACCTGGTTCCCATCCCTTTGGATCATGTAACTTGTCTCAAGCAAGTTGCCTGGTGCAGCAGGAAGCTGGATTGAGCCCATGATAAAAGCAATCTTTTCCTTCAATAAGGTGGTTTATCTATTAAGTGAAGCTGCTTTTAGAGGAGGATCAGTACGTTTGCAACATCCCCCCAGTAATGAGGTTAATGTGCTTGATACAGCTGATAACTGTGGAACATTCATCAGGACTATCTTCATTTAAATGCCAGATATATTTGCAGCTGTTCAGTACTTTCCCATCTAACCCAAACTCTTCAACTTTTCTGGTTTTTAGTTTGTTTCCCACATGAACATAAAAACTCTTTCTACATTTCCCTATTTTAACAGAGTTTCAGGATATTATAAACGAGAGGGAAGTTTTGTCCACACGATACATTTTTCTTCCCTCCCACACCATCGTTATCTCTTTTTCTTTGTAGCCCAGTAACACCTAGAAGCTTTGGCAGCACACCAGGGGTTTCACCAGCACCCGTCAGTGTACAGCTACATGGCAGTCTCAGGCTCACAAAACCCAAGAAAAGCAGGGACAATGCACACACATGCTATATAGGAAATGAGCAAAATCTCTGAAGGAGAAAGGAAGAGAAACCAAACACCACATAGAAATATGATGAGGGATACCTGGATCTACAATAAGTTAGTTGTGGCACACCATCATGATGGAGTGACAAGTTTATGTTTACATAGTTTGTGTGGCAGGAACACGCTTGTAGGTGCTACAGGCACCAAAAGATTATCAGACATATTGCATGTTTGCACACAGCTGTGCCATGACAAGAACAGATTTTATAGGGAGAGAAAGAAAAAGAGCTAACTTCACAGAAATTTGATATGGCAGTGCACAACCAACATTTTGGGAGCCCATTATGCAGGCCTAATTTTTAGATATCTGGGAACAAACTTTTTGGCAGGGCCTGTTGCTATAGGACAAGGGGCAATGGTTTTAAACTGCACTAGGATCGATTTAGACTAGAAACAAGGAAGAAATTTTTTACAGTGAGGATGGTACAACACTGGAACAGGTTGCCCAGACAGGTGGAAAATGCCCCACCCATGGAAGCATTCAATGTCAGGTTGGATGGAGCTCTGAGCAAACTGATTGCTGGGGGGCTGGACTAGATGACCTTTAAGGTCCCTTCCAACCCAAATTATTACATAATTTTGTGTCCCAAACTCATGAAGAATACTTTCTTAAAACTCCCAGTAGAGGTACCCACCACAGTCTCAGGATAAAGTCCCAGAGTGAGAAACATTTTAATACAGTCCCTGTGAAAGACAGAGGGTGTGCTCTGCATGCAGAGAGGCTGTAAGGGCCAATGTTTCAAAGTCCTTCTCTTTCCTCCTTCCTTATCTAGATAAATAGATATTCTCTATCTATGAAAAAAAATAAACATATTTAACAACAAGGTGCAATTGTGCTGTGATACTCTCCAGAACAATAGACAACATTTAGCACATAGCTGCCACCTTGAAAATTATTTAAACTGAGCAAAATGGAAAATGAAAAATAGGAGTCTGCTCACCTTACTTGCTCTTTGGAGGAAAAGAAAACAAGAGACTGTGGCAAACAGGAAATTTGGGAAATGCAAAGATATTAGAGTGGATATCACCAACCCCAAGACAGAATATTTTAACTGAGAAATTGATGATGCAGTGATGGGAGGCACTGCTTACACTGCAGAACACAAGATTATCACAGAAGGAGAACAGGAGAACCTTGAATAATAGAAATGGACTGGAATGCAAAAGTACTAAATGCAAGGTCCCACAGCTGGGAGTTAACACCACTAATATGAATCACAAATAGGGGCTCAGTAAAGAGACACTGAAGATACTGTATATACAGTCAACAGAAAACTACGTGGAACCACCATGTTACAACTGTGAAAAAGGATAATGTAATCCCAAACTGTTTTGTGATGCGATATTTCAAGAAAAAAATGAAGAGGGACTAAAGCCACCACACCAAAATGTAAGAACAAAGTGTATAATTCCAGCCACATGTTTTCAAAGAAAATTAAAATGGGAATACAACATTTTTTTTTCCTTATAACTGTAGGTCTAAACTATGGAATGAAAAAAAAAATATTTAAGCTGAAAGGCTTTGTTGACTCAAGAGGGAATCAAGTACACAAGCCATGAATAGAGTCAGCTTGGAAATTGCAAGAAAAAAATCTATCTATCAGAGCAATTAATCTCTAGAAGTTTCCATAGGAAAAACCCCAAAGCATAAACAGAGTTATGGTGGAACTTGATAAATTTACTAAATACATTTTTATGACATGTTTGCCTCCAACAGAATGGGAACAGATTTAGCAAACCAGGAGATCACTTTCCACTCTATGTCTAAACCAAAATTCACCCTTTGTACAAAAAGTAAAATTCAAAATATAAATATCCTTGAGCCTAGAGTTTGAGTATTTACAAGGGTTTTAAATAGTTTTAAGATTCTAAAGTTTCACCCATGGCTCATAACTTGTATATCACACATCTGCTTGGCTCTTAGGTTTTTATAAGTAGTTTTAGAGAGACATTTTTTCCTTTTGTGGGATTTGTTCCTTTTCATTTGTGGGATCTTCTGAACACCAGATTAAAAGCATCTGCATTGAACCCATCTCAGACACCACTGCCAGCATTCAGTTCTGCGTTCACTATAGAACAGGGTTTTGTCAAGCTCCCTCAACTTGACAGTATTTCTGCATCTGGGAACACAAACCAAGAAAAGCTTAGGAAAAATATAACAAGAAATAATAATACTCATTCTGGCTGAAGGAAAATGCCAGAAGTTGCTACAGAAAATGACTGGTTTAGTGCTTATGTAGGCTTTTCCTTCCCAATTTAAAAGGAGAACCCTTAGAAAAAGTTGCTCTGAGAAATATTTCCACAGAAAGGCTACAAGTTAATGGAGTAGAAAAGACAGAGACAGCTATTCTGCAGTGCACATGTCAGATTTTCTCTTCTATCCACATGCATCCATGAATTGAAAGTAAGTTGCTGAAACTGTGCCAGCCAGGATGTACATAGATGAGGTGCTCACCCACATGTGAGGCTTGCCCTGACCTTGAGTCGGTGTGGTGGTACCAGAGGATGTTCCAGGGGATTTAAAGTCAACATGAGCAGACATTCACAGGAAGTGGGGAAATTCACATTTGGATTGAACCCCTCCAATGCTCCTCCACTTGCTAATCTGTTAAACCCAGATCTTCTCAGAAGACCTAACCTGCAGACCCTGATGTATATGGTCATATTTCAGGACAGGAGACAGAGATGTTATATATCTTCTCTTGCTTCAAACTGTATCAACATGAATACCAGTACAAGAGTTGATTTCTGAGGCATTTGCCCCTTGTGGCTGGCTCTCACTGCTGCCCATGACACAAGCTGTGGGCAAGGCTTGTCTGAGGTGTCTACAGGAGATCTCTAGAGGGTGGATTCTCTATTTCTCCCACAGCTGAGGGCACGCACAGGATCTTTTTTTTTTATCTGAGTGATAATTTTCACTAAACTTAGAAGAACTTAGTTATGTTTACAGTTTTGCTCTCTTCCACTGACTATGACCAGAGTCTTCAAACAGGTTCAAAATGTACCAGCATTAAGACATATGGACACACTTAAGCAGTGTATTGCAACATATGTCTCTTTTTTCTTTGAAAACAAGGCTAAGAAGCCTGTCTTAAAACCTAGAAAATAAGTTAAAACAAACAACGGTATTTACTTTTCTTTTCAAGACTTGGGATACAAAGAACCTTCTTCCCACTTCATGGACTTAGCTAGCTGGCAGACACAGGGTTAATTACTGCACTCACAGAAGCAGCAAGATTTGGATTCGTCCCATCTCATGCAGGTTGAAGACTCTGTCTTGTACTTAGTGGAGACAAAAAGGGTCAGAATTGCCGCTCCATGACACTTTCCTCTCTATGCTGGTGACAGAGAAAGCCCAGAATGATTTTGGTCCTGGTAACTTCGAGTGCTGACTCTGGCTGGAGCACTGTGTTCATCCCACCACAGCATTTCCTCCGGAACAAATTGATCTGGAAGAGCTGCAAAAGCCTGTGAGCAAAAACTTGATCTATGGCCCATAATTGTTGCACAGGATGGTGGTTTCTGAAATGGAGGGGGATGATGAAAAGATTTGTGTTTCAGGAACTCTAAACATGGGTGGCAACTCCATCATTTGTGTTGATGGTACCAGTTTGCCTTCTTTACACCTATTGCATAAGGAAAATATCTACTGCCCACTTTTCAGTGATTTGCTATTTTTACTGTGCCAAAGCAAAGTTTTGTAAGTGTCTCTGTCTTTGCACATTAAATCCAGGGTGTGAAAGGCAAAAGGAATGTGGGGCTGGTGGAAAAAACACATAGGATTTCTTAAGGAAATTTTTCATTGTGTGGCAGAGACAAGAGAACCAAAGGGCCTTTTATCTGTAAAAGAAGAGAATTTGAGAAACAAATTTTAGGCAGAAAAGTCTAATGTTTTTTCTACTTCCTTTGGCCTCAGGAAATGGAGAATCACTTTAAAGATTAATTGTGAGAGAGCCCTTGAATTTCTTCTTTCAATTAAAATGGATACTGACTCTTAAATATTTCAAATAAAAGCAACACTTTTGAGCAGCACTCAGTCAAAGAAATCAAGGACTGGCTCAAAGAGGAAGGTTAATCAGTAGATAGAGTATTAGCACAGAATTTACAAAACCCATTGCAGAGCAGGGAGCTGAATACAAGTCTCCTATATGACCTTAAATCACTTTGTCTTTCTCTATCTTGCCTTTGCTTTTTCACGTATACTTGAGGTGTTCCCATAGTACAGTAAAAAGGGGCACTGGAGAGAGACATGGATTAAGCAAAGCAAACTTCAAAACCAAGTGCAAAACCAACTCAATTGTGATGAGAATTAATAAAGAAAATTAAGTGAATTGTCTTAAGTTTCAGGTCCTGTTACAAATATTTTGCATCAGTCTTTGAATGAGTACTTTGTCTTGCACATTGATAACATTTGTGGGGCAAGGCATTATCTAAGAGGAGAAGGTGCATGAGGTTCTCTTCAGTGAGGACAGTGTCTTGGAGAAAATGAATGCAAGGATAAAAAGTGAAAGGAAAAAAATCCAAGTTGCATTGTCATATCAACTATGCCAGGTTTGAAGTTGAACTGGTGCATGTGCAAAGACCTATGCACCTCTGCATCATCAAAGCCTACTGAATCAAATTTGCATTTCACAAATACAAATAAATCCAACAAATGTCATACGTGACTGCATATGCCTGTAACCTTCTCTGGCTAGAAATCTGTGACTTGGTTCCAGCTAATCTACCTATCTTTTTTCTTTCCTCAAATTGATGTTTCCTAGATGTTAGCTACAAAAGCCCCTTCCTGACACACCTAATTCTGTGTGTTTTAGTCATATGTTCCAGTATGAATGAGAGGTTTGACATGTTAGTCATAAAGGAGCAATCCCTCCAGAAAAAGTATCATTATTTGACACTGCACAAAGTACATGTCAAATTGCCCTTAACTTTTAGTCATTTAAGGCTTTTAATTTCTGAATGCAATTGTAAAAATTAAAGCTTTGCTCCCATCTCAAGCTTAGTTAATCACACAATTAAAAATGAGACAAAAAAATATCATCAACAAACCCAACTCCACCTGATCATGGTTACCACCTTCACTTAGTAACTGAACAGGTTTCTTCATTTCCACAGGATGCAAGAATGGAAATTCTTTGAAAATGCTATAAGTAGCGTTTCTACTTAATCTGTCTTTATCTTGCTTTATTTTAGTAATCTACTGCTTACTTTTTCTTGCACTGGCAAATCAGGAAGCCAAAAAATATATATTTATTTACACTAGTTTTAAATACCCCAGAAAAAAAGCTTCTTTCCCCCTTAACATACCCTTAGTAAATCCATTTTTCCATCAACAACTTCTCCTTTTGCCTCCGTTTGAGACACCGCCCTCTGCTCTGATGTAACACGCTGCATTCACACATTCATCTCCAGCCCAGCTCAGGCAATGGTAATGAGTGCTTTAGGGAGACAGACAGGCAGATACCTAAGTTTGAGTTCATGCTCTGATTCCCTGCTATCAACATCCCATAATCCTGTTTCATTTCCTGCTTTTGCTACCCGTTGCCAAATCACAGCTAAATGCAAGGCCCGACCATAAAACCTCATCTGCCCAGATGGGTTCCTGCGCCTCTCTGGAGTCTGGCACCTCCAGTTGGCTCCCTGTTGGTGTGAAGACTTGTTTATAGCCATGCAAAAGCCAGACTAGGGCTGATGGGGATGAACTCCACAAGGTACTCTGTTCGACAGTAAAATCTCAGGTATGTTCACTAATACCCTGAAACAGCAAATTAATTTTCCAAAACAATATTGTGTCAGATCTGCAGATTGTACTGATGCTACCAATACTTTCATCACTGGGTATTAAGATTTCTTTTTCTTTCCTTTAATCTTTGAAGCTACAACTTTCCACCTGATAAAAATCAGCAAAGTATGTTGATAAGCACATCATCAGCTACGCCTTTAGATTAGGTTATATTTGATTTAACATTATTAATTATTCTGCTTTCCAATGAGTAATTCAGCCAAGTGATTGCCTACCCAAGCCTTAGCAGAACATCCACACATATTGCGTAACCTGCAACTGTGGTAGCCTGAAGGATTCCTCACAGTATAAAGGTCTGGATAGAAAACTTGATGAGCTATGTAGGAATTTCTTCAATAGCTACGGACATCTGTAGGCCCCAATCTGGACACCATGTGAAGGTGTAGGATGTACAAAAATCAAAGCAGAAGCAGGACTGTACTACCCTGAGCATATTTTAACATTAGTAGCCTTCATCCCTCCTGGGCAATAAAACAGTTGAGGTTGAAGCATCAGAGTAGGGCAGGAGAAGAACCTAAAGGTGAGCACAAAAAGACAAAATTCCTGCTAATATAAAGAGCCCCATCAAAGGTAAGAAAAGACAAGAAGACAAGAAAGCACAGTCAAAGGAACTAAAAAAACTTTATGCCAACCAAGCCTGCAGTCAAGAGAGCCTTATAAGCACACCAAGACACCAAATAGTTCTTCATAAACTTAAAGCCAGACAGGCCCATTAAAAGATTAAGCCTAGCCTCTTGCATGACATACTCCATCAAAACACATTCTACACTCCTGGGTTGAGTGTAGGAGTTTAGGTTTGACTAAAGCTCATCTTGCAAAAATGCATACAGACCTGATTTGAAAATGCCAAGAAATGGAAAATCCAGTCCTTTCCTTCAGGACTCTATCCCAGACTAAAAGAAAAATTAAAAAAAAAAAAAAAATTGAAATGCAACCCACAACACAACGAAACAAAAAACCATACATTGTCTCAGTGGCGAAACTTTGCTTCAGCTTAGAGACCTTGTTTCTGATGAAGTCTTTCTGTTCTATACTGAGCAGAGTTCAACAACCAGTGTTTTCTCTACTGAAAATATTTCTGTTTCACAGTGAAGTAATCCCTGTATCTTTCTTGCTCAATTAGGCAGATGAGCATTCTTAAGTTTCTCTCTGTTTTTTTCTGCTTAGAAGAAAGTGTTCGCTAACTAGATTGAAATTACAGCTAACGATTACAGTTTGCCCCTAAAGGTGAGTAAATTAAACAAGTTAATCAGTAAAACTGACAATTTTTTTTAAGGTGAAAAGTGTCAAAGAAGAGAGAAAACAAATTGTGATAAAAACATCGACTAAGACATACAATGGGAAGTTTCATTGTGGTCTGTTACTCAGCCATTAGATGTCCCCATGTGCCATCAGGATCGGATACTGGCCAGGCAAACAAAAGAGACCAAGCAGCAACTGAAGCCTATAGGTTTGCAGCATTCACTCTGTGTGTTTCATACACATTTACTGCTTGAGAGCAACAATAATTTTGTGAATGTTGTCAATAACTGAATGGTTCCATAAGGAAGACTCCAAAGCTGAAAAAATGAAAAAACTCAATCAGGATCTTATTCAAACAGCCACAGGTTGAATCTTGGTTATTAACATCACTGGTCCCTGTACAAAGAAGCAAGATTGGGGTAGACAACAGAGATCAAGTTATTGATGGATATTTATTTACCTGCAGATCAGATCTAATCATTTCGTTCTCCCGCACTACTGGCCAAATTGTATTTGCCCATCAGAACCACACATGACTTTAGAAAGTAAATAGGGTAAGACTACATCTTCAGCTGCTGTAAATTAAAATTAGTCAATTAATACCTTGATCTCAAACACAAGTCAGATGGCTGGAGCAGTTACTGCTCACAGACTTTGCCAGCACTGCCACTGAGGCAGCCCAACGCAATGACCCAAACCCACTGAAGTCTACAGAAAGGGATGTGAAAGTAAGCCTTGGTTTGGCCTTTCAGCGTGGTAGTTCAAGATCAGCTTCATCAGCATTTCAGCAAGGTGATGACCATCAGGAGAGAAATGGGGAGGACAGCTAGAAGTAATAACTGCCTTAGTCATCTCAGTCCAATCTACCTATGTCCGTGAGTGACCTTCCTCCTTCAGTGAGAAGCACTGATAGCTTCAATGACATTTTTAGTTTAAGAGCAGGTGCTTGAGGGTAATTGTTTTACCTGCATTTATCCATTATTTTAGCTAGTTGAATGCTGAACTTGCATCCGTACTTCATCTACTGAATGGCGTGACTTTTTTGCTTATCCTGAGCAAAATATGGTAGTGTTCTAACTAATACCTACTCTTTTTTTTTCACAAGGTCAATTCATTTACTAAAACAAGCACAAAGACATGGTCTTCTTTTTAGCCCTAGTAAATATCAACATTTCCTATGCTTCAACAGCAAAAAAAACCCACAAAACTTACACACACGCACGCGCACACAAATCATTAAGGAATGCAGTGATAGCCAAAGGATCATTTTCTAGATTTACTTAGTCAACACACAGGAACATGGAGACACTCCCCTTTTCATTAACTAGAAGCCAGCTTGGAGATGGCACAGAGAGTTTCACAACACTTCCTTTCTGCACAGATGAAAGGCTGCAGATTATTCAGTAGTGAAGGTGAGCCAAGGGAAGACAGGAACATCCAGGATGACAAGGCTGTCCACACCCATTAGCAATTTTTAACCAGAGTATTGAGGTACAAGCAAATATGTGCCAGCTATATCTGTAAAACTATTTCTTTTAGACAGTTCAAGGACCAGACTGCAAAGGCTGCAGAGGAGAATTTGTTAGAAAGATGCATGAAAAGCCACCACCAACAGGCTGACATTTCAATAGAGATGTTGATGGGATTGGCTCAAGTATCTTCAGCTGGATTTGGGTCAAGACCCTGCGCAATTAAGGAAAAGTTTCTTGTATTTGAGGACACTAAGTTTTTCTATGTCTCCTATGCTGTTCAAGACATTAGTGGCACTATGTGCTTTAACTGGAAAAAAAACATTAATTTCATGGCAATAATGAATGTCCAGTCAAAAGTGCCCTTACACCACCACACACATGCCTTTCACTCTCTCCTGCTAACCAACTGGGCTACAAGCAGGAACATATGGCTCTTCCTGGCTCTCCCTCGTCCTTCTTTCCCTCTTCTCGCGACAGCAGGTATTTACCTCAGCAGCTCTGGAGGAGTCAGTTTCACAGACATACTTGGCTCATACCACAAGTGGTTAACCAAGACATCAATAAACTACTCAGCAGAGGACTCCAGGGACTTACCTCCACTGAGTTCTCCCTTGTGGCTGGATTCCTGCAATGCGAAGATGGCTTCTGGCTCCAGGTCCGCTAGGAGATGGCTGGAGCCCTGCACCCCGTTGTCTGGCTCCCTGCAGGCTGAGGTTTTGGCTCTCGGGCCCCAGAACACGTTGCCTCCTCCTCGTTTGCTTTGGCTGCTTTTGGACAGCTGGCCTGAATCTTCCCATGACGCTGTTGCAATAATGGTTTGAGGAGTGCAGGGTCAAGGCAGGCCAGGAGGCCTGGATGGCTCTGGCTGGGATTTGCTCAGCCAGCAACAGGCAGCAGGTTTGACTCTTTTCCCAGGACGAGGGCCATGCTAGAAAAGGTCTGAGGTTTTGACTCCAGGGCTACAGCTGGCAATTCAAAACCTCCTTCTGCAGATGCACTTTTTACGGGCCAAAACAAGCCCATATAAAAGAAGCCTCTACCAGGAGCACTTCTGCCAGGTCTCCAAGCAGAATAATCAGAGCATTTCTGTGAGGGGATAAGGGCATGCTCACAACAGTTAGTGTCAGTCTCAAAGCATTGCCTGAGATCCCGGAGTCTTGCCTGGTGTTTCTTTGGTACACCAGCAAAAGATCCTTGGGCAGAACTGGCCACCAGTTAACCCAGAGGGAGTTGGGCAGGAGCTGTGCAGCGGTGGGGTCAGTGTCACATCACAAACCAGGGGAGCCCCAAACCCTGTGGTTGCACTACGATGAGAATCCAGCCCCTTCAACCAATGTGATTTTCCCTTTGGAGACCAATGAGCAAGGATGACTGATACATCAGAGCAGAGCACACTGAGCTAACTGGGGAGGTAAACCCACCTCTCCACCTCCCTGTAAGCACGACTACCAGCGCCCAGAAATGGAGGAATGCTCTTTCCCTCCTGGCTGGTGTATCTCCTGCCTCCTCCCAGCTGTCCTCTCTTGCTAGGTAGGGAGCACCTTAGACCAATCTAGAGGTCACTTCAGTGAACTGAAGTGCTGGGCATCTCAGAACACAGAGCTAAACCAGTTCTCAGGGGAGCTTGTCTCCTAGAAAGTCATGACAGGTTCCAGTAGCTGGAGTGTAAATGTGATAACCTTGACCTTGAGACAAGATGACATTTCCTGGGGGTAAGAATGATTAAACACTGGGATAGTTTGCCAAGTGAGAGGAGGATTCACTTTGCTTAGATCCTTTACAACAAGATTAGATCTCTTTATCAAACCTATGACTTAATCCCATTTCTCAGGAGAAGTTCTACAGTCTAAGCAAGCCAGAGGGGAAAGGGGGGAGAAATTTGCTAATTAGTGCCTCCTTCTTGACATGGAGTCCATGTGTCCCTGAACTTACCATAACTAATGGCAGTTGTGGTGCAACAAGATCAGAAATATATATTCCTTCCTCCAGCATACCCTGCCTCAAAAAAACCCAAACCAAACAAAAACAGGGGTGAGTAGAGTGCTGGAGGACCTCTGGGTTTATGATTTTTCTAACCCTGCATATGTGAGATTTCAGAAGTCAGACAGTGTGACAAGTAACATCGAAACAGTGTCTCTTCCACCAAGTCTCCTGTGGGTGAGATGTCACACTCATATACATACTCTGGTTTCCAAGTACTGCATCTCCTAATCCTGATACAACTGGTAGCTTTCCCCAGGAAGCTATATGGCCCTCGAGGCCCCACAGCAAGAATGAGGTCAGGTCACCCTGCTGCCAGTGTCTGGGATGAGGCATGAGGTGAGCAAGTGAGAGACTCCCAGATAATACATGAGACTTGACAAGTCTGAATGTAGTCAAGTAGGTTTTAGACCTTCCAGGGATTCCCCTCAAGCACACTGATTTCCATCACAGGTGACACAGCTAATCTCTTCTCCCCTTTGCCCTTCAGGGAAGAACAGAGGAGCAGAAACAGAATTTGGTCTACACGGTAGTTCCCGTCATGGCTAACAGCATGCTCCTACTGCATTTGGTGTCTCTGTCCTATGCCAGAGCTTCACACTTTTTTGTCAAAACATTGCCTTATCCACCAAACAAGACAGCAAATAAAGAGAAAAGGGACAAGTTAGAAATTTTGTAGCCAACAATGTCTGAAAGAATTATTCTTTTTCAGCCAGTGTAAAATATTCTAAAATTCTAAAACTTGTAACGCATTAGACCAGTAGTCATTCATGTTTATAGAATTGCTACAGCATCCATATCATCATTAATCTCACTACATATCGTTCACAGATTTTAAGGTCAGATGTTTAGGATCATACAAGCAGTATAATACAAACTGCTGAATTTCATCCAGAATTTCACCCACATCAATCCCATACATTCAGTTCAGCAGATTGCTTGGGCAACACCGTCTTTCAGCTCAGTGAGATCTTTGATTTGTATAAAGATGGTTCCAGTTCTATTTTCTTTGAAAAGGATGGCTAAGGTTAGAGGAAAACAGGAGACAACAACAAAACCATCTACATCAATGCAACTCCCTCCCCATCCCAGAAAGTGACTGAGGAGTTCTGAGTAAATTGCACCAGAGATACATTTTATGCAAACTGCCATAAAGTGGAAAATACCATGTGACAGCTCCATACTGGAGATGCTTCAGCCCTCAGTGGGCTTATATAAAAAGCCACAATACACATAAAAGTCTAATGTGCCTTCAAAATTACCTCATCTTTTATTTAGAGGTTATTTCACCCTTGTCTTCCTTTATTGCTGTTTATATGAGTGAAGTGGGGAAGCTGGACAAAATTGAGGCAATTTAGGTTACTAAGTGGAACTAGACTTTAAGGTCAAAGTTAGGCTCTGGAGGAAGAATTCCCTGTCACCACACCCATAGCCAACCCACCTCTGCTTTGCAGTCAGCTTTGTTTAGGTGCTTCTTTCCAGCTACACCCCCCACCCTCTGCTTGGTGATAAGGCTGTCTACTAAAAGAGGAGAACACAAACAGAAAGCTATGGAGGGCAGCTGGATGAGGGATAAAAATAGCAGCGTGGCTTGTCGTAGTGGCATCCTTTGTACCATTAGAGTGAGAACTTTGGCAGCATTTCTATTTCATGGGTGGGCATCTTTGAGGGGGAACAACATATATACTACAAAAAAAAAAAAAAATTAAAAAATAGGACTATAGGCTGAATTTTGGCCATGTCAGTGATATGAGTTGGAAATCATCTAGAACTGCACAAAGACAACAACCAGGAAAACAGTGGAAAACCCCTCCCAGAGCACAGGGTGATGGAGGACACCACAGAGAAGTCCCATCTCCAACCCATCTGGCAGCTTGAGCTCACACTACTTCCCCTTATCTTTTTGTTGTCCCCTCTCCACCCCTTACCTATTTTGAGGCTATTTGGAGCAGGCTGCCTCTATCTGTGCAGCACCTGGAAGACTGATTATGATCTCTAGGCTCTACCATAACATAAATAGTGAGACTCCAGTTGGCTCCAAGGCCCTCATATCTCACCAACTACTAACAAGTGAAAAGTTCCTACTTCTTGGGGGGGGTGGAAGGAGTTATTAATTTTAAAATTAGTAGTAGCAGCAGATACGCAGCTTATATTTTCCCATTTTAAACAGAAATAATGCTGAAGAGCAAGATAGAGTCATCAAGGAAAGAAATACCAATATTAGTTTTTCTTCCTCTCCAGAAAATTCTTGATATTTCTTCTATGCTTGCTGCTATAAATTTTCCCTAAACCTATGGGGATTAAGACAACATTTGCACAGAGATTTATTGTCTCCTAACCGTCTGCTGTAGCCTTCCAGTGAAGTTGCTAACACTGGGTATTTTTCAAAAGCAGATCCCTTGTCTGCAATTCTCACTCTGCTCCAGTATTTCTATTGCATTCTGTTCCTCTAAAGGCCTTTTCCATCAATGTTATAATGTAATCTGCCAGTGATATCATTGATGGTCCCCTCTCATCTGGCCAGATTTGGAAAACTTTCTGCAAATTGCTGAGCAAGCAGGCTTTGCTGGCTCCTGTCTCTTAAATGGCCTTAAAAAAAACAAAAACAAAAACCAACCAACCAAACAAACAAACCTCCACACCAAAAACCAAAGAAACAAACCCAAAACAAACAAACAAAAAAAACCCCTCCAGATCCAAACATCCAAACTCTGACTTTCAGGAGAATTAAATTATGCAGTGAATTCAAAGCCCAAAATTTCAGTTCGGATGTAAATTAAATGCAAACCTATGGCTTTCAGGCTTATGATAATCCTCAGTGTCATGAAATCAAATGTTTTCTGAAGTTGACTGAGAATTGAATTAGCCCCTTCAGGTAGATGTTCTTTTGTTTGCTTTAGAGGATGACACTGATGTAGCTTAACTCAGTAACTAATCAATAATTTAATTTTGATCTCTAACTAAATGAAGCTTGATAAATATCAGACACTTTTATATTGGGTTTAATTAATGTTTATGCATGTATTTGAGGGCTCTGATTCACAAACTGTGGCAATTTCACACTGAAGCAAACTAACCTTGTCTTTCTGCTAGAAGATACTTCCCCATGCCATGTCAGAAGCAGCAGATGGTCCTCAGACATGCAGGGTTTGGATGCCCTCATCCTAATGGGAAGTAATGTTGTAAACCTTATCACGATGTTGGTGTTCAAAGGGAACGATGTAGGTGATGTGGAGGGGCAGAGAGGGACATCAAAGCTCCAGCTGGGGAGGGGCCTGGCTTTGAATTTCCAACCGTGGGTTAGAGGCAGTTCAGAAACAGCTGATGAGAGTGATGAGCAGCACAGAAAGACGTCAGCACAGGGAGAGATGGAAGAGATTGCATCTGTTTCCTTCAGAGACTATGCAAACAGGGAGTGACATAGTGCAAGCGTGTAAAAGAATTAATGGTCTAGAGAAGTTATGTCTCCCAACACACAAGAGCTCCTAGCAAACCAGAGGCAATTGGACTTCAGCAGGTGGATATTTTAAGGGTGAAATCATCTGCAGATCTCATTCTTATCATTGGTGAACACCAGAATAGCAGAAAACTAAGCAGAGACATGAAGTCAGCTTGCATTTGACCTTATTGAGAAGAGTGTCTTGCTCTGTGGAGAAGGAAGGCTTAATTTCCTGAGCACAAGCCAGGCCATGCCTCTCCCCCTCTGGGCTGGAGCAGGTCCTGGCCTGCTTTGTGTGCCAGCACAGAGAAGGATGGTCAGGTGAAGAAATTAGCTGGAATCCAAAAGGTGCAAGATCCTTATCAGGACCCAGCATTGCACTCAACACAGAAGGAAAACGCGAAAGCAGAAGCCAACCACGTGCTGGTGGAGATTATAAAGAAACACACTATAGGGGTATGTTATTCCTGACGCTTCCCTACTCTTCTTCCAAAATCGCTGATACTGAGGTTTGGTGAACCATTGGGCTGTCATTGTGGTTCTCAGGCATCAGGACCCAAAACTGATCAATACCCCAACAAGCACCACCTGCTGATTGAAATGATCACAACCCCTCCATCACCTTACAGCTTTCCTAGATGCAGAACACACATGTATAGCATGCACTGGACTGGTCTGGGAAAACCACATCCCATGTGCAAAGGAAGATGCACTCCTAAATGTGAGTTCTACCAGAGTAACCACACTGGCCCTTAGGATCTCTCTCTGGAAAGCTGTGGTGCTGAAAGTTCATGCTTCTCCATGCCCTGACATAATGAGGATGTGCATTTATCTATCACACTTCCTTTTAAATAAATATCAATATTTTTCCCCCTGAGCTCTCCATTCTTGTTTTGTCAAGAGCAATGATTGTATCATAGCCAACATTATCATGCAAAATTAGAGGAAAGAAAATGCCTTAGAAAGGTGGCATCACCTGAATATATGTGACGGCTGCTTGCATTAGCTCAAATATCTTTCTCCCTGAAGTCTGACCCTAGGTGTAAATCAGAGAAACCTGACAAAACATAAAAAGAAGTAGTATCCTGTTGACCCAGTTTTCATAGAGAGCAGTGTGTATAATTATTTCAGCCACCTGCAGTTGATAAACCAATCCTGTGTGAGCTTCAAAATTACCCAGGCAGTTACTGGTGACACAGCAGTATGCTAGAAACCTGCACAGTAAACCTGCTCAGCCGCACTGTGCGGGAGGGAGGTGTGGTGAGGCATGAGCCAGGACTGAGATAGCTCTGCTGGCAGATGTCCTCAGCACAGAGAAAGCTCCACAGGCTTCTGCTTAGGTGGTTTATTTTTTTCAGGAATGCTAAAATAAGTAATATCACAAATACCTTATTTTGAGATAATATTGCAGCTGCACAGGGGCTGTTTTTATGGTGCTCCAGCCTGCAAGATTATCAGTAGTTTTCAGCAGCAAATAAAGCACTCTTGGAACTCCTGTGTTGCTGCAGGAAAACCATTCCCTGTGGGAAAAGCTATGCTACCAAAAGTGCAATTTTTTTTCTATAAATAGTAGCAGTGCAAAGGATTTCTGTCAGAAATGCTGTGACAGTGAGAGTGCCCCTTCTGCAGGCCCCAGCAGATGCCAGTGTTCCTGCAGAAGTCCACAGCAGTGACTGGGAGGAATTTGCTGAGATAGCATCCTTCATGCCTGTGCTGATGACGCCACTCCTGCACATTCCCAGGCCATGATCATCTGCCACTGGGATTGCAGTTACAAGCTCCAGCAGTTTAGATTTGCACAGCAGGCTTTCCCCCCAGACAAGGCAGGTGTTGCAGGTAGTTGGGCAGCACAAATTAGGCACTCAGGTGAGAACATGACCTCCAGATGTTCAGTGGGTTCTGCAGACCTGGGAAAAAGGTTCCTGAAAAATCCAGCATGGTACAAATGCAGCCCCCCAAAAAACACTTACTCTTCACCACCTTTTGTCATCTCTCACTCAGCCTCACCATCCCTTCTCTCATTTCTCATATTTTTACTGTATTCCTTCACAGGTTGAAAAGGACTGAAAAAATTATATATATACATATAAAAACATAATGTTGGGTTTATGTAGAGTTCATAACCTTCTTAGACCATCCAACTGAGGTGTGAGAGACAAGAGTTTATATGTTTTAATTTTTTTAATCTTTTCTCACCTAAAAAATATTTTTCTCTCTCTCTGTTTTTTTTTTTTTTTTAATGTGTTAAAGAGCCTCAGTGAATACCCAGAAAAAAATAGTGATATAGCTGTTACTAATTGTTCTAAAATTAAGCAACCTCCTCGGGAAAGCATTTTCCCTGTAACTTCACAAAGGAGTGCAAATGGATATAATTATATAGGCATAACTTCTTATTCTGTCTTGGTTTTGTTTATGTCATTTAGGAGGGTATTCAAATTCGGCACAAATATTCTAATTTCTACAGGGAAAAAAAAAAGGTGAGATCCTTAAGATAAATGATACTTCACAGTCTAAAACATTGGTACTAATGGTAATGGTATAATGCATCATATTAAAAAAACCTAATTCCCATATCTTCCATTACAGCTTATATCCTGATTCCACGCAAAATTGGAGTAAGCTATTAATAGCTTTAAGAAGTAGACTTCCTAAAGATTTACATTAGATTAAAAGATTCACATCTGCTTTTAGTGTGGAAACTGCAAATATTATTTTAATAAAACACAACTGAACTGTAAACCAGCTCATTACATCTCAGGCCTGTGCTAAGTAATGAGTATCCTCTGTTAAAAACATCAGTACAGGCAAGTTTTCCTTTAATAAAAAATTTCCTTAAGACTGATCAGCTAATGAACAGGGTTTAATGATGATACTGAGCCATTTTTAAGGAATTATTGAGATTTGCACTCAAGTACAGAAAGTATGTGTCAGACATAAGTCCCATGTGTCCTCACAGTTTACCAGGCCTGCATGGTCCATATTCCCATGAATTATCATGTTTATAACACACATACTATAGTCACATCTGCAAGAGAAACCTAAATTTGGCTCCCTTTGACACAGGTGAGTGACAACATGGTAATAAGGACATTTCTGCTCAGCAAGCCAAGCACAGTACAGGTCCTCTGCTGAGAAGATGCACTTTCTTTACCTCCAAAGCTAACCAGAAATTGTACTGTGGCCTTGTTTGTTTAGTGCCAGTTTGCTGTGGAGGTCAGGCCTAAACACAACCCACATTGAGTCCTCTATGATGGCTAAAGCAGTGCCATGAGGTCCAATTGCTGCACTGCTGGGATGGCTGTGCCCTGGTGGCACTCAGATGGCACCCATCACCTGCTCAGTGTTGACAGCCACCCTGTACAGAGTGCTGTGGGTATGAGAGATGGGTCCCAGCTCCTTCTTGGCTTCTGCTTCCATCCTTCAGAGATTGTGCTTTTCACAGCTCAGTTATCAAGGCAGATGGCTGCCTGCAGAGCCCAAGGCAAACGGACAGATGGGCTTTCTTCCCCACAAAACTAAGAGCAAGAGCTTGCTGACCTTGCCTGTTTTCTTGTCTGGAATCAGTCAAAAAAACTTTACTGTAGTTTTGATTCTTGCTTCCACTTGAGGAAACTGGAACCAATGCAAATCTTAGTTTTCGTCCTCTGCCTGCAGACCCAACACCAGGTTGGGGCTTGCCACTCCAAGATGAGCATGAACTGTTCTGAAATTCGGTGGTGCTTTATCATGTTCTGAACTCAGATTGCTCCCCTGCTGCATTTGTTCCAGACTTGATCAAGCAAGGAAACATTTAGCACATCACCTCTACATATTCCAAGCAGCACATTACCTTTGTTCATATTCATGATTACATGCATTTATGATACCATAAATGCTTAGAAGAGCCTTCAGGATCCATGTTGCTTGGGAGGAGGGAAGAAGAGATAGCAAGGAATATAAAGGAAAAGTTGATATGGGAACATGCTGACCTCAGAACAAATTTAAATTGAAATATGGAAATAACTGACCCATCACCTGCAGACCAGCTTCATCTGGTGCTGTTACCCTTGAGGCAGATGTGAGATGGTGAGATGGAACAGGTTGTCCAAAGAAGTTGTGGATGCCCCATCCCTCAAAATGTTCAAGGTCAGGATGGGGCCCTGAACAACCTGATCAAGTGGGTGGCATCTCTGCCCATGGCACAGGGGTTGGAACTAGATAATCTTTAAGGTCACTTCCAACCCAAACCATTCTATGATTCTATGAGAAACTATAAAGGGAAGAAAGGAAAGAAGCAACTGAGCACTGAGAAATTTCAACACTCACTCTCAAAAGCCAAGATGGGAATACCTGTGTGGAAAGATAGAGGTTTGGGGAATGCTAGATTAATTTGGGCAGTCTTCTGACGTAAATTTTCTATCATTCAACTCATAAAAGTAGGACAGGGAAAAAAATCCCAAATCTCTTAACTTCGTGGTAGAAGATGAAAGAATCCGTTTCGTCCATTTGCAGTCTATACAATCCCTTCTCCAATCTCTGAAACACAATTTCAGATATCTGTGCTATGGGAGTCAAGATAGCAAGGAGACAAGCAGACACTTGGTGGGACATTGAGGCCTTTGCATTTGGTCCAGACAGCGTTGCAACAATCTGAAAATTGCACCAGGACTGCTGAAAACAAACCTGTAGAAACCTATGGAACAGGACAGACCTACCCCCAAGGCTTGTAAGATTTAGCAAACCCCTCAAGAAGCATGGTTTGAGGAAAGAATTCATGAGAAAATTCCAAGTCAACAGCTTTACTGTAAATATTTTACGCTGAAGTTGATCTGCTTTTCTTCCTTCTTTTATACTAATGTTGCCTCATGTTCTTTACTTCTCCCAAGAATCTGTCATTTACACTGCTTTATTGTGCCACAATCTTCTCCTCATAGGTCTCAATCCACTAAAAAAGCCAGCAGAAAGAGGAATGGAGAAGACAGGCAACCCCATGGAGAGTAATTTCCATTTTGGTGCCATGAATCTGATGTTATGATTTCTCACTAACAACAGGGCAGTCCTGCTGAAATGAAGAGGAAAACTGCCGGCTTTTAGCTCACAGAGCTCTTGACTCACTGCTGAGCAAAAATCCCCCACCTACTTGCTGAAGTCAGTCCTGCATCACTCCAACTGCAGGAATCACACAGTGGCCCATTACTGAGTGAAAGCTCTTCTCCTACCACCTGTTTGGTCTCCATATCAGGAGACTGTAGGTGAAAATGGAACTCAGCTTTGTCTACAAAGCTTGCTCTAAAAAAGGGATTACTCAGGGAGTGGAAATACAGTAGAGAGATTGGGAATTTAAGAACCTCTCTAGTTCTCCATCAAAAGTGGAACCCTCAATGAAACCACTGTTCTTTCAGAGCTTGCAAGCACCTCCAGGCATGTTTCTGAGGTCCCAGCTACCTGTACTTCCATCTTATTCCCAGCAGACACTGCCTAAGGTTATGAGGGACACCAATGCTTGTCCTCAGGAAGAATATCAAATCATTACGATGCGCCAAACTTTTCCCTTTCCACTCCCCTTTGGATACTGGCGCCCTGCAACATTTTTTTTCTCTTCCCTCCAGAGGAAGCAGCATTTATAACAGCTCAAACCCTCCAGCTCACTCATGTGCAGGCCGCTGGCGCCTACTTACACGTCACCTCCAAAGCTTTCATTTGGCAGGCAGTTTGAAAACTGCCAGCGTGCTACATTAACCTGCATTTCTCTCTTCATTTACCACTCTTAATTAGCATTTGGGAATGTATTAACATGGGGCTAAGCCACAATGTTTGCATTTGGGCTTGCCTTATGTTTGGAGGAGCTGAGCTAGCACCAGAGCCTGATGGAGCGTCACCCCTTCCTCACGTAGCAACTGAAAGCAAGAGCATAGCAGTGACTCTCCACCACAGAATTCCCTCTTCTGCTTGAATATACAGTCACTGTGATTCTTCTTCCCCTGTTTTCCTGACTCTAAGCAGCAAAAGAGTCATTTGGTCCAGCTACTGAAGCTGTTTGGAAACTATCAGCACTTCTAGTTTAACCAAAGTCTTTGCCTTCAGGCAAGGATGTACCAAAAAGGTACCCATGATAGTGGATGAGTTAAATTTTAGGAATGAATATATGAGCTAGCTATTACAAAGTTTCACGTATATGTGTGATAGATAAGTCTAAGTTTGCAGCAAGATAGTTACTCTGATACCACAGGCTCCGAAATGGCTGCAAGGTCAAAGAGAGGTGGCAGCAGAGACAAGAAGATCTCTTTTGCTCTTCTCTGATGTGGCCCATCTCACCAGTAAGGTACCAGGAGGCAAGCTGAGGTCTAAACTTCCATGGTGCAGTCTCTTCTACACTCTGCTGTGCTTGTGACACGAGTGTGTCCACTAACATCTGTGGTTATGAAGGTGTAAAAGGGTCCTGAGGTCCCCCAAGCAGAAAAGAGACACTGAGAAATCTGTCCTCATCACTGCCCTCTCCCAGGGTTTTGTGTGGCCACCAAAACACTGCTCCCTGCCCCTCCTTCATGGCATAGGGAAACCTCTAAGTAACAACCAGCACTGCCAAGGAAACAGCTCTGATAAAGGTAACTAGCAAAGGCAGCACTGTACCAGGGACAAAAGTTACTCAAACTACAGCCCCCACCTGTAGAGGACCACATCTCTTCTTGCCCCAGATCCTTCTCTAAAGTTTTCAGCAGCACTGACCCATTTGGCAGTAGAAGTAGGTCTGCATTGCACACAGCAATGCAGTGACGCACTGACATACCTGAGACATCATAAAGCCACCCAGCTTATGGTACAGGCCCTTCCCCACCAACTGCCGATCTCAGAAGAGGCTGTAAAACTTGTATGGGCAAAGTGAGGTAAGTGAATTTTGGCTAAGCTCTGAGCTGCCATGGGACTCCAGGTACTGAGGTTTTCTGGTTTAAAGCTGCTCAGTATCTGTCCTAATCATAATATTGCAGACACGTAACACACCTGCACTCCATATGCTGTATCATTTTAATTGAGTGATCTACAAATGCATTCTTTAATTTTCCATGTACAGAAAAGAAGGGTAATTGGGAGTCTTCATCACACAAAATAATCCAGATTTCCCATTTCAGGGCTCCTCAAGAATCCCATCTACTCACTGTTTAGCAGACAGAAGCTTCTGGGGCTCTAAGGGAGGGAATATAACAACTCTCACATTACCAGCAGTGAAGGAGAAAATGACCAAGCATGTAAATGTAAGGTTGCAAGGATGACCTTGCACCTTCCAATTAGCAATATCATGACTAAATTCCACAGCAAGCAGACACACAGCCTTTGGCTCCTTAGACATAATATCATTCTCTGTGTGTTTGGGAGGGAGAATAACAAGGGAAGCTGAGAAGAACACGAGCTGAAGGCAGAGATACCTTCTGGTTAAATGTCAGAGCACTAACAACATAGTAGCTGTAGATATTAGCGCTTTGTTTGTGGGGGCTGGCATATGTACCTAACCCTCTCATCACACCTGCAGACAGAACTTGATGTTCTGAGGCACACAGTAGTCTCAACTCTGATGTGTATATTTTTTTAGTTGTCTGTGAAAAAAAGAAAAAAGAAAAAAGGAAAAAAAAAATGCACAGTCCTTAGTAAGGAGCAGAGCTAGATGATTCTAACGTACATATCCTTATTTTTTATCTCTGTTGTCACCAAAAGAGAGATGCATCTCTTATTGCCCTTTCCCATGACTCTAACAGGAGGGTACATCTACACTAGAACTAAACTGGAGCTATACTGGTACAGAAGGGTTATACTAGATCCTTTGGACACTATGGTTTGGATCTGCAGATAAGTCCGAATGGAAGTGAACAGGGAGCAGAGATGTTCCCTGCTTCCCAAACACACAGGCCATGATAAGTGAGAGAAAATCTGAGGCCTCCCAAGTTCCCTTGGTCTATTCCAGTATGCAGTATAGGACCATGTACCTCGGTCCTTTGAAACTCCTTCCCCTCTCCCTGTTGCACATCTCTTCCAGCTCTGTGGGAGCTGAGGCTGGCAGTACGGTCAATACAAAATACTTGGCCCTACTAGATGGGGTCTGAGCACAGTTAACTGTTTTTGCGATACAAATGATAACGGTAACAATAATAGTTGTAGCTCGCTCACAAGCTCTTCTTTCCTTTCTAAGACTGGGTGTAAATAATGTTCTTATCTTCTGAGAAATACCTCTGGCATCTCTGACTAGGTGATAAGTAGAAAGAAGAGAGACTCTCTTAACTGCTGATCAAGAGGGAGGAGAGTGATTAGCATCCTCTGGGGAACACCTTGTTGATGATGGCTGCTTTGCATTGTTGAGGCTGTAAGAAGCACCTAAATTCCTCCTCCACAAAGCTCTCAGCTGCTGATGAAGTCAGTTCTACATTAATCCCTCAGCACACTCCTCGTCAGGCCCCTTTCTGATCAAAGCTTTTCTTGCCACTGCAGTCATAATTGCAACCCTCTGCAATGCTCCCATTTGAGAAAGGGACAGTCTGAATGTCAGTAGGAGGAAGGACTGGACTTAGGCAACACCAAGAACCTTCTGAAGTAAGAAAAAAAAAAAACCAAACCAAAACTAACCTGCAGAGGTACCAATCAGTATCAAGGCTGAATAAATTTGTGGGGGTTTCACACGAGGGGTTGTGGATTCAATCCCTGGTAGCTGGGTTTGATATGCTGGATCTCAGCAGTCCCTTGGATTTGCCCATCAGTACACAGTGCATAGCCATTTTTTGAGATTTAGCCCAGTTTCTGCCATGCACAAACTTAGCCAAGGCAAGCAGAAACAGGCCCAGTGAAACAGCATTCCTCCTACAAGGTCAAAGCCTGGACTAACACACAGGTCTCCTGCATCTTAGACATAATCTTGAGGAGTGGATCAATGCAGATGTGTGGCTACAATCCACTGCACAGTGATTTGCATTGGTGAACACCAACAGATAGAGGCTTTCTCGAGTCTCACCTCCCTCAGCACTGGAAATCAATGTCACTCATGGCTCTGCACCCACACTGGGATCCTGTATGACAGCCTGGCTCTACAGCCAGACACGATATGGTTAGTCTGAGATGCTGCAATACATCCTGACATCTTTTTGCTGAGGCCTCCCCAGCCTGGGCAACAAAACACAGGTATAAGCACAGGTGCGTTTAGGCTCCTTCTGTGCTTTAAACATCTCAAAGAAGCTGTGTCAGGTGCTCCCTCCACCCTGCATGCTTGCTCTCCAGGCAAAGATGGGCCCCAATGCTGTGTGGGTCTGTGTGCACAGTATGAATAAAAGTGCCAACTAGATTAGAAATACACCTATACCTAACCTACACTTGGATAGTGTAGGAAGAAAACAGAACCTCACACTTTCAATTACAGCCCACTTCATTAATTGGGTAATACTGTCCCATAGCAGTGATGTCCTTTCTTCCCTCTTTTTATGCTTTTTATCTCCCCGTATTATTGTTCACATGAAACATCAATTTTCAAGCATGATGTTTCCCTTTCTAATAAAATGCAGCAGGAGGTTCCATAGGTTAATTATAAATTGATTTTAAAAGCATTTACCAAAAAGTTACTTAAATCCATTTCCCTTAATTTCATTTGATGCAGCATATGTCTCGCAGTGCAAAGGGGAGATGCGGCTTTATTGCCACTATCTGCCAGATGAACATGTTCATCATCAACAGTGCAGGGAGTGATAAGTCGCTTATCTGATACAGAGAGACAAAACACTCCCTCTTTCTTATCAACAAATTGAGTTATCAGCCAAGTGAAGTAGTTTTTTGGTAGCCTTTCTGACTGCATTTTGCTTTTAAATCCATAGTGGCAGCAAATGTTCATGGACGCATTTGCTTCTCTTAGGCTCGTTTCAAAATGCAGCAGCAGCAGCAGCCACAGATAAGAAAGCTTCATCTCCCCAAGACGTCTAGTCTGAGTGCTGTTAAACAGTTCTGAATTTACTCTGCTGGAAAACTGAACTAAACTACACTGAAAGTAACCAAAACGATGCTAAAACACTCATACAAAGAGCTTAGAGGAACACAGAGCTTTAACACTGCACGACCAAAGCCTGCCGACATGACCATCACTGACGGCTTAACCCACATTTCCCAGTGCTCTCCCTTACATCTGGGTGCCTGACCTGAGACATTTGGGACCCAGAAACCTGGGAAAGTGCAAGCTCTGATCTAGCCAAGTTAACACTTTTGCTATACCTGGCTACATATGCCCAGATTGATTCAGAATTAAGTGTGCAGCATAATAAAGCTAGACAGAAGTTAGGGTTATCAGCCATGTAACTTTATTAGAGACTGCCAACTGAATGCACAGAAGGGTTTTTAGATGTGAAGACTTAGAAACCATCTGATGCCTTTTTAGGACCCAGTTTCATGGTGTGTTCCCTGCTGGTGTGCTCTGTGCACTGAGCAGCTACTCTGAAGGGCTTTGCACAGAGTGCTACTCAGGAGAAAGGTGTCAGCGTCACACTGACTTGAGCAGAGGATACATGTGCTCAGTTCTCAGAGAATTCTGAGTGCTGGAGTCAGTATCACTTTGATTGAGAGTGGCTGAAAAATTAACTTCATTGGGATAGCATTGAAAAGGATTTGCACTTGACTACAGAGGCCAAATGTGCTCATTCACCAACATAATTTTTAAATATGAATGTTCTCTTCCATAAACCAGCCCCAAGAAAACATGACTTGATAGCAGAAACTCATGGAGAACAGACATCTAGAGTTTCTTTTAAATACCTGCAAGCTCTGGTTACAAGCTCATCTTCTTCTCTCACATAAGGACATAAACAGGAGCTCTGAGATCAGTGTAAGGGCGGACAACAAGAAAATCATTTCACCTGCTGAGCAAGACAAGCAAAACCTGTGAGTGCATCTGAACTTGCTCAACATGGAGACAGAAAAGGGAGCTCAGATGATTTTCACTAGAAGCTTCAACCAGAGCTCCGGCCTTTGCATTGGTTGAGATGAGTAAATAGCATACACCTTTCCACCGACAAAAAAAAAAAATCAGATACAACCACCAAAGAACTGCAACAAGACCAGCAATATCTCCAATTTGCAGTGTTTTCCAAAGCTTACACGTACCTATTTTTTCAGACATTCTCCCTCTACAGGTCTATTTACTTTCACAGAATTTGTTCCTGTGGCTGAACCTGTTAATTTGATAGCACTCAGATACCTCATCTCTAAAGCAACCAGCTGAATGATTCCTGGAAGGATCTTATACTCTCTTCTATTTGCAGATGGGACAGGATTGTTGGATATTAATTCTCAAAGAGACAAGAGATAGCTATAAGAATGGCCCAACTGACAATAGTTTCAGTAGTTTCCAACCTTGCTGTCAGCTGACACATTCCTCCCTCCAGATAATATCTGTTGCACTCAGGTGTTTCTGAAGCTGTGCCTCCACAGGATGTGTGGTAGGAACGACAGCAAGCTCTGTGCTCCTCTGCTTTCATACGAGACTTGCAAGGAAGTTGCTACAGGAGGGGTTGTTTATTTTTTATAGAGCATTAAAAAGAAACTTGCATGATAACTTCCAATCCTTCCCTCCTCTCCAGCTGCGATGTTGCAGATCCCCTTGGTGTTGCATTGAGTAGAGGGGGACTCTCTCTGCGCTTGCAGGTGCAATTTTGAGATGGCTTCACATGCACAGGTAGGCACATAGACTCACTCCTGCTGCCTCACACCTTATATTGAGTCCTGTGCAAGGGAGCAGCATTCAGAAACTATTGCCTGCCAACACTGAAGGGAAACGCAATGGGAGAGGCTCTGATCCCAATATTGCTCTAAAGATCAAGGCTTGACAGTGTTGGTACCTAGAAGGATCATTAAGTAGTTGCAAATGACCTTAATACTTTAGAGAGGAGTTAATCAAGCAGAGATGGGATGTCTTGATAATCTTTTAAGTGCAGCATACAATTCAGAGAATGTAGAGGCCATGGGCATGTATGACTGGCCTTTGGGGCTGGTTGTTCTGAAACAACTCCTCTTTTTCTTTTTGAAGAGAAATTTAAATTACCCAGGCTTTCAAAAATAACTGTTTATCTTTCACAAGGGCCTTGAGGATCTTTTCATTCATCACATACTTAAATCAGTGCAGATTTCCTGTAATTCACCCTTAATCCACAGCTAGACTAAACTCTCTTCTACTTGTGTTAGCTAGGTCCCTTCCAGTTATCCATGACAAAAGGTGTTAATTTGTGTAGGAAGGATTGATTCAAACTCTACTTGTGTTTTGGCCTTGCTTCAATGAGACTTAGATTAGTTTACAGGTAGTGTAAGTAGCAAAAATAGCTAGCAAAAAAAAAAAAAAAAAAGCTGGTTTGAGATTTTAAGTTGGTTGCATACACAGCTGAATAGTTTTATGTTATATAGTTAAGAATAAACTAAAAAAGGGCTGCCCTGTTTGAAAACAAACTAAAATTTAATACCAAAGGAACCGTGATGGTTTGAAAAAACTGCAAAATCTTACTGTCTGTAAACAAAATTAAATTAACAGCTATAGTAATTTTACCCTGAAGCAATAAAGGTAAAGGCTACACATGATGGAAAGACCAAAGCAGGTGTAAAGGATTTGATTCTCTGTATTCAAAAATGTTAGTTACATTACTGTCTTTCAATCTGATGTCTTCTTCAATTTCATGATCCTGGAGAACAGGAAAAGCAGGACAAATATATACCAACACATACCTGTCTAATGCCAGACCACCTTTAAAAATCGCTAAATGGTTACGTTTCACTGAAGACTTGCTTTCACATGTAGTCAGATTAAAAAATCAACATCTGAAATATTTGGTTTTAACAAATAATAAAAAAGTCCTATTTCATATGCACTGTCAGATTAAAAAATTAACATGTAAAATGTTTGGTTTTAACAATGAAAGAATGAAAGAGAAGTCCTAACTCTGGGTTCACACTCCTGTGTTTTGCCCAAGCCAAAGGAGCAGTTCAGGCTCTCTCCTGATCCTCTTGATGACAAAACTTACTTTTCTGGAGTTTCCTGGGTTTCTGTGAGGGATGTGGTACCCACTGCAGTTCTGGGGAGAGTAATTTAACATAACAGCCTTCTCCTCATTCAGTTTTCATCTATTTCCTTCTGTGTGTTTCCCTTTTCCTGTCAGGAATGAAAGGCCTGAATTTTTCCATAGTGAGGACCACAGACTGGCATGGAGCAGAGGAAGAAGCTGCTATGTTTGCTGCAAACACTCTTGGGCACATAGAGAGGATGAGGGAGAGTCAAATAAATAAATTACACCAGATGCCACTTTCACTGAACCCGTGACATCTCTGCCTGAAGATAGACATCCACAAGGCAAGGATGAAAACAGCCTTGGCTTCTAAAGCAGACAAGACCTTAGTATTTGATATGGGCTACCCCTGGTTTAAAACTAGCATATTTTAGTTTAGTTTAGTTTATCTTATCCTATTTTGTGATACTGCTGTGATTCTCTCATTCACGCTGACTGGTAACACATCATCTATAAAAATTGCTGATTTCTTCTGCACACTTTATGAGCATTCTAAGGACTATGGCTGGGGCTGCCATACTGAGCTAGCTGGATGGAAACTGTGGTGGTGCTGAGTCCTCTCCGTCTTCGACAGGAGGTATATTTCAGACTCTGTTTTTCACCATGGTAAACAGACAAGGACAGTGGCCCTCCCAGACATCTGCATTTCTCTTCTGTGCTGGGGAAGTCCACTGAGAAGGTACTTGTTAGCACAGCAGATGAGTCTTTCTGAGGCTGGAGGAGGGAGGTAGGAAGATGTTATTAATTTAGTCAATGCTGTGCAACTTGCAGAAACACTCTCAATCTCTGCCTACACATATCTCACCTCCTATTGTTAAAGAAATTAAAGCTGCTGAAAGAGATGAAAAAGTAACACTTTTTTTTTTCTGGATTTTATAGTAATAAGGTAAATCTGATTCTTCTTGGCTCTGCTTTTTGGACTGGGGCCTTTGGGGTAGCAGTGGAGACATAATTCACAGGTGCTGTCAGCTATTCAAAGGTGCCCTGGCCTATTTTCATGGCTCTGACAGCACTGACCACATTTGTTTGGGTATATCACTCATTCAAGTAGTTACGGCTGCCCGGGACTAATTAATATCTAGTTAGTGCTTTCCCATTTCTCACTGGTGGAAGGTCAGGAACCTGCAAAGCCACAGAGAGGTCAAGTGAAACTTTCAGCAGAAATTTCTAAAGATAGCTATGAGTTCATAGAATCACAGAATGGTTTGGGTTGGAAGGAACCCTAAAGGTCACATATTTCCAATCCCCCTCCCATGGGTAGGGACACCTTCCACTGGACCAGGTTGCTCAAAACCCCATCTAACCTGGCCTTGAACACTTCCAGGGATGAGGGAGCTACAACTTCTCTGGGCACGTGTTCACCACTCTCAGAGTGAAGAATTTCCTCCTGGTCTCTAATCTAAACCTACTCTCACTTTAAAGCCATTTCCCCTCATCTTGTCATTACATAACCTTGTCAAAAGTCCCTCTCTTGCTTTCTTGTAGGCCCCTGTTAGGTACTGGAAGGTGCTCTAAGACCTCCCCATAGCCTTCTTTTCTCCAGGCTGTCTCAGCCTTTCCTCATAGGAGAGGTTCTCCAGCCGTCTGATTAGCTGTGTGGCCTCCTCTGGATTCACTCCAGCAGGTCCATGTCCTCCTTATGTTGGGAGCCCCAGAGGTGGATGCAGTATAGAGTTCATGGTGACCCCACAACTATTAGATAGGCTATTGGCATCTGAAAAAGAAATTGCACATGTCTCCTGAAAACAAAAGATGCAGTAGGTGGCACAGGCACACAGCACATTACGATACGTCTCAGGGGTTTCCAGACAGAGAGGTGTGAGAGCTTTCCCCACCATCATCATTTCAGGTTTTACTTTCGTTTCTGCTTCTCATGGGTTCCCACTATGCCATCACACATAAATTCCACCCAGGCTCCCAGCTCAGTCCCCTCCTGTTTCCTACTAATCACTAAACCCCTCCACATCGAAACAATCACGTTGACTCTGCTGTCTCCTTAACGTTCTGCATTTATTCTTACTGTGTAACAGCTATTTTGTCAAAATGGCCTTTTTAGTGGAGATTGATACTTACTAATTTCACACCTTACCTCTGTTCTTTTTCAGCTGGAGTTGAACATAAGAAATCAGACCAAAATGTCTTTCTTCATCTACACTGAAACTGCCACGTAAGAGCCACACCAGTGCACCTCAGAGTTGGCTCCTCAACAAAAAGCAAACTCACAGTCTGCATGAGGCCTGAAGAAATCCTGTAGAATATTTTAAAGACTGTTTCCCTGAAGGCTGTATTGTTTCAATAACACATTTCTCCCAATCTTCCTTTCCTGTTTTTCCATTCATGTGAACACAGGGTATTAAAAGAGTCCATCTGCTAGTGGTACTTATTCTTCACTTTAAGCCATAACCCTCTGTGATATTACAGTTAATTGCTCTGCCTATGATTTTATTGCAATCATGATTTTCAAGCCTACCTGTACTGGAGTAATTTTATACTATTTCTACTGCTACCAGTTCCAGATGAACTTCAATGGCTTCTACAATTTTGTGGACATTTTTTATGTATCTGGCTATTCTGATGATGTTCTTAAATAGCCAAAAGTACCCATATCACATTTTACACCAGTTATAACTAGATTCATTTGGATCTTGCACCTTTTTGGCTGAGTTCAGGCCTGCCTTTAGTCATGCTATTTCCATTTACAGCAGCAAGGTTTGCTACAGACAGAGGGGGGTGTTATTTAAAAATAGCACTATGTATTTTAAGTGATTTCTGAGCAAATCCCATTCTGAAAATGTCAGTAGGTAAAGCATCTACTCCTATGGTCCTACCTAGTCAGTAGGTGAAGCATCTATGCCACTGCACTTGGTTGTTTTATCATGCCATCTGCATAAAACTGTCCCTTCTTTATCAATGGGACGGAATATGGTCCGAGTTTTCTTGTGTTCCTCTGCTCCATGAGGAGTGTGATGTCTGCAGACACTCCGGACCACGCTGCTCTGCAAACAGCGTGGGGGGAAAAAATGGGGGTTGGAGGGAATGAGGGGGGTATTTTTTTGGGAGGGGGGAGAGGAACGTGCTGTGGCCCAGGGTGCGTGGGTTTGAGGGTCGCGGTGGCCGCAGGTGCCGTGGCGGGAGCTGCGGCCGGGAGGGGGCGCGATGTCCCCGCGGTAGCGGCTCCGCGGCCGTGGGAACCCGGGGCCGCCCCCAGGAACGGGGGGGAAGGGGGAGTCCTCCCGCCTAGGGGGGCGGCCCCGCGCTCCTCACCCCCACCCCGCCCCCGCAGGGCTTGTGCTCGCGGGTGCTGAGTAAAAACCTGGAGAGGGGAATATACCTATAGGCACAGAACATGCCAGCGGGGTGCCCGCGGTGGGGACGGGACAGCCGCCTGGAAGCATTCTGGGGGGGCACACCGGGGGATACCCCACCATCTCCCCTGAGTGCAGATGCCAGCGCAGGATGCGCGGGGCGTAGCTCGCCGGAGACTGGCGGCTGCCCCGAGGAGCGGGGGGAGGAACCGCAGGCGAGGAAGATGCGGGAGGGTGTCTGCAATGCTCAGGAGAGTAGCCGGCAGCTAAAGGCTCGTCGGGGCCGGGGTTCCAGCGGGACCCCACGCGATGGGGAGTAGGAAAGGAGAGGGCGTCCCGTCGGGCCTCGGCAGCCGCCGCAGCTCCGCGCCCCTCAGGGATGGCCGAGAGCGGAGAGGGCCCCGTCCGGGGAGGGGGAGGTGATCAGAGCGGGGGCGGCACAAGCCGGGGCGGGGGCACACGCGGGGACTGCCAAGGGGAGAGTGGCTGCAAGGTGACCCCCGTGGGGCTCTGCCTCCGCCCTCTCCCGGTTTAATCCTCTGCAGACGCCGGCAGAGGCGGGATAATCAAGCGGCGACCGGGGCAGGGGGAGCCCGAGCTACACACACTCCTTTGTGCCGGGAGCCCGCGCTTCCCTCGCCGCCCCTCGGCCACCACTCTGCGCTGTGGGACCAGCTCGCCCAGAGGCGCCGGAGCCTCGCCGAGGGGGGCGAGGGGCGGGAGAAGCCCCTTCCCCCTCCGCCGCCAGTGGGGAACACCGCGCTCTCCCTTGCCCAGAACGCCTACGGGAGGAGGGGAGCGGCGAGGACCTGCCTTTAATCCCTACTAGTAATTTTTTTTTTTTTTACTATGTTTACTTCCGACCTCTCCGTGCGCAGCTCGTAGTAAAAGGCAAAAAAAAAAATAGTAAAATAAATAAAAAAGGGCCGCGGAGCGCGGCATCGCCCCTCCCGGCGCAGCTCCCTCCCTCCTGCCCGCCCGGCCGGCAGAGGCGGGAGGTAAAAGCGGGGCCGCGGATCTCTCCGCAGCCCCGGGAGCGGAGCGGGGGGAGCGCGGCCGCCCCCTCCCAGC
>JAWWLV010000088.1:142221269-142326163 GCA_035041135.1 Platyrinchus mystaceus
CTCCCAGCGCGCCCTCCCGCGGCGGGAGCGCGGAGCGCGCGCGGCGGCGCGGCCGGGGGCGGGCGGGCAGGCGGGAGCGCGCGGCGGGAGCGCGCGGGCCCCCGGTGCTGCCCCCGCCCCGCGGCCGCTCCCGCCCGCCCCTCGCCGGCGCTTTAAAGGAGGAAAAGCAACTAAACTTCTATTGTACCGGCCAGCGCGCCGCGCCGCCCCGGACCAGCGACCGACCGCGCCGGGAGGCGGCTGCTCCGCCGCTCCGTGGGGTTTATCGAGCCGTGGTGGGAGGAAGAGACCGACATTCTCCCGGCGTTTTGTCTTTTTTTTTTTTTTTTTTTTTTTTTAATTTTTTACCCGTCCTTTCCGGCGGTTCTTTTTGCGTATTTTTTTTTATCATCTATCCATTTTTTTCCTCGTTGTTCCCGCACCGCCAGCAATAATCGCCTCGCTACGTCTCGCAGCTGGCGCGTTGGAGAAGCCGGTGAGTTGCGGAGCTCTGTGCTTCCCATCACACGATTCCCGCGGTTGTGGCATTTGGACTGACACGGGCTGGTGACACCCGGGCTGCTGGAGGGGCTGCGCTCCGCAGACCTGGATATCGACGGTCCCTCCCGACGGACGCTCTCCTCTGCTGGGCTCCAGCGTTCCCATCCTTTTTCTTGCGCTCGGATTTTAATTTAATTTTTTTGGGGGAGGAGGGAGAAGTATTTGCTTCTCGCGTACGCGCGGGCAGGTTCTGATTATTGCATATATTGTTTATATGCATATATATATGCATGCATGTATGTATATATGACAAGATTTGGCAAAGTTTGCCAAGGTCGCTGCCTGTCCCCGCGCAGTGCCAGCACACCCAGGTGGGTGGCTGAGGAGCAGCCCGGCTCCCAGCTGGAAGCTGCCGGGCGCTCGGCGCTCCTTCCCGCCGGCTCCCGGGACGTGGGATGGGGATGGCGCTGCAGTCCCGGGAGGGAAGGAGCTCCATGCCGGAGCCGTGCCCCCCGTGAGCGCGGCGGCGGTCGGGAGCCGAGCTGAGCCCAGCCGAGCCGGGCGGCCGGGCTGCGGAAGCTCCTGCAGGGGAGCGGGGAGGGTGGTCCGGGAGCCGGCAGCCGACCCCTCGGTATGTCAGGTCGCGCCGCCCAGTTATTCCGCCGCACTTGGAATGGGGTGAAAGGGGGTCCTTTTCTCTTTATTTTTTTTCTTATTTTAATATTTTTTTTTTAATTACTAAACGCGATTGCGCGCTTCCCCACCGGCACGGCGTGGGGAGCCGGGAGGGAGCGCTGCGCGCCGGGGGGCTGGTGGCCCCGCCGAAAGCGGGGGAAACCGACCCCCGCGGCAGAGCACGGCTCACCCGGGCGCCCCCCTCTCCCCCCTCCCTCCCGCAGGCACCAGCCGCCGCGATGCCGCTCAGCGCCGGCTTCTCCAGCAAGAACTACGACTACGATTACGACTCGGTGCAGCCCTACTTCTACTTCGAGGAGGAGGAGGAGAACTTCTACCTGGCGGCGCAGCAGCGGGGCAGCGAACTGCAGCCCCCCGCCCCGTCCGAGGACATCTGGAAGAAGTTTGAGCTGCTGCCCACGCCGCCCCTCTCCCCCAGCCGCCGCTCCAGCCTGGCCGCCGCCTCCTGCTTCCCCTCCACCGCCGACCAGCTGGAGATCGTGACCGAGCTCCTCGGGGGGGACATGGTCAACCAGAGCTTCATCTGCGACCCGGACGACGAGACCGTCAAGTCCATCATTATCCAGGACTGCATGTGGAGCGGCTTCTCCGCCGCCGCCAAGCTGGAGAAGGTGGTCTCGGAGAAGCTGGCGTCCTACCAGGCTGCCCGGCGGGAAGGGGGCCCCGCCGCCCGCCCCGGCCCGCCGCCCTCTACGCCGCCGGCACCGCCACCGGGCCTGGCCGCGTCCCCCGCCGCCTCCGCCAGCCTCTACCTGCACGACCTGGGCGCCGCCGCCGCCGACTGCATCGACCCCTCGGTGGTCTTTCCTTACCCGCTGAGCGAGCGGGCCCCGCGGGCCGCACCGCCCGGCGCCAGCCCCGCGTCCCTGTTGGGCGACGACACGCCGCCCACGACCAGCAGCGACTCGGGTGAGCGGAACCCACGCGTGCCCCGGGAGGGTGTGGGAAACCCGCGCGGCGCCAAAAGGGCTCCCGGGGGCGCAGCTGGAAGTCAGCACCCCCCCTCGCCTCCCTCATCAACCCCCTTCTGCCTCCCTTTCCCGCGTGGGATTTTTTTTTTTTAATGCCACGTTAGCGAGGCACGGAGAGACTCCCAGCCAGTTTATTTCCTGGAAAAACAGCCCAGTTTTCCCTCCGGGAAGGAGGAGAAAAGGGGGGGGGGGAAGATAGAAAAGGAGGTGTAGGAGGGATAAACTTTCATAACGGGGTCCCGATAAGGCTGGCTCCCGGTGCCACCCGTGGGCCGGGAAGGAGTTAACTCCCGCCCGAGAGCCGCGGGGGGAATGTGCAGTCAGGGAGGTGCTAGTGAAAGTGACTGCAGGGGACTGAATGGGGCTGGGAAAGTTTTAGAAATGCTTTCTTAGGTATGTGACAGCGGGTTCCGTTCCCTCGTAAATCTGGTTTGGAAGTGAGTTTCTACCCAAAAAGCTACAGCCTTCCCTTTTTTCATTTTTTTCCCTTTCTTTTTTTTTTTTTTTAACCTCCTTCCGATTTTCCACAAATTAACAGATCAGATCAAGAGAGATTCAGAAAATGCTCTGAATACACATGTGTGTTAAGTAAGCTTTTTTTGAGGCGTGGCCAAAGCCTTCTAAATCCATAATTAAGGGCAGCTTGAGTCTTGGAGCTTTATTGCGCTGTACTGCTGACAACCGAGGTTAAACTTTCCTACTATCTTTCATGCACTCCTTGGGATTACGCAAGATATCTACAATTTTTGAAATCAGGGAGCCAGGGTTGGACTGAAGTCAGTGTGTATTATTGCACTTGAAGCATTGCTTCCTTAAAGGAGAGGCTCTTGGGGAAAGCAGTGTCCAGCATCATCAAATGGGTTTAAGAAGGGTTTGTCGTTGGGTTGCTCACTGTGCAGTTCAGAGTAACCTTTCCTTATGCATACAGCAGCCTTGAGAGTCTCTTCATACAGCTTATGAATTTATTTAATTTTTTTTCTGGCAGAAGAAGAACAAGAGGAAGATGAGGAAATCGATGTTGTTACATTAGCTGAAGCAAATGAATCTGAATCAAGCACAGAGTCCAGCACAGAGACATCAGAAGAGCACAGTAAGCTCCACCACAGCCCACTAGTTCTCAAACGGTGTCATGTCAACATCCATCAGCACAATTATGCCGCTCCTCCCTCCACCAAGGTTGAATACCCAGCTGCAAAGAGGCTAAGGTTGGACAGTGGCAGAGTTCTCAAACAGATCAGCAACAACCGAAAATGCTCGAGTCCGCGCACATCAGATTCGGAAGAGAACGACAAGAGGCGAACACACAATGTCTTGGAGCGCCAGAGGAGAAATGAGCTGAAGCTGAGTTTCTTTGCCTTGCGTGACCAGATACCTGAGGTGGCCAACAATGAGAAGGCACCCAAGGTTGTCATCCTGAAAAAAGCAACAGAATACATTCTTTCCATCCAGTCAGATGAACACAGACTGATCGCAGAGAAAGAGCAGTTAAGGCGGAGGAGAGAACAGTTGAAACACAAACTCGAGCAGCTAAGGAACTCTTGTGCATAGAAACTCTTGGGCATCTCTTAGAATAACCCAAATTAGACTGAACTATGATAAAATATTACTGTTTCTAATATCACTCGTGAACTACACAGTCCATTGAGTATGGAACTATTGCAACTGCATGCTGTGCGATTTAACTTGAGACTACACAACCTTGGCTGAATCTCCCAAGGGTTTGGCCAGAACCTCAAAACTGCCTCATAATTGATACTTTGAACATAAGGGATGATGGGACATTCTTCATGCTTGGGGATGAACTCTTCAACTTTTTTTCTTTTAAAATTTTGTATTTAAGGCATTTTTTCATACGAGAATCCAAAACAAAAAAGTTATCCCCAGTTTGCTGTATATATTTACACATCATATTGCCATGTAAATACCTTTAATAAAGCCTTTATAGAAAAATGTGCAACATTAATACACAACAGTTGTGGCAACTGGATTTATACTTGTCTTGAACTTCTGTGCCATAACATTTCACAATTTTGTTTTTTATTTAAATACATTTTTTCTTTTAAAAATGATTTTTATTTTGTTTTTAGATAAATAAATATTTGCCCAAAATATAATTAGCTAAATCCTGTGTAAAGACTTCACTTTGTCTCCCACTGTTGTCATTAGATCCCTATTCCCATGACATCCCTTTTTCTGTCATTGTGGAAGTGACCTGCTAAAAGTCAAAGGGGCATTAGAGGAGGGGGAACTTTGCAGTTTAGTAGGGAGTTGTTTCTTCCTTCCCTCGTCTCTTAACTCAAGTAGATAAAATTGTTGATCTAATGTGCCTTGTTGGTTCAACTAGCGTTGCCCCCACATCCTCCATGAAGGTAGTGGTAGCAATGTATGTCTTGGCCATGGTCATCTGCCTGCTGAAAGTAAAGTTGGAGTGGTGTATTTTCTCACTGATCACCCCAATTGTATAGGCTCTGCATTCCTTCCACATACGTATAATTACATTTTCAGGGCATGACCTTCATTCTGCACTAGAGATCCAGCCATGTACTTTGAGGGCTGCTTTGTAGTAGGCTCACCTTAATTGCTTCCTGTTTGATTTTAACAGAAGTTAAAGGGGATAAGAAAATAAACTGAGATGGTGAGTGTTGAAGTGGTTAAAACAACAGAGCGGTTTCCCTTTTTAAGTGCTGAAATCAGCAGAGCCAATCTTCCTGGTCAAACACCTTAACACTTTATTAATGTGAATAGTTACTTGGGATTTCAAGGGATACAAAGTTCAAGGACACACAAAAGGGAGTAAAGGAAAAGGAGAGCTATTTCTCACTTGGAGGATATGCTCAGACAGATTCCTAACATTTGCCAGACATATCAAATAATATTTACATTCAGGACTTGTCTCATGATGAGCTTTGGATGGGCCATAAAGTACTTGCTTGACACAGCTCCTAACATTAGATTTGATCTTTTTCTCCCCTTTTCACCCACTTAGCTCAACTTCAGTCATGACTTCAGCAACAAATCAATGAGTCCTTTGATGTGAAGGATGAATGTGCTTTTCTAAAAGTTGAACCTTACACTGTTTCGATTTTCATAATTCCCGTTAAATACATATTTGCTTGGCTTCTACACATTGGAGGAGCAGTGCTGCCAGATAACACCAATGCCAGCAACCAAATTGGGACTGAGGGTTCAGGTTTTCAGTTGCTTTTGAGTTTGGAGTAGGAAGAAGAATGATTGGGTGTGGGTGTACATGGCACAGGGGAGGTTAGCATTTTATGGACAGGGTAGATGCCAAAAGTCTCTGCTCCACAAAGCCTGGGGTAACTGTCCCAACAATCTTGCACATGGGAGTTGGAAAAGAAGGTCTAAATCTAAATCCCATTTGATGAAGTGCACTAGGTGTTGGGCTGAAGGCTTCTTGGGGGGAAAAACATCATTCTGTTAGACAAATGGGACAAAGCAAGGCTTTTTTCTTAATTTTTTTTCCACATCATCCCCTCATATCTGGGTTTATAGAAGAGGTCAGCAGTTGCTTTTTTCAGCATGCAATTCAGATATTCACTTACGAAGAAAAAGAGTGATGTGAAATGAAACCGTTAATTGTATCTGAACTGTAAATCAGGACGTTTTCCAGCTCTGAATAACATAAAACTCCTACTTTTTATTAGACAGGATATCTTATTTTAAAAAGATACTATTTTTATTTGCCTTTTGTCGTGCACCCTGTTTTAGATATGGCTTCAGAACAGAAGCAAGCTGTTCAAGAATTTAAACATTCATCCCCGTCCCCCGAAACAAACTGGGAGGTGTAGATTCAACCAGAAAAACTGAAAAATATCTGTCGCCTTTGAGTCCCAGTTTCATGTGTTAGCAAAACCCTCTCACCTCTTCCAATTAAATGAGGTTAGACTTTAATGATTAATAAACCTCTTCTTATTTGCCAGCTTCTTAAATCATTTGGAGAATAGTTTTGTTTTTTTTTCTTCTATGCGCAGAAGGTCCCCAGTCTTTTGATGAATAGGATACTTGCAGTTATTTAGTATCTTACCCTCATCTTTTAATTGAGCATCAGTTCCTCTTGCCACTTTCCTGCTGGAAAACATAAAATCATGAACATGATCCCAAATTGCCACTTTAAAAAAGTATGATTTTATGAGATGACACTTCGTATTTATGACATTCCTTACTTCATTGAAGGATTGCAAATTACCTAAATAATGAAATTAAAAAGAAATATGTTTAAAACAGGCTGTGGATACAGGGGTAAGAAACCTCTTATGGTCATTAAACTGCTGCTAGAATAAAGGGGAATGTGGCTTACACTTTCCAACTCAGCACTAGAGGTTAGGACATTCAGAAGACATCCCACAGGAGTTTCCAGGCTGGATTCAGTTAGTAACGCATTGTATGTGGATAGGAAAGTGTTGGAGTTTGCTGCTGTTTTGGAGCAATAGAGGAGATAAGCTTAAAAAAGGAGCCTCTGAGCCTTGAAGTGAAATATAGTATTTACAGTGCTTGCCAAACAGCTGTACCAAAGCTCTGCTTGAAGTACAAGGAGCATTTTTAACTTCGTCTCTCTGCTCCTTTACTTTCACAGGACACTTCAAGCCACTTCTCTTCCAGAGGAACTTTAGGCAAAAATGTGGCATCAAAGGAAACCAAAACCAAACCATCATGGTGAAAATAAAATGTCCTTTAGCATATACCCTCACTGATCTAACTTAACAATACTGTCTTTTAGGGTTCCAGCTTAATTTTTTTTCTTGTGTCTAAATTCTGTCTTTCCAGCCAATTATAATCTAAACGGTTTCAATGTATCAATACAGAATATACTGTATACAAGAATTGGGATGTATAAAAGAACCCATGTCTGCTTAATTCAGCTTCCATCAGAGTCTGTAGAAATTCCATGTTTCGTCCAGGGAAACAGATTTGTGCCAGTGGAGGATGCTCTTGAAAATTTTATCACTACCTATAAAGAAATCACTTTACTTATCCCTACCATAAGAACTCTCGCTCATGTAGCATTTTGCAACCATTGCAGGCAGTTGAGTGTTTCATCAGAGTTGTATGAAAAGGAGAATTTCAGGTAAGTGGAATAGAATTACTATAAACTGGAAATAAGCCAGGCCACTGCAGTTAAAATCTGAATTTATTCAAAACAGAAGATGGAGGTGGTTGTTTCATGTACAGAGATGAACCATCTTCTACTATGCTGGATTTTTTTTAACTGATTTTTTTTTAATTGATCTCTGTTAGAATCATCTGCCAAGGAATTATCAGAAAAATAGAAGTGATCAATAAGGGATCCTAACAGAAGCAGACAGGTTGGGAAGAGACTTAGGATTTCCTTTCCAGCTTACAGGTTTGCTATTCCTTCATTTTAAAAGGACATTTATGGAAGATTCTGAAAAAAGGCTCTGCTGACTGAAAACTAAGACCTGGTTTCTCCTTGTGGTTTTCACACAGATGAGGCCTAAACCTGCCTAGAAAAAATAATGAAATCAAGAAATGAGACAAATGAGCTGCAGAAGCTTCATTCCATTTCCAGTACAAAACATTTGAGGTTCAGCAGGTTTCCCTACCTTTGTGTCATTTACTCATCTCAAGAATACCTGTAATGTCAGTGGGGACAGGCAATAACTAAAACATTACCCAAGATTCAGAACAGCAGCTAGAAAGTCAAAGGGTTTTTTTCTCCTCATCCAGCCAATCATCTTCTACACAGATCTTGGGTGCAAGAAATTGGAGGATCTTGCCGGTGGAAGTGGACTCAGCTGTAATTCACATCATAAAATCATACAATTGCTTAAGCTGGAAAAGACCTTTAAGATCACTGAGTCCAACCGTTAACCCAGCATTGCCAAGTCCACCACTAACCCATGTCCCTAAGTGCCACATTGACACATCTTTTAAATCCCTTCAGGGACCAACACCCCTGGGCCCTATTCCACTGGGCAGAAAATACTAGCCCCAACCCTGAGTCCTGGGGAGCACCCCCTGTGACCGGCTGCCAACTGGATTTAACTTCCCTGATCACCATTCTCTGTGCCTGACCATTCAGCCAGATTTTTACCAGTGAAGAGTGCACCCATTCAAGCCATGAACAGCCAGTTCCTCTAGGAGAATGCTGTGGGAGAAAGTGTCAAAGGCTTTACTAATCCACAGGACAAGCAGACAACATCCACAGCCTTTTCTGCATTCACTAAGCAGGTCACCTTGTCATAGAAGGAGATCAGGTTGGTCAAGCTGGACCTGTCTTTCACAAACCCCTGCTGACTGGTCCTGATCCCCTGGTTGTCCTATATGTGCCACGTGATGGCACTCAAGATAATTTGCTCCCCAGACTTCTCTAGCACTGAGGTCAGACTAAGGGCGTGCAGATCCCAGATCCTCCTTCCAGCACTTCTTGTAGATGGGCTTCATGAAAGAGTTGCAGTTACTGTAGTTCCAGGAGGGAACAAGGTTGGGTAAGACACTGACCAGGCAGTGACAATGTCACCTTTTTATCAGTTTGTGACGATAGTACAGGGTATTTTTTTACATCTCTACAGAGGCCAAGCAGCTTGTCTGTAGATGTGTCCAGACCCCACCTTCCCAGAAAATGAGATAAAATAATTTTTTCTGATAATGATGAGTATGGCATTTGGTGCTGAATATAAATGCATATGAAAAAGCTTTATTGGCCACTTTCCAAATCTATTTAATGTTTGTAGTTACTGCACAAATCTTGCTTCAAGTTGCCACCAATACACAGGAGCTACGAGGCACATCTGTATGGTCGTGCTTGAAAGCATGAGACACAAGGGAGAATCATTGGCTGAGAGTGGACCTGTACAACTCCAGCTGACTTTGATGGTGAAGCATTTTATTCTCACAAGCACCATTTTAATTTTCCAGCTTGATACAGGATTACATTTTGTTGCTAAATTCACTCTTCAGATATATGTCTCTCTACAGATCTTGCCATGCCTACTGTTCTGGTGAATACAACTCCATTCAAGGCGAAACCTTTCTTGCAACCAGGTGTAATTTCCATCACAAGCTTCTCTCTCCAAACTATGTGGAACTATGTTTTCTATATAGGATAAAAAAAAAGAAAAAAAAAACTGTGCAGAAATAAAGTATTAGGTTCTACGAATGAAGAGATTTTAAAACATAAGCTGCAAAAATGGAGCAATCTGACTGGGTCACAAAAAGTTCCAAGCAGAGAAATTAACACTGCTTGGAACTAATTAGCTCCATCAGCTTCCTTCATGCTAATTTATTCATGATGAAAGAGGTAAAAAAAGCCAGGAATTTTGCTTTGAATACAACTACTGCGTATGAGCAGGCAAGTGCCAAAAAATTCTGCAGGCTAAAGTTAGAGTGTGCGTGATCAAATATATAGCCCTGCTCCCACAACCGTGTATCTGTGAACCCCTTGGGACATCCCCCTGGATTGCTGGGGCCGCAGTTGCACAGCAGCACTCCCTTTTCCCAGCACATTTTTCTTCCAGGAGTCACGCGTGTGAGAGGGGCTGCTCGTCGGGAGGCAGCTGCTGGAGTGAGAGCTTCTTTCCACTCCTTTTTCTCCCATTAATCTGCTCCGTGACGACAGCAGAACCAAACAAAACTTCTCGGTGCAGGTAGTTCCTGTGATCTAATGCCCAGCTGAGTGTCTGACAAAGCCCTTTTTGGCTTGTGACCAAGGCTGTGATGCTCTGTGGATGAATTAGGGGAAGAGGGATCAACGCTGCAACTGTGTAGATACAGCAAATCTGAGCTAAAGGTTTGAGTGCTTCCCTATGGTACGGAAACATCTCCACTCTCCCTCCCCTGCATAAAAGGGTGTCTGCAATACCAGATGGTCTCTTACCCCAGCACTGGACAGACCTTGCATTGCTAAGCTTCCAAATTTATTTAGTCTTATTTATGCAGTTAATTTAGGTTTATACAGTCCAATATAGGCAACAATATTTCCTAGAATTATTTGGGTTCTCATTTGACTGCACTACAATCTCTCCTTAGGTAGTTTGGATTTATTCATATGTGTCCCAGGGAAGAAAACCTGCTCTGTAACAACTGCTACCTGGACAAGGCTTTCCAATAAGAGCGCTTTTGGGAATCAAAGAATCATAGAATCAGCCAGGTTGGAAAAGACCTCTGAGGTCATGAAGTCCAACCCTTGATCCAGCTCTGCCGCGCTTACTGGACTCTGGCACTAAATGCCACATCCAGTCTCGTCTTAAAAACCTCCAGGGATGGAGATGATGTTTAAGTATCTAAACCCAAGTAAAAATACAATGAGAATGTGGATCAGACAGCAAAGATGAGCTTTCCACCCCCGTTTTTTCTCTGGGTTGTTCCACTATTCCAGACTTTACTAATGTATTTTTAGACTACATTATGAAATCATGAATAGAGGAATAAACTGAATCTAAATTAAAAGGTGTATAGCAAGCATAATGCTATAAACCATGTTCAATGAGATCACTAATGTGATCCATTAGTTTCTGAGGAACCTGAACAAAGAGATTTCTGCCTTGCACTTGGATGGCTTTTCAACAGTAAACAAACAGCATCACTACAGAACAGCTGCAATGGAGCTTTCAAATATTAGAGTTTTTATAGTATATAAATGTGTTGGACAGGAGAGAAAAAGGGAATTTTGGGGGTTTTGTATTTTGATTTTTTTTTTATTTTGTGGGGGCCTTTTTGTTTGTTTGTTTGGTTGGTTGGTTGGTTGTTTTTGTTGGGTTTTTGTTTGTTTGTTTTAATTTTTTTTATTTTTATCAACTAAGTATATTTCATAGAGATTTTCCAAAAAGAAATCCATCAGACTCTAATAGTACATCATGTGTTGGCTGCAGACATTGTGATTTGCAATGGATTCAGAGAAGAAAATCTGTAATATTTTGATAAATTGTGCTGTTTTATAATATTAGTTTGATCTGCAAAACTCCTCTCATCTTGGGCAAAGCAGATTTTTCTTTGGGCACACGTAAAATCTTATTATGTGTTCTCATTATCATTCATCATTATGGTAAAGAGTAAGATAATACTGTATTGTGCCTAGACTTGAACACTTTAAGGGAATGTAAAAGGCTATATGAATATCTTATAAAGTGATTGCAAAATAAAATTGACATCAAAGTGATCTGAATATGTAACATATTATTCCCTCTCTGTAAAATTGGATTCTTACTGAAAAAAGCTTTTCTTCTTTTGCATTTGTGAAAGAAAAAACATAAGCCTACTGCCCTTATGGAACAATACAGTATTTTCCCATGTTTACAAGGACAAAATTATGCATCCTCATGTGTACTTTTATTTGAAATTTAATTTTTGATGCTTGATTAAAATAAATCCAGCACTTCCCCATTCATTTCAGCATGTTGCCCTAAAACTGAGACCTGAATATGACACCCAAAACAGTGAACACAAACTGCAAAAGCATTAACAGTACTCCAGGGGCCAAAATAATCCCCAGATATTAATGACCTGCTTAGCAACTGGAGCAAAATATCTGGGCAGGGAGGTGGCTACCATGGAGGTCTGTGCAGCAGCACCGTGTCATCCATCCTCCAGCTCCTCTTCAAGCTCCTTTTTCTTGAAATTGCCACTCATGTCACACACTCATATTTAGGAATGCTACTTTCCAGAAGACTTTAACCTCAGCTGATGTTTCCATGAGGTTCCTCTATAAATGTGCCTGTTGGTGACCCTTGGGGACCTTGCTTGGAGGAACATAAATCCCACCAAAGAGCAATGGCTCCTGGAGAGACACAGTGCATTCACACGACACAAAGTACTGATACTTTGCCTGTTCAAATCTGCTCAAAATGCTTTGAATGATAAACTTTGTCCTGCCAGATGTTATGACAAATTTGGTGTCCCACCACAGCAGCTCTAAAGTTGTCATGAACACCCCATAGTTTGCAGATCAGTGATGATGTTCATATGAATCATATTTGTGCTGTTGGATGCTCCAGCCATGCATGGTTTCAGTTTTGTGATTATGAGGCCACTGCAACTTAATTATTCCCTAATTTAGTTGTCTCTGTGTAAATCAGCTTTCAGTTGATGCCTTCCTTTGTCTTGGTATGCATTAGGAGCAATATCTCAGCCTCTTCACGAAGCACCACACAAACCACAAAAAACTTATTGACTCCAGCAGGGCCAGGATTACAACCTTAGTTTTGCAATCTTACTTTTATCTTCTCTTAATTAATTTAATTCTGATATCATTATCTAGATTGCCCCATTCATTCAGCATCACAGAATCTATATCTTCATTCTCACTGGCAGGCTTTAGTAACTTTGCAAATGGGGTAGCTCTATCTCCCATTCCTACCTTTTGATCTTTACTAACAACTTTCCTTTAATGTCTGCTGAGCTCAGCCTTTTATCAGGCAGAGCACTCCACCCTCCCTGGTAGAGGGGGCACTGCTCTGATCAACGTAGGCATGTGGAGCTGAATTTTTACTGTCTGCCTCTCAAGGTGATCCTGCTGGCCCATCCTGGCTCTCCAGCCAGTTTTAAAACCAGTTCAACCAAATCCAATTTAAAACTGAATGGCAGACAGGATTTCATAAAGTTTTACAGCCCATTCAAGTTTAGCTAGTTTCAGGACCTCTGTTGTCTCTTCTGGGGGGTGTTTCTTCTGGTATCTGCCTTGAGTATACAGTGCTGGTGTGTGTGGGCAAGCACAGTAACCCATAGCTTGCAGTAGGCAGTATAGGTTGAAAAGTATATAATCCATACTGTGCTGTTATTCCATTTACTTTGTTTTATGAAAAGAGCTCAGCTGTTGTCTTTTATTTTTTGCTTAGTGGCACAAAAATGCAATTCTGTTGCTATTTCTACAGTTAAATTTAAAGGCCCAAACTATTCCATGGTTCTATGACTCAATTGGCAAGCTGTACGTTCTTCTGCTTGGCCGCAGTGTGACTGTGACTCAGCTGCTGTGAAGCAGGACCCAGCAAAGAGGACAGGCATTGCAGCCAGGTCAGAGTAAGAGCAGTCCAGGGGTCAAGGTGCAGGCTGGCATGACTTGGGCCCCAAACCATCCCTTATCACTGGGACAAAAATTGTTATTCTGGTATAATCTCTTTCTAGGTAGAAAAAAATTGTATCAGCGTGCCTATGCCCATACTACATGGCTGTAAGTCTGTTATTTTTTAAATGTGTAAATCTTGGTCCACCTCCCTGCTCAGGCATGGCCATTTGGAGCAGGCTGCCCAGGACCATGACCTTTTGTCTGTGACCATGGCTTCTGAATATCCCCAAGGACGGAGACTCCACAACTTCCCTGAGCATTCTGTACCAGTGCTCAGTAATAAACATCCTGGTCATGATGGCTTTTTTCAATGGTGCATCTTGTTGTTATACTAGATTTAATACAGAGTGTGTCCATTTTCATAGGTGCTGAGCAGATCCCATTGACTCCAACTGTGGTTGGGAAGGTTCATTGCTTTCAAAGATCAGGCAAAAAAAAAATGCTATGGTTTTCCTCTCCTGAAGCAGTAAAAATTTCAGGATGAAAAGACAACAGTGAAAGGATAAATCTGGGGTACAGACAGACACAAGTGCACTGCCTGCCCTCTGCCATTTTTTCTGAGTAACTTTAAACTCTGATGCACTCTGGCTCTCAGGCGAGGCACGTTTTCAGAAGCTCTCAGATGTCAGTGGTTGCAAAGCTCAGCTGAAAACTGAGCACAAATGGAAAATCCTGTCCTTTGGTGTCTCATGGCATGTCAAGGATTTGCTTTGACCTCTTTAAAACTTACCTGCTCTGCCACATTTTCTCACTTCCATTCACTTGTACCTATGGGCATCACTTGGCTGGAAGACAAACCACCTAAACAGATGAGCATGGCTTCCCTGCCAAAAGCTGACAAAATACAGTCATCCCTGAATCCTGAAGGCAGAGAATGGACACTGGCAGGAAGGCAAATATGATCAAGCAGCATCTGTGTGGTGCTGGTTTTCTTGAGCGGTAGTCTGTTTACGTGATGCTTTCCATACAACGCGTGCGTTCTCTACCCATCATCGCGGAGGTGAAGCTGTGCAGCACGACAACAAAATTAGCTGCTCTGCCTAGCAGTGGAAAGGTCTCTTCCCAGCACATATTACACTTTGCTTAGATGGGTGGTTAAAGATGGTGTGTTGATTTTAACGAAGATTGATAGTCAACATGAATATGCTGCCTGCCTTGCTTCTCTGCTGGATGCTCAGCAGAGAGCCTGGCGAACCTTAAACAATGGGATCGCCTGTTGATTCGGGAATTAAAAGCTGTCTGTGGAAGAGCGTGCTGAGAAAATGCGCTGAGAGCTTCTGCTGAAGGGGCTAATTCATAGTCTAGTCAAGTAGCTTTATAACCATGTCTATCATGAAATTTTGTTATCAGCATATTGTTTGAATCACAGATCGATGCATACTGATTTTGGCAAATCTAATTAGATTTGATGGGGAAGAACATGGTTGCATTTTTAAGGCTCTGTAGTTCCCATCTTTCTATGTGTAATTTCATTTTTGATTTGTTTAACAGCGATTAAGAGTTGTGAATCATGATACTGTGGAGATGTCAGCCATGGTTATTCCAGTGACTCAGCCAATCCCATCTGTCACCCAACACTGAGAACAAGAGACTGGGAGTCAGAGCTCCAGTGGCTCCCAGTTACATCAGTCAGAACTCAATGTGTGCTCACTGTATGGCCACAGGCAAGATATTTTACATATCTGCACCTCAGTTTACATATCTGTGAACCTGGATGTAGCATATATATGCCTCTTAAGGGCATTATAAGATTTCATTGATCACCACTACTTCTAAACTGCTTCCTTTTCTTCTGCTTCCATGGTACAACACAAAACTAATTATCATAATTTGAGATGTGCCAGGGGCACAGCCTGGTGCCTATCTACCTTTGTGAGTACTGTGGCTGCTCTGATTTCAATGTTTGCCTGTTATATGCTGTTATTTAAATCTCTTCTTGATACAGCAAGGGTACCAGCTCCAGAGGTGTCCACCATGAGGTCAAGGCTAAAATGGGACGTTTTCTAGGACTAAACTGGTGAGATGTTGAGCAGGTTATGATAGATGCCTACTAGATACTTCTCCCTCTTTCCTTGGGTCTTTTCTCCAATGCTGGTGGAGTTTATTTAGCAGCAGTTAATCAGTTTGCTTATATTCATATTCCTGTGCCAGGGGGAATCCTGTGCCTTGTAGCTTAGGAGCAGCAGCATCATGGCTCTGAAATGGATTTCTAAATCCCAGGACAGTGTCCTGCTCTGGTGCACACCTTTACCTCTGACATGGGAGCTGGGAAGAAATGGGCCAGCACAGGCCAGAGGCTGAGATGGTTCACTGCACTCAGGGTGCAGCCACTCTCTGGCAGCAGAGAGATGCAAAGAAGGGTGTTGGACCAGGTCTCCCACTTCTTAGGGCGGTGCTGGGTCATTATATGAAATGTGGGCAGTGGTGCCACTGTCACCAGTCTCCCATTTGCCTTTGAGAAAGATCCCAGCCCTGCAGCCACAAACCAGCCTGTGCAAGCCCCCAGAGGACCAAGCCCCAGTGCCTGCCCCATAGCTGAGCCCACACAGGCAGCGTGGGGCATATTCATAAACTCTGGGAAAGCTAAACTTTAAGCATGAGTGCATAAACAGCAACTGGTCTTGAGAGGAGAGGGACACCAGGTCCACTGTGGGTTTCACACACCATCTCCCACTTCCATCACGTTTCTGGAGGAGCACTGTGCATTGCCCCAAGCTCACGTCGCAGCTTGGCTGTGACAACACACCTGTCCTGACAGTTCGTGGGCTGCCAGTGTCACTCTCCCTTGAAAATCGCTCACTTGAATGTTGTATATTTGTTATAGATGAAGAGATTACTGCAAAGGCTAAAAAAGGAAAGTAAACAGAAAGAGAAGGACCCTGGGGATACCATGGTGGTGTATGCCAGCTTGGCTGGTCCAACCTGTTTATAATGTCTAACACAATCACAGGTGCCAAAGAATAACCGACAAGTTAAACAGTTTCCTCTTTGTGATTTAGCAACAGGATCTTTGTGTGAGGAGAGCAGAGGTCCTGCTGTTTTCCCAGGAGCCAAGTGCTTCAGGAATGGGCAGGCAGACACCAGGCTCTCCTCTGGAGACTCGTGTCATTTTACCTGCTCTGTGTATCCTCTGCTGCTGTTGAGACAAGCCCTGTGGGCACAGGGCTCTCTTTCGACCTGACCTAAGGCTCTTATCTCTCGTCTGAGGATGTCTTCACGTCCTGGGTATTCTATCTCTGCTGACAGCATCACTTTCCACTTCCTCTCCCAGGCATGCAACTTTCTGTTGTGATCCTTCACCCTTCACATGAAACAAACTTGACTCCTTCTCCCCAAGAATTCAGTCAGTGCCTTTCTCAGGGACTTCCTTGGGAAATCTGGCTGGGACTCCAGTGTTGCTGCCTCCCTCTCTCTTTTTTTGCTCACAGCATCTGTTTTTTCACCAATAATGCTAAACCTGTGGCTCAAGACTTTTGATAACTCTCCCCCAAACTCAGGCATGCTCATCTCTGGATCTAATTTCCAACTTCAGTAATGCAGACATTTTGGTTCACTTTACTCCACTGCTTTCTTCTTTCTTAAATCACATTAAATACAGTAATTTTAAATGCTCTTCATAATCTCAAATGGAGTGTTTGTACCTCTCTGCCCTACCAGTTCAATCTTGCTGTCATATTTCTTTTCTTTTTTTTTTTTTTTTTAATTCTACACACTTGTGGAATAAATGGAGCATCTGAGTCACATGCTCCCATAGCTGGACCATCAGTGACAAGTCTGTTATTTCTGTGCTTTATACCAACCCTGAATATCCTCTTTCTCTGCTCTGGAGTCGCATCTAAGCTACCCTGAATCTATTCTTCAACATGGAGAACACACAGAAGGCAGGGGAAGTCTTGCCAGCAGCTTTGTAAAGTTTTCAGTCTTTTTTTCTGCTATTGTTGCCACCTGCTCCTGGCTCTTAGAGCTTTGTCCCTACCAAAATCACAGGTGAATCACCATCACGTAGAGATGGACCACTGTTTGAGTACAGGAATGAATTTTCTTTAGACTAATAAGGGTACTTAAATTAAAAGACTGGGAAACAGAAATGAATTATGATAAGCACCACTGTTTTATACCATTCTTTTATCACAGAATGAACTTGATATTGGTAAATACAGCAGTGAGATACATGTAAGGGTGAGGAGAAGAGCCAAGAGAGATTTTGTTAAATTGTAGCACTTATTGCAGAACAAATGAGTGTACTCTGGCTGTAAATACATTCAGGATGGAAATTAGGTGGTTTCTAATCTTCGGAGAAGAAGAGTTTCGAGATAATACCCAAGAAGGTAAAGTGAGGACAAGACACTGGTACTTAGCTTAATGCCTTTATGGGCAGGCTAATGTGAAATGTTGGTTTCTATTAGGAGAGGAGCAGATGCAATGACCCAGCCCTTTCTCCTGAGTGTCTGAGATGACTTTGGTATTTGAATAGTTCCAGAATTAACCTGGAACAAGTTTAATCCTTGGACGAGGGAAGGTATAATTACTGCTGTGATTACACACTCTCAGCTGTTTTTTCTGCTGTCTGTCCATGACCCATGTTTGGGGGGAATGTGTAGTGGTTTGCTCCAGCCTCTGCTGCACCCACCTGCCCTGGCTGATAACACTTCACTTTCCAGCTGCCTGTGGTCACCAGCTGGAAGCTGTCACCTCTAAGCCCTGGTAACCTCAAAAACACGTCATAGCCCTCATCAGCTCCACTAGCACTTCATCTAACTTGGCCAGCCTTGCCTGACACGGATTAAGAAGCACTCATGTGATCCCTGCTGCCAGCAAAGCTGGTGGGGTCGTAGGCAAGGAAGAAAGAGCAGAGTGCTGAAGGGCAGAAGGCTTCAGCTGCCACAACCTCATTGCAGCCTGGCCCTGATGTTTGCCTCAGATCTTCTTTTGGCCTTGAAAGAGTGTGCTGCATCAGTTAGCCTTGACTTTTCCATGTTTAACTTGCAGGGGTGAACTCAGAGCAATGAAATAGCCTTGTATAAGTATGCTAAGCTGTCGTAAGGATGATTACACTCAAGTGTTTTATTGACATGACACTATTAGGTCGTAATATGAGATGATTTTTAGAGCACAAACACTAGATAGGGTGAAGGGCTGAGCGATATGAACATAAGGCATATGTGCCTGTGGAAAGTGGATAATTTTGTGTTTCCTGCAATGAGACACCCTGGGTGTGATGGAAACGGTGGGTCCCCCTGTGACTGCCAAGGCTCCAGCTGTGCCATTGCTGTGGGAAATATTTGGTGGTCACCTGCCACCCTCCTGCCAGCCTCCCTGGAAAGGTATAATTGGTGGCCTGTGAATTTTTATGGGGTCTGGGGTCTGACTTTCAAACTCCAGGGCTGCCTTGCAGTGGATGGGAGCAGCATGTTCTTTTGCCACAGGTTGCAGAGGTCACTTCAGAAGCCACATCTGGATAACCTTGTGTGACTGTGGTGTGACTTCTCTGTGTGTAAACAGGCAGGCAAACTTCACTCCTCTTTATGATATTTTCTTGGCTTTGTCATGCCAGGAATTGAACATGAGGTCACCTATCTCTTGACACAGCACACAGAGCTGTGTTCACAGCCATGCTGCTGGTGCTGGTAAAATGCGGGCAAATTTGTAGCATTGGGAAAACCAATTTGAGTTGATGTTTTAACAGCAGATTCTCTGTGTGTTTTGCCAAGGAAGGAAAGGAGTCCTAGGGAGACAGGAATGAAAACTCAATTTTCAGGGCTATTTGATACATATTTCTCTTCTGCTCTGGCAGCCAGGAGTTGTGAAGGAGTCATCAGGGCCCCATTTAAGGGCAATACTCATGCAAAGGCAGAGTAATAATTTTATGTCACTGCTTCTCCCAAACTGCAGAGTGGGAATGGGCTTGGAGAAAAGTGTGTCAAGCTGCTCCAGAATAAAGTGTGTCAGGATGCTCCAGCTGACAAAATGAACCTTTGGTTCCATGAATAACTGTAGACTTTGATCTTTCTCCTGAGTTCACTGATGTTGGGAGGTAATTTATTTAGGACTTGATTTCCAACTAGCTGTAGGAATTTGGGCCAAAGCGATCTCCTCCACCTCTCTTCTGCTGCAGCAGAAAGCCAAAAGGGACGGCACAAATCCCTTCAATCCACCTGCTTAGAAGGGCTCTCATCTCTCTTACTGTGAGCATGCAATGCCTCTTTTTACAACCCAGTGTTGTATCTTATTAAATTGCAGGACCATAGAATTGCAGCTTGGATAAAGTCACATTTTCTACCATAATTTTGTGCCTTTTGCAGAAGCATTTGCTTCTCCTGTAATGACTGGGTTGTTCTTGCAGATCAGCTCTTCCTTGCAACAGTCAAAGCATTGTAGGGGAGTTGGGAGCATATGTACTGACTAAATGAAGCAGCATGTGTTATCCACATGAAGATGTCACTATGCTGGGTATAGATGTGCTCTGTGCAGAGGCTGATTAGCCTGGTGTAGCAGTGGCAGCTCGCAGGCTAGGCATCACAACCCATGCAGGTGCCAACCTCCTCCATACTGCAGGAGACACATTGCAGCTCCTGAGTCAATGCAAAGGTGCTGACACAGCAGGATTTTTTTAGGTTCCCTCCTGGAGAGAGCAATAGCAGTATGGAGAAAAATCTCACATGGCATTGAGGCTTCTGCTTCATTTCAGGCCCAGCCTGGGATACATTTAATTTTTTTTTAGTTTATTAAAAAAAAAGTAATAAAAAATGAAAATAAAGCTTATTTTGTCCATATGGATACTGGAGACTTGCTCTTGTTCTCCTGTTTGACCAGTCTGCAGCCTGTTCCGTATTTTCAACATTCTTTTTTCCGGTACTTGGAAGGCTGCAAATCTACTTTCTCTACTGGCGTGTGGGATGCTTGCATCCTTCTCTCCTGTGATTGTTTGGAGAAAGATACGATATGTCAGCACTTGAATTCGGGAAGAATGTGATTAAAAAAAAAAAAAAGATTTCTATGGGAAGCAAACTCACAGTATTTGCAATAAACGGGGTCGAAGGCATCTGTCAGGGTGAACAAATGCAGAGGACAAGCGGTAAAGGCTTCTGTGCTGCCCACCCGCTGATGCTGAAGCTGATCCCGTTCTTCCGCAGCACATTCCTGTCCGAGGGAGCGGGACAGAGTCCTGCAACTTTCCCGCGCACTCTGCGCACCTCCGCGTCGGCGGCCCCCGCACCTGAGGAGTGCCGCCAAAAAAAAAAAAAAAAAAAAAAAATCTAGCAATTTATTTATTTAATTAATTAAATTTCGGGGTACGCCGAGGCACGCTGCGGCGTTGTCGGCGGTGCGATGCAGAGCAGTGCAGTGCGGTGCCGGCGGTGCAGTGCAGTGAGATACGGTGCCAGCGGTGCGATGGGGTGCCAGCGGTGCCGTGCAGAGCCGGCGGAGCGGTGCCGGCGGTGTGGTGAGATGCGGTGCGGTGCCGGCGGTGCGACGCCGGCGGAGCGATGCGGTGCCGGCGGAGCGGTGCGGTGCCAGAGGTGCGATGCGGTGCCAGAGGTGCGATGCAGTGCGGCGAGATGCGGTGCGGTGCAGGCGGAACGGTGCGGTGAGATGAGATGCGGTGCCGGCGGTGCGGTGCCGGTCGAGCAGTGCGGTGCCGATGGAGCGGTGCGGTGCGGATGGAGCGGTGCGGTGAGATGCGGTGCAGTGCCGGTGGAGCGATGCGGTGGCGGTGGAGAAGCGCGGTGCCGACGGAGAGGTGCGGTGCGGTGCCAGCGGAGCGGTGCGGGGCGGATGGAGCGGTGCGGTGCGGATGGAGCGGTGCGGGGCGGGCGGTGCGGGGCAGGAGGCGGGGGCGGGCCCCGCTCGCTGCCCCGGGCTGCGGCCGCGGGCGGCGGGGGGCGGTGACGTCACAGAGCCGCTCGCCAGCACAACGTTCCATTGAGCCGAGCGCGTGCTCGGGCGAGCACATGGGCAGCGCGGCCCGCGCAGCTCCGCGCCCGCCGGGCCCGGCCCGGAGCGGGACCCGGACCCGGTGAGTACCGGGGCCGCGGCCGGGGCGGCGGGATGCGGGGCGGCGGCGGGGTGCGGGGAGAGCGGGTATTTATTTATTTATTGTGGTTTTGCCTTTACTTTCCCCAGTCCCCCCCCCCACCCCGTCCCCCGTTGTTGTCCGTGCCCCCGGTGGGGCGTGCGGGTTGCGGCGCGGTTCGCAGCCCGGGCGCGGGGGTAGCGCGCATAGGGGGGAGGGGAGGGTGCATTTCGCGTTATTTATTTATCTTTGTTAAAGCGCTGTGTCGCCCGTGGCCTAAAAATAGAAACTGCACGGCGAGACCCGTGCGGATGCGGAGGAGAGGGGGACGGGGCGCCGTCCGACGGCAAACGCGGCCGCGATGGGGCCGTCGGTGCTGGGGGTCGGCGCGGTTCGGAGTGACCCGGCGCGATGCGTCCATCCCCCGCAGCTCCGCACACCCAGGCTGCCGAACCCGGGGAGGGGGGGAAAGAAGAAATGGGTGCCTACCCCCCCCGTCCCGTGGTGTGGGGAGACCCCCGGGGGCAGGGAGGTGACGGGGGGTCCCCGCAACGCGGGCCTGGATGAGCCCTCTGTGACTGCGCGGAATATGCGCGCTGCGCGCAGGCCGGGGCGCGGAGCCGGCCTGCTGCTGCCTGCTCTGCCTTCTCTGCCTGCTGCTGCCTGCCTGTGTGTGCGGGGTGAATTAGGCTTTAACCCGCAGCACTGGGCTGCTTTGCTCGGCCACCGTTAGTGTGGTCAGTCTGGTTCTAAGCTGGGTATCAGGAGGGCCTGAAGAATAGACAGGAAAGATACTGTGGATGTTCCAAGGACCGTTTTTACAAAGGATTTTTTAGGCCGTCTTTTCCTTAGAAAAAGTTGTATGGGGATTTTGAGTACGACTTTAGTAGGCCTTATTTTATTTTTATACCTAAATAATACTGAAGTGTTTCCATTGACAGGGTGCTTTAAGACTTGGATCTCGTTCTGTTAAGCTACTGGTTGCTGCATCTTAAAATGCTGTGTAGAGAAATCCTAGCAGAACCGAGAATTGTATCTTAAGAGATGCTGCAGGCCTTCAGTGAGATCTCTTTAGTCCCATCCACGTTGACAAGTTTAGACATGTTGTCCTGGCCGTGTATCTGGTCGGACACAGTCAGTTGTAAGACCCACACTAGTTCCTCTTTACTAATATATTAAAAAATGTACGTTATTTAAGTCATTGATTAGGAACAAAAGAGCTTTTCTGAGGGTATGTTAGAGTATATTAGCTATTGCTAAATACAAAGAGCACAATATGTTATGTGCATGTTATGGCTGCAGGAAATTGGAGTGTTTGTTTCTTCATCGAGCAGAAATACAATACAACCAGTTTGCACCAGCTGGTGTGAATTATCCTAAACGCACCTATATACATCGTTGCAAAACCTGAGGATATTAAAAATATGTAGCTCTGAAGTGTTGACATCACTAATAAATAAGGATACATTCTGATGCTTAGTTAGGTGTCATAAACATCCAATTTCCTTTTGATGGTGACTTTTAAAATTATTTAACAAATACATAAGTTTTCCAAGCACGTGGGGCATAAGATGCTCTTTTGTGCTGGAAGCTGCATATCTCTGATAAATGACAGCTCACACCCCAGGGAGGTTCAAGTGATTTTATATTCACTATGCATCATTTCAGAAATGCACCTCTAACTTTATTCTTTTCACCTGTCTCTGCTGTCTCTCCTAGCATTAAGTCAGAAGTCTGGCTTACAGCTGGCTTAGCATTGTTATAATTCTGATTGGTCTGACTGTGCCTCTATGCATTTAAAGTTGTATTAAGGTAGCTACTGATACAGGTGCAGTTTACCAGCCAGTGGGAATGCCTCTATACCAGTTTGGAGTAAAATGTACCGTGCATCTCTGTGTCTCACATCCCTGGAAGAGGGGCTGTGCCGGTCTGGCTGCACAGGGACAGCAAGATCAGTGCCAGCTCGCTGCCTCCGCGAGGCCTGGAGGATTTGGCATCGTTTGCATCTGCACGCTGATGTCCACGCTACATCAGAGCCGCTCTGCAGCAGCAAAAATAGGGAAGGGCTCAGGCCTGCTGCCGTCGAAGGGCCCATCTGTTGCAGAAAGGAATTCTATGTTAGAATTAGTTTGTAAATTGGAATATTGGCATACTGGGTGAACGTGCACGCTTGGAATATAACTTTGGCTAGAGCTGACAGATTTCAGAGGAGATGGTGAGTTGTGTCTCCTGAGGCAGTGTGGTTCTGCAGCTCTGTATCATGGTGTGCTCTCCTCTCTGTGCCCCTGCCCCACTAAGCCCAGTTTTTTGTTTCATTAAGGACCTTTATCGTCTAAAGTTGGAGCTTATGCCTAATTCAAGACTTGAACCATATCTTCCTGTTTTTAATCAGAATGCTTTACAAGGGCAGCTTATGCTTCCTGGCTGTACATGTTTCATTTTGCTTTTGCATGAGGAATTACAGGGGAAGCCGATGTTATGGAACAAGGCAGGGGGGAAGAAAAGTGTGTCTATATACTTTTAGGGTATTGGTGCATCTTATGTTCATTTGGCACCATTCAGCTGAAGGTGTTCAGTGCATTATTACAATATCACTATTTTTCTATGGGCCTCTTCAGGCTTTTTCAGTAATTATGGTAGTGCAGCTCTACTAGGAGTTGCAAAGTTGTGCTTACAAGTGCGACAGCTTAAAAAATAATAATATTTTTCCCTGTTGGTCTGTGCAGACAAGAGTGCTGGCAAGCCATGGGAAAATGCTGTGACATGGGAGGTATTTCTGCTGCTTGCAGGATTACTGGGGGTTTGTCTTTTGCTCCCAGAAGATGAATTGAGCGAAGGCTGGTGTCAGGCACTGCAGCTGTATACCCTTCAGTTCAGCAACGCCTCTGGGTCTGTCAGTGCCTCAGTGGAGCCTCTGTGCTGCTCTCAGTGAGTCACTGCTGGAGATGCTGAGATGGTGGGCATGTCATCCTGACCCCTGACTGCTGGCCAAGGGGGTGGCATTGTGATGTGACCTCCTGCTTCGTGAGCCAGGAGGGGTGCAGAGCTGCAAACTGAGCTAGTGGAGAGGAACTGGTCAGGAAATTTTTGCTTTTTTTGCAGCAAGGTAATACTGATCTTAGGCTGAAGCATACTGTGTTGCTTTCCATGTTGCTGCTGTGTGGTAGCTTTAGTACTGAACATCTTCATAGTTCCTGATGAGATTTAATGAAGAGTGAGGAGGAAATAAAGATATTATCTGTCTCTTGGAACTATTATCACTGCATATGGGGCACATTTTCCCTCGTTACAGCTGCATCTGTTCCTGAGACTGTTTGTCTTCTTATGTAGCAAAGTGCTCAGTGCCCTGGCAAGCAGTACTGCTGTGTATCTACATATGGTTTATTTATACCTGAAGATGCAGTGCCTGCCATTTACTTGCCTTGTGGGTACAGTTCAGTGGAGGACAGTGTTTTTTTTGTGTTACCAGGGTTGTGATAAAGCAGCGCTCTTCAGTCTTCCGTCAGTTCCCTTTCTGGCAAGTGCCAGAGATCGTTTAGGATGGGGCTTGCTGGTGGTGCTTCCCTCCCTGTCACTCCAAGGGTGACAAACGAAAAGCAGTGAGATGGCTACCTGGCACATCAGCTCTGCTCTGCTGAACACAGCAGTCTGCAGAGTGACACAAACACTGGGACCAGCCGGGCATACAGAGTGGTCTGGATGTGTATGATCTAAAACATCCAGACCTGTGTGATCTAAGTGCTTTTTAATGCATCCCTAGATGTTATAATTCTTTATGTGAATTCAAGATATGGTTGTGAATATCAAAGTGGAGCTGTATCCTGCAAATTGAGGGCTGCTTGAGTATCATCCAGGTTTTTCCTGGCAGATTTGTCCCACTCCCTCTCATGGCTGTGTTGTCACATCTTCACTGCTGTTGGTATCTTATATTTGTCAGCACATACTATAATTACATCTCCCATCACCTTGAAGAAAAAATGATCCCTGAATGATCCTGCTGGTATGATGCCTCATGCAGGAAGGAGCTCCTGAGTGCAGCAGTGTCAGGCAGAGCTAGAACTGGTGCCTGGTAGATAATTCCAATTAGAAATTATGGCATGTGTCTTTAACGGCAGGAGTGATTCGCTGCTGAAACAAATCGCCAGTAGAACAGGCAGGTTCTCTCTCTCAGTCATTTCTGCCTTAAAACCTGGGTTGGAATAAGCAGTAGAAGAAGCTTTGTATAAAAGTTATTGGGTAGGTTCCTGCAAATCAGCTCTTTAGAAAATTCTTTGGCAGGAGAGGGGAGATCTGACCATGCTCCCCACTGTGAGGTTGGGTTGTGTGGACATTGGGAGCCCACCTATGCTTCTGGGGAGTGGGCTGAGCTGAGCTGGGATGTGTGGAGCACTGACAAGAAGTAGCAGCCTAAAGACCTGGAAGGACTGTGAAGTTGCACAGGACAGTGTCATTGCACAGGAGAGTGTAGTTGCCATGAGATGTTTTGGAAATCAGCCTTTTGTCACCTTTTTTGCATGTCTCGGTCAGGAGACATCCCTGTGCCAGATCATGTACATGGCCAAGAGCTGCAGGACTTTGAGAGCTTCTCGAGGGGAGAGGTTTACATCACTGGGGTTCTGACCTATAAGCTGGGGGCTTGTCCAGGCACAGGACCCAGCTGCTCTTCTGAAGATAGGAATAAATGGCAGAGAAGTCTAAAGAAAGCCCCAAAAGGATCACCTGTTTTGGGGAGAAGAGGTCCCTACTGCGAGAGCAGGACCTGGAGCTGTAGGCTGTTTCCTCAGAGGCGGGTGGAGAGCAGAGCTGGGTGGCAAAACCACATCCCATCATGTGGTTTGTTAAGCAGCTTGTAGAGACCTTCAGCACAGTTTGGGTTGGGCTGGGAGCCCCCAGACTTTGAAGTGGGCCAGTGCATGGATTTTAAGATGTAAAACTCTGGTCCAGTCCTCCTAACCACCACCATCATCTTCCCTCCATCCAGTTGGATGGTCCACTTCTCCCTGGCTTTCTCTGAATGTGCATTCTGTGCTGCCTGGCTTCCCTGGGTAACTGCTGATTGTCTGCCTTGTCTGTGCTTTAGATTTTCTGCTGGAGTTGAGCTAGTTAAGGGGTATGTCAGGCTGGTAATGCCTATGGTGGGGATGCAGCCTCCTGATTCCTTGCACTGGTAGAAGCCATCATGTTAGTACTGCTTTAAGTTCTGCATTAGGGGAATTTTGCAAGGTAGCAAATCCTACAGGTTCAAAGTCATTCCCAAGCAGGAATGGTACAGCCTGTCTTCTTATGTACTGCATGCCTTTGGTCTTGGGTAATTTTGTGCCTGTTCTGAATTCCCAGCAGCTGGATGGAAGAGGTTGCTTACCTCACTTTTTTCCTCCCAATGAGGAGAACTAAAACTTTAGATCTTTTCACCAGTGCTGCAGGAGTAGCAACCTGTGAGGTCCTGTATAGATCTCAGCTGGTGTTGGGGAGCTATTGCCAGCAACTTAAAAGGAGAAGAAAAATCCAATTTAGGAGTATTAAAACAAAACAAAACACCAAAACAAAACAAAAAAAAATCCCACAACAATCTGCAACTCTTGATTAAGACTTTATATTTTGAGGCCTAGATTTGATCATACTGCAACCATCTTGTCTGGAAAATGTTTGCTGAGCAAAATCCCAGCCAAAATCAAATGCATTGCATTGCCTTGTGCAGTTCCCTGCCCAGGTAGGGAGCGAGCCCGGCATGCACAAGTGTAAGGGGCATGCTGGATGTGCAGGGAACACGTGGTGCAGGAAGCTGGATTGTTACTGCTTCTGTAGGTTTGGGAAAGGTGGCTTTTCCTAGGCATCTTTCAGACAGGTGCTGTGTCCTTGCAGCTTGGTGTCAGATCAGGTATCGCTGTCCCTGGCGGTGGTGCAGCACTGAGGTGTGTGTGATGTTTTGCGTGCTGGTTTATGTGGTGGAAACAGCAGCCCTGAGCTCATGGCTCAGCTTGTGGAATGTGGAGTAATGGCCAAAGCCCAGGCTGTGCTTCAACCCTTTACATTACATCTCCCTGAATGGAAAAAGCATGGGTCTCTCTTTGCTAATATTAACATTTGGTATTATTATCCACATCATTAAAACTATCATGATTATTATATAAGCTGTGTTGCAAACATAAAGTTTATTATACAGTCACATAGTCATGCTATAGCAGTCTCTAGATATGATGTACCAAAACCCCTTTATGTTTCAACTGGGGTTGTGAATAAGTAGTCACAGCTACCAGTGCAATGACTTGTAATTTAACACCCAGATCAAAAGCTACGATACATCCTTTTGGAAATATTTAGTAATGTTTCCAGCCCTATTTAAATAGTAATGGGTTGTTTACTTTTGGTCTTCCTTCATAAGAGTAGGAAAGTCTGAAATAGATTTTCCCAGAAGTTCTCATGGGGGGAGCAAAGGCCAAGAGCTTTGTGCTGTGGCACAGGCAACTGGGATATTGCTCGGGGGTTTTAGATGATCCTGTTTTCTGTGTGAATTGCTGGAACCTCTCATTTACAGGTATCTCACATCTGGTTCTGGTTCTTCTTAGCTTTTGGGGGTGGACAAAGCTTTACATTTTTTTAACTGTGAAAAAGGCTGCTGTTAGATGATATAAAAATACTAACAAAAATGTGCATGTGTTTGGTGTTCCAGAGGAAAATAATCAGCCTTGTTTACGAGCTGAGAGGTTGGACTGGAGATCGCAGAGGATTCTTACCACCAGCATTTCTCTGTTTTTGTGGTAACCAAGGCAAAATTGAAAAGCTGAGCTTCAGGTCTGTATTTGTGGAACAAGATGGAAGAAGGCCCAGCTTTCCTGAATACACAAGAAAAGTAAATAAATGTGATTAAGATAAGCAAGTTCAGAGGAGAAATTTGTCTTGAAAAGTTTTCCTTATTTTGGGTTGCTAGCAAGGAGACCCACCAGTTCTGCTTGTTACAAGTGGCTTGGAAAGATGATGGAGTTCCCGGTGTTTGGCTATGGGTAAGATTTGGGATTTTTACAAGTTATTTTTTCTCCCCCCCACTTCTTCCGTTTGACTCTCATCTGCAAACACATTGGGGCAGCCACTGCCTTTCATACAGTTGTTCACAGCATACAACATCAGAGCCCTAATGTCAGGTGAACCCTCAGAGCCTCACAGAAATATTTGAGCTCCTGTACTTGACGTGATCAGAAATGGCATTATTGATGACTTATGTAGGTTGCTGTCTTTCAGGGGGAGGTCTGGTGGCTGCAACCAACACAACCAGACAGGAAAAAAGCTTTTGAAAACTTCTCACCAAGCAGCTTTATGCTTCAAGTGCAAATCTTGAAGGTCTGGAAATAAGACCTTCCTTAGTTCCTAGTTTACCGTGATGTGTAAGCACGAGTACCTGCTTTTCATCCGTCATAGCACAGTCAATGGCCATTCTTCATATGGAGGAGGAAAAGAGAAGGGAATTTTGCAGTGATTTTATAATTTTAATTTTAAAGATAAGCATATCAAGTACAACCTACAAGTTACTTGGTGGTATAACTATCCTTGAGGCAGGTTGTAGCCTGTTCAGAGCTCAAGACGTTGCCATTAGCATAAGGCACAACATTATATTTCCTGGGGGTACAGCCTGTACCCCTCTGTTGGTACCCACTGTCCCTTCCTTCCTGGTAAATCTTGATGACCCGAGAGACTTATAACAAATACCTTATTTTGCAGCATGTTTTTAATAACTTTTAGTGAGTATTTTCCTTGGGTACTTTTGTGAGACAAATTAAACAGGATAAAATAAAGAGGATTTAAATTCTGCCCACTCCTCTTAATTAACACCACCTTATGGATCGCAGCAGTATGGGAGGGAAATGTATGTTAGGGATTCAACAACCTTCAGTCACTTGTCCTAATCCATTAAGACTGGGACAGCTTATAGTTGGTCTTGCTGATTCATTTTGCCTCCTGATAATACTAGGAGTGCTAATTGTCATAGTGATAAATACCCGTATCTTGTTCTGCTTAGAAAATTTGGATGCTGAGCAGTTTAAAATGTTGTCTCCACTGTGGCAGCAGAAAGCTCAGGCTCATGAAGGTACCAGATGCCATCAGGGATGGGCCTACATGTGGCATCCCTGCTCTCTTGGAAGTCTTGAAGTCAGGGCTAAATTTGTTTAAGGCTTCCCTGAGGCGTAGACCCATGAAATACTGCTTATAACATTAATATTTCATTTGAAGATATTCAGGGATTTCAGTGCCCATTAGAAGCAGCCAGTGTTAAGGCTGAACTCCTGTGGTTGCAGTTTCACTGGAGGCTTGGCTGGCAGAGTGGGTCTGTGCAGAGTCTCCTGACCTCCCTCCACAGTGGCAGGGCACAGTGGCACCAGAAGGATCTTGAAGTTATGTCTGAGTCCTTTGAAGTGGCTGGTACCACAGGAGGAATGATGAGATTGCCTTCTCCCACCAGTCTTGGCACTTGGGCCACGCACTGCCTTGCAATAGATGATCTGGCTGGGCAGCCCAGGCTCAGGTGGCCACAGTGTGAAGATGATCCATAGATCTGTTTAACCTCTTTGCACCCAGCTGCTGCCAGGGAGCCAAGTTCTTGAACGTTGTTGGCTCATTGACGAGGAACAGCTGTCTGAGCTCCAGCAATGCCGATGAGCATGGGGAAGGGGTTGAAGAGCCTTAAGTTCCAGTTACCTGCAGTGATTTGAGCCTTTTAGGAATATAAAAAAAAGTTAGGAAATTGCAAAATTAAGGTGTGTGCCCAGACATCCTTAGCTCTGCCCTCCCTTTCTTCACCCATTTTAAAATAGGTTTAATTATCAGAAATTTCTGCCGACCCAAGACTGATTTGTAGCACCCTGTTATACTAGGAGGTCAAAGTAAGCTCTTATTATCTAGCAGACCTGTTAAATGTTAAATTACTATTTTTTAAAACTATGTTGCCTCCTTTATCACTTGTGGATGGGCTCACAGATTCCGAGTTAATTAATGTACCATGCTGGGTCTCCATCTGTTTTGTATGGCCCAAAATGTGATATTTAAAAAACCCAGCAGCTAGAAAAAGAATCATGATGGACATTGTGGCCATTTTAGTTAGGGGTTGTTTCTGTGTGGTTTGATGGATGTGGTGGTTCTGATGTGGGCTACTGCTTATGGCTGGCTGTTTCAGTAATGGGGGAATCTTTACGCCGTATCCATTAGTGGTTTAAGTGGGATTTCAGAAAACAGGGAATGGCTGGGTCTTTGCTCGTGCTGTGTTGTGGTTGACCCCTTCCCAGCTTCCTGTCTAAAGCAGGATTGCTAGATGTGCCCATCCAGGATTGCCATGTATGGTGAGTTGACAGTATATCCTTTGGCATGGCTCCATTCTGGTCAGCCTGCCTTATTTGCTTCTGCTTTCTATCTTTATCTTGGTTTTACCCTGGGTCATTGGGTCTCTAGGACAGGGTCTGACCTTTCTGTTCTATTTTTATATAACATCCAGCACAGACACGTTTGGTATCTCAAGCTCTTGGTGGTGCTGTGTGTAATGCCAATAACTAACAGCGCTGATATTCCTCCTGGGCATCTGTGTCTGTCTGTGCACACAATGACCATAAATGTGCTGCTGTAGAGTGAACTTTATTACATGGCTTCTATGTTGTTTTAGCTCTGAATAGCAGAGTAAAAACTGGCAGCCAGCTTGGTACAAGGAGTGTACAGAAAGCATTCCCATGCCAGTGAAAACTGTCAATGCTGACCTGCCAGAAGCAGTGGCTGGTGGTGAAGTTATAAAACCATAGAAACCATAAAATGGTTTGGATTGGAAGGGACCTTAAAGATCATCTTGTTCCAACACCCCTGCCATGGGCAGGGACATCTTCCACTAGACCAGGTTGCTCAAAGCCCCATCCGGTGGGACCTTGAACACTTTCAGGAATGGGGAATCCACAGCTTCTATGAGCAACAAGTGCCAGTGTCTCACCACACTCATAGGAAAGAATTTGTTTTTGTTCAGGGCAGTGTAGATAAAGCATGGCACAGTTTTTCTGCTTGTACTTGTATGACTATTTCTATATCCAAGTAACTTTTCTATGTATTTTTATATATATACAAACATATGTGTGAAAGCATAATTGCCTGTTTAACTTTGCTTCCTCCTCCTAGGTTCTCTCTGCTTCTCTGTTTCTGTTCCACTTTGTGTTTGATTGTTATGCCTATGGTGTTTTTCATAGGCATATTTCCCTTTTTTATTTACCTTCTTTCCCCTTTCCTTCCTGTTCTGGCTTTTCATTCTTTACCTTATTGGCCACATGTTTCTACTCCAAGTTGGTTTGTAGTTTCTCTTCTTTATGGCTTCTCCTTTCTCTCACCAGGGCAGGTTGGCCAAACACCCTGTTAACCTCTGCACACCCTGAGAGTTGGTGGCCCAAGGAATGATGGCAGCTGTGCCCCTTATTTCTTGGAAAAAAAAAAAAAAAGAGAGTTGGAGCTGCTCTCATTTCCCTTTTTTTCTAAACTATTCTCAGCCTGAGTGTTTGGGTTTCCCTTGCCTGCTCTGGATTGCAGCTGGCGTGGCTGAGTAGATGTTTCTCAGATCTGAGGGTTAACAAAAATTGGGGTTACTGGCCAGAGTGCTTCTCACCTTGGTCCTGATGGTGCTACTTCCTTGGTGGATGCAGCCTGCACCCCAAGCCCAGGCTCTGCATTCCTGTTATTGCCTCCTTCATCTTTCTGCTGCTGATTTTGGTAGCCTTCTGACTTCTTGCACCCCTGGGGCTTTTGCACCTGGTTTCAGCCCCTTTTCTGCCCTCTGGGAGGATGAAGCCACGGTTTGTGGTGGTTCTGTGAGGGCTGCCATGCCCTGATGGCAGAGCTTTCCTCTGTGGGAAACGTTGAGCTGGTGGATTTATGTGGGCACCAGAGATGGCTCAATTTGAGCAATCCCCATCCCCATAAGAAGGCGCTGCCTGGGAGAGCAAGCAGGCAGTGTTGGAAGCCGGGAGATTTTAAATGGAGCTGGGGGTACATCCTGTGCAGTGTTTCCCAGTTTGTGCAAGCAGTGAGTCCTGCCAAGCCGCCTCTTTTAGGGGCTGACTTGTAGACAAAACTGAGGTTTTGGACTGCTTTCGATTATAGAAATGGAGGGATCTGAAATAGGGAAATGCTTTGATGTTGATGATCTGAAGAACACTCTCAATATCCTTTGACAGCAGACATTTTATTCTCAGCTGCATCAGCCTTGCAGCAAGCATGTTGGTTGGGTGACTTTGCTTGCACAGCTGTTTTTTCCCCCCCCAAAAAAAAATCCCAGGACTCAGCACTACATTTCCCATGCTGGAAAGCCGACGCTTCCAAGCCCAAGTTTGTGGCATTGGTTTCTTCTATGTGTGGCAATTCCTGAATGTGCCCAGCCAGCGCTCCATGGAGGTCAGGTCGGGTGAGCTCTACTGAGTGTGGTTTAGGCACGAGGACCAGCAGAGAGGCTTTCCTTCAAATAGATGGAAAGATTTTTTTTGTTTGTTTCTTGGAAAGATGTAACCCGAGCAGAAAATTTCAAGGGATGTCATCAAGGTGAATAAACAGAAATCAAACTCCCTTCATGTGGTTGATAATAATACATGAGGCTTCTTATGTGAAATGTGAACATTCAGTGTCATGTTTCATTCAGGATGACTCTTCATTTTTTTCCTTTTTTTTTTTCCCCTCTGCAGTGCAGACTTACACAAGTGGTACAAGTGTCCTGTGCCACTCACCCCGACCCCTCAGCCCCCCTTGGACAAGGGGCTATTTCAGGCCATGCTTATAACCTGATCCCTCTGACGTCCCTTGCACCCAAGGATCATTTAGTGCCAATTGTGAGGGTGATTTGCTATTTTCAAGACGCTTGGGCCCAATCCTGTTTCCCTTGCATGCCCAAAGAGGATTTTTTTGCCCTGGTTTAGTTTGGCTCAGGAATGGGCTGTTTATCTGCTCCTGAGTTTGGTGCTGTCCCTTCACTGAATACAGCGGTGGCATCTGAACTTCTCTAATAGCTGCAGCCCTCAGGGTGGGACACTGAGTGACCCTGGTGGAGTTGGCAAATGCTAAGGACCTTGTCTTGGAAAGCATAAGGAGCAGATTATGGCTGAGGTAGCCTGGCAGACAACTGAAAAAATTTGTTTCTAAAGCCAGGTCTACTGAATGTTGAGCTGTCACTGTGTGGGTTGTCCCAGGTTCAGTGGTGAGGCTTGTGATGCTGCTGGTCCCACAATTTTGGGCTCATGTGTGGTAGACTTGCTATACTGGGACAGATGCCCATGTTGGTCTTTGACAGCATCCTATATCTGGCCCTGGTCAAAGGCAGATGCTTCAAAACTAAACAAAAACTGTGGGCGAAAGTGAAATAGATGGCTAAAAAGTATCCAGATCATATGAGCTGTTTTCTACCAAAATATTTCAAGCCCGTGTTGGCTTGTGACCAAGTCATACCTGCCCGCTGGAGGGCTTGGTGATGAGTGGTAGGTGGCAGATTTCAGCTAGCTTACAGCATCTAAACAAATAAATCTTTTTCCTTTCTTTCCCTCCAGTATCTAAGTGCATAGCCTTTGCTACTTGAGTGTCTCTTTTAAGCAGCTTAAAAGTTTTTCTAAGTGAAATATGTTTCTACACTGCAGTTGAGAGATAAATATAGCTGGTGAGTTGAAAGAAGGCCATAGTACGTGTTATGTCACCTTACCCAGTATTTTTTTCTTTTTGTGGGGATTCTGTGCTAACTCAAAATGGAAAATCTCCTGAAAGATGTTATTTTTCCTGTTTAAAGAAATTACATGCCAGAATGCCATTCACTGCCTTACGCTTCAACCAGTAGAGGATTAACCCCCCACCCCTCTCCTCCAGCCCAGCACTGTGTGTTTGGAAAGCAGACACCTTTGCAGCTGAGCCAGCTCTAATAATGATAATTCATGTTGAGGAGCGCAGAGCAGACTGTGATTAGCAAAATAATTATTGCAGAGTATATAAATTGAGAGGTGGGTTTTTGACAAGGCGAGAGGAACGCGCACTGCAGCTGCCTGGGGAGGTAATGGACTCCTCCCTCCCTGTTGATGTTCTCCCTGTAAAGTTGGGCGCAGGAACTGTGTGGAGCAAAACATGCTTGTAAAATGATGATTGCTTTTGAATTTTTCCAGTAAATTCTGCTGATGAAGCAGCAGCTGGAAAGCTTTAAAATAGGAGTTTTACACTGTGCTCTGCTCCATGGGATAATATTTTTTTTTTTTTTTTTTTTTAAAGTTTAGGTGTAGTTTTTGCACGTTTTCTCTGCTTGCCAGGAGGCCAAACTTTGTCTATCTATTCACTCTGAAACTTAAAAAATAGGCTAGGAACCCTTCCAAAACTTCTCTTGAATAGGTGTTGGTTCAGGTCTGGGTCAGAGGGATGGAGGAAGATGTCTCCGTTATAGGATGCTGCTATGACATGTATAAAGACAAGTTTTAGGCTCATAGCTGGTGACTTGTTGCCTTAAAATCTAATCTGTCCTGCTGCCTAGCAGCGAGCAGAGCATTTTACACATGCTTTCCCCTCTGTGCTTGGTCAGCAAGGGCAGGGTTTCTGCCAGCCAGGGGCTGTGCCAGAGCTGCTGGCACAGTGCAGGTTGGGAGGCGCCGTTGGCCATCACTGGTGCAAGGCTTTGGGGCAGAGCTCACCCTGGGGACCTGCACAGGCAGAATCAGGGGATGTTGGAACTGATCTAGCCCAAAAAAAACAACAGAGCTTGGGAGATGCTTCCCAGGGATTGTGGCAAGACAGGCATCCCTAAACAACTGATCTGTGGGTGAACCTCTGCCTGGGTGTTGCCCAGCCTGTGTACCCACCCTTTTTGTAAAATAATTTATCTGCAAGTATATACTGTACCAGTAGAAACAAGTCTCTAAAAAATCAGGTTTAGGCTAAAATGAATAGGGGATACTCTTAAGGGTTTACATTGGTCTAAATAAAGCCAGATGGATCTTTTCCAGACTGCCTTAAATACTTGCATTGGACTCATGCAAATAGGGCCTCAATTTTCCCCCATGATGCTTGCTACCATAATAGGCAAATAATAGTAATTTTAAAAAAAGTGCCTTGGTTTGTTTTGCTTGAGGCAGCCAGGTGGAGTGCATCCTTTGATTTTTCCCAACCTTTGCTTTTTTGTGATTTTGTGTTTTTCTTTCCTGTATTGCTTTTCTTAACAATAATCAGAAGGATGTGTGTGTCCATGCATGTATGTGCACGTATGGATACACATACCACACATTCACACACTTACCTTAAGCCCTTTTTCTATATTGAAAATACATAGCTGCTTTTTTTTCCCTGTGTCAAAGACAGCTGGTATCGCCAGCATCCAGCTAAACAAGCCATTGAGTTAATACCACCATGTAAAGTTCAGGAAAGCCCAGTGAACCTTTTTCTAATAAGAGGATATTCTGGTCCTCTTGATAATCAGGCCCCCATTGTAAACTCATTTTGAGTCAGAGGTTTAAATCTTTGTTCCAGTGGAAAAGATTTTTATGGGCAGCCCAAACAGGCATTAAATCCTGGGTTTTTTTTTAGTATAGCCACTTAAAATAGCACAGATTCTGAATCCAAGGGAAAGGAGAAAAGTTGAAACAATAGAAGTCATGGTTTTGTGGCACAAACCTTTTGTCCCACCCAAGCCCCGGTTAGAAATTTGGCAGAGGCAGTAGGCTGAGTTTCCTTGCTGTGCGACACTGCATTCTCCTGATTGCTCTGGGTAGTTGGGTTTTCATCTCTTCTGGTGATGTGGTCACCCTCCTTTTATTTTGGGGATGCCAGTATACAGCTTTGGAAGTCAAAACTATGCCAGTTTTGTGCAGATTTATTCCTCTGCTTCCTGTATCCCCTTGTATTTGCAGGGAAAATGCTTTTCTGGAAAATGTGCCAGCGTTTTGGAAACATGTTGTCCCCATCTTGGGTTTTTACCTCTTTCTCCTTTTCCTTCTCACATACTGTGAATAGGACATCCCCAAACAGACCCATAGCTCTTCCCATCAGTTGTGCACAGCTTATCCATCACCTTTGTCCTAAGGCACCATAGCAGCAGCAGCTCTGGGGATAATGATTTTGTCATGACAGAGCGTTATGTCAGGATAGTCCATGCCTTGGGGAAGGTGTGACTCCCGTGTTGATGAGGTGGCAGGTGGCTCAGAGGAGTCAGTGCCCAGGTGAACTGGGAAACCTATCCCAATTTTCCTGTGCTGTAGGGGATGCTCCTGGTTGCATGGTGGGTTTTGCCAGCAGCATTGCAGCGATGAAGCTGAAAGCTCTTAAATCTTCTTTTGCTCTTCGTTCCTGAGCTATCCAGTACTGAAATGCGGGTCATGCATCATTTTCTCCTTCCCCCTTCTCATCCAGATGCTGGTGCTAGTGCTGGTGTTGCAGCTGGGTACCACTCAGACGTGGCATTGCCCTCGCACCTGCTGTGCTCCAGGTGATGGATGTGCTGCCTCCAGTGCAGCCCCTTCCTTATCCTTCCAGGTCCTTGGTGGGGACCTTCTCCTGGCAGGTGGGAAGGGCTCTCCTCTTATCTGGCCCCAGCTATCTTGGTTCATACCTCTGCCTAATGCCTTTGCCTGAGCAAACAAGAACGGCACTTTCATTGCTGCTTTATCGCACAGAAACGTGGTGTAAAGAGCTTTTACACCGTGCAGGGGCTGCACACAGCTGAGCTGCCATTCCTGCGTCTTGGGTACTTCCTTTGTTCTCCTGACTCTGGTACTGAAACATCTTTACAAAATTAAAAAGTGACAGCAATCTCACTCATTTCCTTAAAGCAGTCCCTGAGGATGGAGGAATGGTGAGGTTAGCATCTGGAACTGACGTATTTATTATTGATGATGCCTTTAAATGATTAAACCAATTTTCCTTGCATTATTTAGGGAAATTATGATATTCATCATTAATGGAAAGATGTCTGGGGCAATGTGTGATTCACAACTATAAATACCTTCTCTCCTCATTTTGTCTCTTGCTGCCTGTCTTCTCCCAGCTCTTGCTTGTCCTTTTGAAATCAGTGTTTGTCCTTCTGTCAGTACCTTCTGCTGCCTTCCCCCTTGGTGTAGGTGACCCGTGGTGGCTGCATAAGGGTGAGGTGTCTTTTATTCTAGACAGGTAACTTAATCCTCAGTGTCACCAGGACTTACAGAAGGGAAGTGGTAGTTTGGGTAAGGAAATAAGGTTTAGAAACTCTTAAGTACATTTAAGAGCTATTTGCAGAATATATTCTTTATATTACTGTCAAGGATAACTGGAAGCATGAACAACCCTGGCAATAGGTATGCTTATCTCCCCACAATATGATGCAATATTACAGCTGGGTTGTATTGCAGAATGAGACAGTGTTAACAGATAATCTGGCTGTGACAGGGTGGGCTTCCCTCTGCAGAAGATGGGAGTCCCTTTGCACCAATTAGTTTTACTTTACATGAAAATGTAGTTAAGCTTACTTGCTGTCCCACAGGACATCAACATCCATCTGTGGAGCTTGGGTTGACCTCCATATACTAAATTCAGTCTTCAAAGTCTGTTGTCTTAGGTCATTAATTTAAAAGATATATTTTAAAGAAGAGGGTATTTAGATGGCATCTTAATTGTTGACATTCAGTCTTTTAGCTGAAACTGTATGCAGAGTGGCCCTGGGATGTGAGTGGGACAGGAGGAGCATGAGGTGCCTCCAGGCTAGGTTGGGAGATGAGAACCTCGGCTTCAAAGGATTTTGTGGAAAGGAAGAAAACTATACTTGGAGTTAGCGCATTCCTCTAGAGCATGCAGAACAGAAATAGCCCTAAGTTAAAAAAAAAAATCAAAAAATCTTGGTAAAAGATTCCTCCCCTTTATTCTTCCTGCCTTTAGTAATCTTTATTTCTGGTTTTCAGACTCAAAAATCCCTCTTTTAGGAGCCTGGAAAAGGGCTCAGGCTTTTGTAACTTCTTCCTGTACAGGTCTATGAGGGAAAACAATTTCTTTGCTACTTCTTCACCCTGTTTCACTGATATCCTGCTTGCCCAGACCCTTATGCTGGAGAAAGTGAGGTGCTTCTCACCTGACATCTCAAGCTTAAATGCCTCTACAGCATCTTTCTGGTAGGGGGGTAGCATAAGCAGGGACCTCACAGGTGTGTGGCAGCCTGGGAATGTAGTGATTTTGGGAGAGGACCTGGAGGAGGGTCTCTCAGCTTCTTCTGTGCTCCACGTTTTGTAGCCCTTATCCCTTGGGCAGGCTGCTGAACCCCAAAGCACTTGGTTCTGCTGGGCATTGTGGTGGTGCTGGGGGAAAGGAGTCCCCACTCCCTTGGTTTTCACTGCCAATCGGTTCAAGTCCAAGAACATATTTATCGTTTTTCTTATTCCAGCTAATCTCTCTACAGAGGCCCTGTTTAATATCTTACCGTTGTTTGAAATGTGGAATTCATCTGGTGCTATTATTATCCCAAAATAAAGGGGACAAGAAACTGTTTTTGGGTTCAGCCCAGCCTGGATCACTTTGTGCTGGGGGTCCTGGCCACATCATCTCCAAAATAATTATTCTGCAGCTACAACTCCTTTTCCTCTAAAAATTACAAGTGGAGTGGGAGGGTGCATGGGATGCTTCTGGAGGTCTCATTCCCTGCAGGAAGGTATCCTTCATCACCAGCCATTTAGAAAGTGAGAGGAGACATAGGATGGTCTCCCTACCTAGAAATCTCACATGCAGCCCCACTGTCCTGCTCCTGGATTCCTTCCCAGCAAACTCTAATCTGTCTCGGGAGCTAAACTGAGCCCTTTCCAGATGTTTCTTGTCATCTTCTTGTCACTGGCAAATGACTGCCATCTCTCCAGAGTTCCAGCCTCGTGCCTCCCAGGCAGCACTTCACAGCCAGCTGTCCCTTTTGCCATGGATAACATCATATTTATCCCCCAGGGCTGCGCCTGCGCTCGGGGCTGGTCACGCGGCTCCCACGGGTCCGGGCTGGCTCTGCCAGCGCTGAGCCTCGTCACAGGCATGTGGTCCCGGCGAGCTGCACTTGTTCCCTCCGGCCCCTGCTTTGGTGGGGAAAGAAGGAGAAAAAATCCCCTGAATTCTTCACTGCTGACTGCAAAGAGCAGTTATTTAATGGGATTTTGGGCAGAGGGAGCGCAAAAAGGTTAGGCTGCTCTGAATCTGGGCCATGAGGCTGCACTGGATGAGTCACATGGGGGAGGAATAAAAAAATCTCTGAGTCATAATCCCTGATACTACAGAGCAGATTTGCTTTGGGGTGTTTTTTGTGTTCCTGTGTGCTGACTAATGTGCAGAGAAACAGTGAGAGCACTTTCTCTGCTCTTTCATCCATGAGGAATGCAGCCCCATGTCCCCCCTCCTCGTCTCCATGACTTATCCAAGCTTGCTGTCCCCCTGCTTCCCAATCTGCTGAGCACTGCTCACCCTCCTCAAAACCCCCAAAATGCCAGTGGCAGCAGGGTGGAAGCTGGTGCTTTCCCAGCTGAGGGGACGTGCCAGGGCAGGACCAGGTGCTGGCAGCTGTTTGTGCCCCTGCAGCTCTGCCAGCGCTGGCAGTGGGAGGGGGACAACCTTGAAATACCCCATATTGCAACTGGCACCTGCTCTTTGAGCATCTCAGAATGATTTATGCAGGGGGTTCAGTATGGTGACAGCCACCCAGCACCTACAGCTTGGTGATACAAATACACTGAAGTGAACTAGCTGTCATCTCCCTGGACATATTCCTACAGCTTACCTGAGCCTAAGACCCCATGAAATTTGAAATCTGTGTATTTTTACAGGACATCTGATTTTTGGCATTTTGTTTTGTAAATCAACTCTCATTGTACTTTCCGATTCAGATGGCACCATGATTCCTACTATGTTAAATTAATTTTGATTAGATCTCCCCAAAAGACCTGTATAAAATCAATACTCATTTAATAAAATATACCTGCCCCTAGCCCTTTTCTTGCACTGTATTGGGGTCGGGGATGGAATATTAAACTGAGTCTCTGGGATTGGTCTAGTTTGCAGTGGCAGCAGCATTGAGAGGCATAAGACACCCCCAAAGATGTAGCTGAGGGACTGCAGGGGTCAAGTTATGGGTGACAGAGCGGGTCTCCCCAGAAAGGGCAGCTTCTTCCTTGGGAGCCAAGTTTTGGCCATCTTGTTATTCTAACTGATTAGATTAATTTCTTGGATGTAGGAACTAAGTGACATTTTTTATGCAATATTACCAATATGAGCTGCTATTTTAGACTCTGCATACTTTCAGAAATATTTTTTAGTATTTCCTTTGCTTAAATTGTGTAGAATTGAAAACTGAATGCACACCCACACTTGGACACATACAGAAAAGTGGTGTGAGGGACTGTAATTTCAGTGAGCGAAGTGCTCTGTTGGGATATGAGGCTGTTGTTGTTGCCTTACAATGTCCTTAATTAATTTTTCATTATTACAGGCATTGGTGATAGGATAAATGTTCCTCCCCAGAGAATACCTGGTAGCATCCTCATCCAGGAGTGGCAACTCTGTTTCTGCTGCAGGATCTTGAGTTTCACTGCCCTTGGGTTTCGTACACCTTAAACCGCTCGGATGAAGCGACAATCTGCACTGTGCAGTTTGTAGGTTGTTTTGGTTTTTTACTCCCCTTGTGTAAGGTTATTATTTGGTTGTCCGATGGTGTTTGCAACCTCTCTGTAAGAAGGGAGGAGGCAGCATTTTGGAGGGCAATGCACATTTGGGTGACGCAGATGTCACCTATGGGAGGTGATGTTACCCACTCCCCTGCTGCTGCGTACTTCTCTTCTGCTGGGCAGCCCAAACCAGCTCCCAGGAAAAAAAGCAAACTCAGTCAGCACAAAAAAAGGCTTTTTTCTGTTTTTCCTTCCCTGCTGCCTCCATAGTATTCATGAAATTGATTGCATTTCCTCAGCAGAACTACAAAGGTTGTGGCTGTGGGTTATTCTAAACTTTATTTTAATTTATTTTTCATCATTTTACTGACTCCTGGGACATCTTAAGTATGGATCAAGCCAAGGCTTGAGATGTCTTGCTTTCTTGTCCGTGAAAAGGAGTTGATATGCCTTTGAGTGTGAGGATGGGGAATTTTCAAGTCAGTGGATATGGATTATTATTTTTCTTCCCCTGTGCTTACGAGATTTAAGAGGGAAAGGAGGTCTTTGGTTATTAAAATGAAGATTTTATTTTTTAAATACTAAAGCATTTGCCTGTATGCAAAGTCTTCACTGACTTGATATTTAATTATTTTTTTAGCCACATTACCTATAGCAGTGCAGATGTTGGACTAAGTGCTCTTATACTGCTTTACTGACCTGAAACGCAGACAGACATTTCCCAGATCAGATCCAGCACCTTAACATAGTGTCATGCCCCCAACCTGCCTGATTGCTGCCTTCAGTTGCCATCTCAGCCAGCCTTGCCTGCTGAAGTGCTGTGACCTGCAATACTGTGATGGCAGCAACTCCTGACACATGAGCAGGCAGGGAGGATGATGCTTTGCTTGTGATTTTTTGAGCAACCTTAAAATACTCGTTTCACGACAAGGTGATAATGTTTTAAATAAATATCCAACTGAGCCTGCTCAAGGGTCTGAAATGAGAAGTGAATTCCCTTTGCAAACATCCACCTGCATTATATGAAATCTAAATAAAATGGAGATGCTAATTAAATTGATGCACTTCTGGCATGTAGAAGAGGCCAAAGACAAGCATGTTAAAGCAGGTGACACAATCCCAACAGCTTTACTGGAGGGGGGAACACATCACCCCTGCCAGGCTTTGATAGAATGAGGGCAAACCTCTATAAGATGCCGATTTTTTCATCTTTGCCTTATATTTGCATCATTCCCTGTGCTTTTACAGGGCTCCTTGCTTGCAAATGGTTGTCCAAACATTAAGTAATCCTCAGCAGTTTGGGGCTGTCACTGTCTGTAGTTTCTTGTCTTGAAGGGTGGGGAGGCTTTGTGCTAGATGAGGCTTTGTTGAAGGTGGAGTATCTCCAAGAGATTGGACCACCAGCACCTGGGACAATCCAACTGCAAGACCTGTCTAAACTCGGGCCCATTATATTCCAGAGTAATCTTGGATGCTACTTCAATCTGGATTAAAAGCGAACCTCCTGATTATTCCTGACCAGCTGCAGCTAGAGCATTTTAGAGGATGCACCTTATGGTTTATTGTGCTGGGATGGCTTGGGATTTGTCCCCACCGGGTTGCCCCTAAGCTTCCTGCAGACTGGAAAACCTGTGCTCAGGTTTTCCCCTGTGTCCTCAGTGTCAGTGAGATGTATTTCAGCATACGTAAAGCCCATGCTGCAGCTGTGCCTGTGTACAGACAGGCTTTCCTGTTTGCTTGGCTGAGAGTTTGAAGGTAAACCTGGGATCCCAAGCTGTCTCTGGGACCTCCCAGCAGATGTGCATGTAGAGACCTCGCCTTGCAGGGAGCTGGGGGGGTGTCCTGGCTGATACAAACCTACTGGTCTCATGAAAATCATTGCAGCTCCCGAGTCAAACTTACGTTAGAAGGCAGTGAAATACAAGAAATGAATCCATTTGTGTATCCTGGTAGTTGTATTGGAGCCACTGGGGATGTCCAGGAGGAAATGGTGTCACGTGTTGGCGAGGCAGCAGCCGCATTTACTGGCTTAACTGAGATTTGGTCTTTGAAAAGCTGCAGCTGAAAGTCTGGGCTATGAATCTTGGACTTGAAAGTAATTTTTATCTAAATAGATGGATCTGAAAGCTGGAAACCTATCAAAGGTACAGGCAAAGTATCTGAGTACCTTTGAAAACAAATGGCTTAGAAGAACACTGAGCAGTAATCTCCAAAGAGCAGTCAAACAAGTGATGGAAGTATTTGGGGGATAAAAAATCAGAGTGCTTGCTGTAGCAGAGGGGCTGCTGGGCAGTGGGGTGGAGATGTACTGGGAAGTGGTAGGGACAACTCCTCTCTTACAATATAGTCAGATAGAGAAGATAACAGATTTATTGTAGATGCACATGAAGGGCTTTCAGTAGTGGACAAGGGTGATGGAGCCTTGCTTGTGCTGACCAAAAGTAACAAAAATCAGTGGAAAGCTTTGGGAGTTCTTGTCGTTGGAGGAGTGGAGGAATCCCTACTAGACATGACACTCTCTGTCATGGCATGGTTTTGTCCTTGCTGGTAGTTGAGGCTTGATGTGTAATTTGTGTTGGTGATACCTAATCCAGTGCTGAGAAGTGGTTCTTTGTGGCATGGCATATTCCTCCTGTCTTTGGTGCTGCACCTGTAAAATGGACTAAATAATACTTCTTTTCTCTGAAGTAGACTTTCAAACCTCTTGTGTTTCCAGAGTGTCCTGTTACATGTCCAATGAGTTGCTGTCAGAGAGGGCGGTTGTAAGAGTTGTGGCATCTAAGTGGTAGAGGACATGCAGCAGCCAATTAAGAAACACTTGCTAGTGAGTGGAGAAGCACAAGAGTGTACAATGCTGCTGGAATCACAGAGGTTTCTTCCTTATCCTAATGAGCGGCCAAGGCATGTAATCTTATTAATAAATTGATCAAGCTGCATCTTAAGACTGATTGGGTTGCCTGCCCTGTGACTGCTGGAAGGCATCCAGAGCTGGGCATGGCCAGGGACCTTTTTGCTGCAGCCTGAAGTCGTTCATAGCTAGTTGATGCTCATTTATTCATATGCCAATTTTGTCCTTTAGCTTAAATCTCTCCTTCCAAGATGCAGACAATAATCTCACTAAATCTCTCCTTCCACGATGCAGACAGTAGTCTCACGCCCTCTGAGCCATGCAGGTCCAACACAAGCAGCTCACTCTGTCCTCTCATCTAAGCATTCTCCTGCTTCTGGCAGCTTGATCCTCTGTCAAGCTCTGTTCAAGCACATCCTTTTTGCACATAAGTTCCCAGGTGGGATGTAGCATCTCGGAGGCAAGGTATCCTGCTTTTACTGGTGCAGCTTGACATCTTTAGATGTGCCAGAAATACTTTGCTCTCTGGGCAGCTCCAGAGCCTCATTGCCCTTGAAACCCTGCCGTGCTGATGTCCCCAGTTCACCTGCACTCACCTGCAGAGGGAGGTGAAATTTCTAGTGGGACCAGCTTTAGCTAAAACTAACCTTCACCCATCTCTGGCACTAAGGCCCAACCTTTGTGACATTTTGAAAAAGGGCAGTACTTAGAAGGACCAATGACAAATACTGTATATTTTGCCTGATTGTGTCTTTACCAGGCTTGTTTGGCAACGTCATAGAATCCTAGGTTTGTGTTTGGAGGGACCTTTAAAGGTCATCAAGTCCAACTCTCCTACAGGGGTAGCAGGGACAGTAGATGGGCAGAGTCATCTTCAACTCGGTCAGGTTGCTGAGAGACCTCCCAGCCTGGCCTTGAATGTTTCTGGGGTGAGGTATCCACAACTTCTCTGGGCAACCTTTTCCAGTGCTTCAACATGCTCTGGGAAACCTATTCCAGTGTTTAGCCTGCTCATTAAAAAAACCTTTTTCCTTATAGCTTATCTAAATCTTCTGGCTTTTAGGTTAAAACCATTGCCCCTTGTCCTATCACAACAGGCCCTGCTAAAAGGTTTGTCCTCAAAAAGAACAATATAGGGTATAAAAACCCAATATAGGTTATAAAAAGTACATGTAACATAATGGCTTATTTATTTTTGGTTATAACTGTGTCAGTGATGACTAAGAAGATACAGTTGTAATTCTGTGATGATTTTGTCCATAACTGACTTTCTTTGTCCATAACTTGTTAAGATGAAATTTCTACTTCTGGTTTTCAGCAGACTTTGGGTGCTTCAGTTCTCTGTTTAAACTATTTGCATCCTCTTAAATGGGGGTCATAGGGGCTGGAGTGGAACACCAAAGCTTTTAGTCAGTGTCATGGTTCACCTGGCTTTCAAGGGCTCCTCCTCAGCACTGTGGGTTTATTGCAGCTCCAGCTTCTCATGCACAGAAATCAGAAAAAGCCCCCGAGAAGGTTTTTTGCAGCAGTGCAGTTTGCAGTAGGCATTACTTTGCTGTAAATCAGGGGTTTATGTCTGTGAGAGGTTTATCTGTCCGGTTGTACTTGTAGTGACTGTAGTTTGAGTTCCATCACCCTGGCTGGCCCTTAGGATTGAACTGTTGGTGCAGAGCAGATGGCTGACAGAGCCCTTGCTTCCATGCTTCATTTCATGTGTGTGGAAGGAAAGGAGGGGGGGGAGAAGAGCAGAATTTCTGCTGCACCTGTTTGAAACAATGAATGAACCATGATGCGATGTTGTGGGTGTTTGTTTTGTTTTTCCCCTCATTTCCTCATCCAGCTTTTATTATTTCTCAGTCTTGGAGGTGGAAAGGACCATTCTCAAGACATGGTGCCTTGCCCTGAATCCACTCATATCCCTGTTGGCTGGAGTGTAGAACCCACTCTCACTGCCGCTTTCCAACCAAAGCCATTCTGTGATTCCCAGTGCACTGAGTGGCTCTGCCTTTATGAAGTGTTTTTGGTACAAGGTAGTCATGGGAACTCATTGCTGTAGAGCCAGTACCTGAGCTACCAGCCTGCAGAGTTGAAGTCAGGATGCCACATAACCACAGTGACATAACACGCATGGCTGTGACCTGCAGGAGGTTCAGCCAGCGTGGCTGAAGCACTTGCAGTCCATATCACTTCTCCAGGAATTTGTCTGAGGACACCAGAGGTTGGAGACCAGCACATGAAGTAGCTCAAGCATTGTCATACCTTGTAACCCAGCACTTTAAAGCTGTCCGAAATGGGTTGCTGGTGGTGCTGTGTGCTCTGCTGTAGGAGGAGGAGTGAAGTGGACAGTGGTGAGTAGAAAATGCCTGAGCTGTCCTCACTTTGACTCACCTGGGCTAGGGAGTCAGCACCCTCCTCTACTGCCAGACATAAAGTTATTCCCAAGTGAGATTCAAAAAAGGTCCAGGGGAGCAAAAGTACGAGAAGAAAGATAGTTGAGAAAAAACCCCCATTTCTATATATCTAAGTTTAAGCAGTGACCCTGTTGTACAGTGGACCTCTGGGGGTTGTGGCAGGTAGCTCCCGGTGATGCAACCCTTGTGGTAGATGTTGTCATCTCTGTCAGCTGCTTGCTCTGCATCCTGGAGGCTGCTGTGATTGCCACGGCTGGAAGAAGGGGAACTGTCAGCTTCTTGTGTCAGCTTCTCAGCTGCTGCCAGTCATAGCTGAGTTATTAGTTTAAACTGTTGATTTAATTAAGCTGGAGAGTGCAACAAGTAGCTTGTGCATGCCGGTTGTGGGTGCCAGCAGGAGCGTCCTCTCACACCTGCCAGCTGCATGAGTCTGCTGCCCAGAACATCTGAGAACAGGCTGCTGAGTAAGAGTGGTGGTGAGGTTTAATCCCCTCTGGTGATTCTTGTGTCACTATTTAAAAGACATCCCTTTCACTGGGAAGCTCATCACATGGTCTCTGGAGGGTTTGCATTCTTCAGAGTTATTCCTGGTCCCTTTAGATATGCAGAGCTGTGATCTTTAGATATTACGACTAACATGCCTCAGGCCAACCTAATGAAAAGGACTACATGAGTGCAATGGAACCACTTAAAATAATATACAATAAACTATTGCAGGCTTCTAGGTTGTGTTTGTCCATGGGGATGCTTGAGGGCTTGGATTTAGGAGACAATTTCACACAGGTCCATTTTTGGGGTCACATAGAGAAGAAGAGTGACAGGAAGTGGTGATGTGATGTTAAGGCATTTGAGGATCACAAGGTCTCTCATCTCCCCATGTCCCACAAATGGGGCTATTTGTGCCACTTTGTTATGCTGTGTTAGGGTCAGAAGAGAACAGACTCCCACCATCCTTCCCAGTCCCATGAGTGGTCTTCAATGGATTTACACTGTGGTGAGCATTCATGAGAAGACAGGAAGAGAGGATGTCCTATTTCAGCTCAATGAAAATCAGGAATTTCCTTTGGTTTTGGGTCCTGACTAGTGGTGGTGCTGGTACATAATCTGCATGGGGAAATATGTGGCAGCCGTGCATGTTTCCAAACACGGCTGAGAGTGGTTAGACCTCCTCAAATAAAGTTAAAATGTGCTCAGAGTTGATGGACATACTTAGCTCTTGCTTACAATAAGCTGTTTGCATCCAGCTTGAGTACCCAGGTGAACCAAGGTTGGCAGCTGTGAGGAAATGTAGCCGTGAGGGGGGTGAGTTCCTACATAGGTTTGGTTTGTGAGAACAACAGTCAGCAGCTAAACTGGGCTTTGTTAACTCAAGGCCAGAACTTTGGTGTAGCTGTGGAAAGAGCAGGCTGGCTTTGGCATGTCTGGATATCGACATGATGCATTTCCTGGTGGTAGGTGCTGGGAAAGCCCACGTCTGCTGTGAAACAAACACTCTTTCCTTGGAAAAGTACTTACTGAGATAGCGATGATGGACAAGTCTCTCATGATAAACGTGACTTCACAGATTGTGTTTTCAGCCTCATGGAAAAAATGGAAAAAGTATCTAACACAGGTCTGGAGGTTTGAAAGTAATGTGTTCTAAAAATAAACATTTAAAATTATTCTTAAACTTGGGCCAGGTTGTTTCAAGATCAAAATCAAGGCCAGGGCACCTCCAATTTAGGTTTTTAGGTCATTTTTATTTGCTTTGTTAATCCATGCTTCTTATAAGGTAGGAAAAAAATGGTAATATTTACAAGGATCTTTCCACTTTCTTCCCAAAACCACGTTTCCTAAGGATTCCTAACTCTTCTGCTGGTCTGATGGTTGCAGCCCTGTTTCTGTATTGTATGAGACTCTTTGATATACCAGTTTACGCACTGGGGAAAAAGTAGTTTTTGGTGCTTTTGTATAATCGAGAGTCTTGTAACATTGTTTTGGTATGGTGCTGTATATATAGTGACAGCATGTGGGTGACTTTAAAGGGGCATAGAAGGACTTTTAAAAGATAGAAAGCAAAATAAATAAATAAAAAAATTGCCATTAATGTGAACTCAGATACGCAGACCAAAAGTATAGCAAATAAACAGCTGAAATAATTTTTTCTTGGGTTTTCTGACATCTCAATGGCTCACTGCAGCACTTCTGATAGCTTGGAATTCCATCCTGCTGTATGGCAGAGCTACAGTGAGCACATCAGCCAGAGCCAGCTGGGCCCTGGGGAGGATATGGAAGAGAATAAAGCCTGGTTATGACCAGGCATGCACAGCCTGATCCAACATGGGAAGCAGTGAGAGTATTTTGATGGAACCAACATCAGATTTGGCTCTAAACATCCCCTTGATGGTGGCTTCTGGCACCTGCCTCTGGGGCTGCTGATTTCTGATATTTCCTCTCTGAATTTCTCAGATTTCTATTGCTGGCTCTCAGGTCCTGAGTCTATTGTGATTTGCTGCCAGGCTGGAGAGCCAGGGAATTGGAGCTGAAAAAGCCATTGGGGCTTTTCAACATTCTGGTGCTGTTCTCTGGTGTCCCTTTTTGGGAAGGGAGCATCAGTGCTCTGCCTGAGACTGCTGACATAGGGCCAGCCTCTGGAAGGGTGGATGGGGCTGAGCACTTCAGGAGCCACTGGGGATGGGAAGAGCCTCCCTTTTCCTGGGACAGCCTGCTCTGACACCCCTATCACTGGGGATGGCTTTGGCATGGGGTCTCCCTCTGCTGCCCTTGGCTTACTGTGTCCTAGAAGGACGTAACTCTGATCCCGGGAGCTGTTGGAGTGACCAGCCACCACAGCGCTTGTTTTTCCAAGGTAATCTTTTATCAGGAAAGCAGCTCGGCAGATGTAGGTGAAAGGTGATGCTGGCACACTGCTGCTGCCAGTTTCCAGGCTGAGTCCTCAGCTTTTTATAGCCTTGCTGCATCACAGCAGCTGCTGGGACCGTGAGCACTGTGTCAGCTGCAGGAGCAGCGCTGAACACTGACTGCAGTGTTACATCAGGGTTGCATCAGCCATAAACGTGTCCAATCTGATAGCCTGACTCCCTAATAACCAGCGTCAGATGGGTCAGAGGAGAGCAGGAGGTGTCATCTTTTTGACAAAAAAAGTTATTTAATCTCCTATAATTTATTTTAATTATTGTTGCTGGGTTTTAGCCCTGAATCATGAAGTTCAGTTTTTACGATGCCACTTCTTATGATATTCTTCATGTGTTTCCTGTGATATTCTTGATGTATTTTGGAGTCCTCTCCTTCCTCCTTTTCTTCTTCTTTAACCTTGGGAGCTCCTTTACCAAATATATCCCACGGTCTGGCTATCTACTGTGGGTACCAGCTCTGCATTTGCTCTCTTAAGTAAATGAGGAAAGAAGTCTGGAAAGGGCATTGATTTCTGCTACAGCATCATCCTCAGGAGCATTGAGTTCAGCCTAGGAAACAGATTGTCAAAAAGTGTGTCTTAATGAGCATTCTTCAGAAAGAAGTTATTTCAGATATTTCAGCCCAATAGCCCGGAGGACTTATAGATTGGGGCTAACCTTCTTCACTTAAGGAAAGATAATATCACCTGCAATAATCTCTCTCCATTCTTTATGCTAAAAGATGGGCATGATGGGCATGAAAACAGATCTTCTGTCTCTGGAGCAGATGATGACCATGAAAGAGAAATCCTGTCTCTACTGAAGTTAGTGGAGAGGCACAAGTGGGACTGTTTGCTCCTGAAAAGGGTAAACCAGATGCTTAAGAAAGTCTGTTCTCCTTCAGCAGCTCTTGGGAAAGATAGGTGTGAAGCTCAGAGCACAGGGAGCAGCTTCTCATCAGGTGAAGTGACAGGTTGGTGGTGGCAGATGGATCTGCTGTTGGTGTTATGTATTTCTGCAGTAAGTAAGGTTCATCCCTGACTTCATGTCTGTGTTTGGTAGACACGCCGATGGGCCTTCCTTCTGCTGAGAGGCCCCATGTGGAGGCTTTAGCTGAATTTTGGACCATGGAGCCATAGAACTGCTGGATGGTCAGTGCTGCAGGAGCAACTGTAAAGGTTTCAGGTCTTCCTTCTCTATCCAGTGACCTCCAGTTTATGTTTAAACAGCTTCATCCTACCCTAGATTCTTTTTTTTTCTCTTTTTTATTGGATCAAGTCAAAGAGCACTCACCTGTGTCGCTGCCTTGGCACAGAGGAGCAGCAGTGCTTCCAGCAGCGAGGCCACGGCAAAGAGCTTAGAGGAACGTAATGCTGAACGTGGGATGTGTGGGTAGAGTGAACCCTGCACCCTTCAGGGCAGCATCATCCCTGAAAAAGAGAAGGGACCTTTTGGACTGGAAACATTGGTAGATGGGGCTCTAAGCAACCTGATAGAGTTGAAGAAATACCTGCTTGTTGAATGGGGGTTGGACTAGATGACCTTTAAAAGTCCCTTCCAGCCTAAACCATTCTGTGATTCTGTGGCTGTAAGTTCTCCTGAGACTCACGGGCCTTTTATGTAAATACACTGTTTAACTGCATACACATACAGCAAGTGGTATGTGCCCAGGAGTTCCTTTGATGCCTTTAGATGCTAATGTAATAATAAAACATTCCCTTTTTTCCCCCCTTATTTTTCTCACAGTGTATAAGCTCTTCAGAAAACCAGGTCATTAAGCATTTAAGATCCAGGACATGATTAAAATAAAAATATTGGTAGCAATAAATGAGTGAGAAGAGGTGCAATACATTGTCAGTCTTGGAATAAAAATTTAGAAATCTCCTCTTTGGGTTACAGGAAAGTTAATAGATTTTGTGAGCACATTCAGGCTTCAAAATAATGGGGACACCAACCTGAGGAGGTTATCCGTCCACACACCTGAGCTGGACCCTGACTGCTGCCCTGTGTGTTGGAGGTGCAAGGTTGGTGGGAAGCAGCTCCAGGCATGAGGAGCAAACAGCTGATTCCCTGCAGCTCACTGTCACTGCTGGGCTGTATGTTTATTTTGCAAACATGGAGAGAGTTATACAGGAACCAGGCATGTTTTCAGGGGTCTTGTTTTCTGTATTTCTGTTTGTTTGGTTTTTTTTCCCTTGATGTGGCTGCAATAATAGTCACCAAGGATGGAGGTGAAAGCAGAGTGATAGGAACACTGACTTGGTAGGACTGAATTGGTTTTGTTCAGGAGAATTAAAAGTGGTTCATGGTAGGCAGTGCTCTGTGAGTGAGAGACTGAGCAAAACATCCCTTCAGAAACACATAGGATGAGGCAAGTAGAGCTGGAGTGCAGTACTTGATGGGAATCTTTGCATCAGCTGAAAAAAGATTTCTCTTGAATATCAGTGGAAAAATGAGTCCTGGGCTGTAACTTTATAGTGTAACTGTATGATGCAATAAATAAAACCTTTCCATGCTGATTTAGTTTAACCAGTGCAGTATCTATGTTTGGATGAAGCCTAGTCCTACACTGTTACAAAATCTTTTCTAATAATAGTATTTTCTTTCACCTCAAGAAGGTCCTGAGCTTGTGCCCAAGTGACTTCACTGAGCTGCCTGTTAAAGCTGCCTGTAATATCAGGGCAGGCATTTATTTGGATTGGACAGCTGAAATAAGTTTATTGCATGGGCTTTGGTTTAATGGCAAACACACATTGTGTTGTTATTATTTACAGAATATTGAACATGTGCCCTTAACAAGTAGGAGCTTTAAAAAAAGTAATAGGAAAACAGAGCCTAATCTGCCAAAATGTTTCTCCGCTGCTATTCCCAGAGCTGTTTTGAAATCTTCACCTTAGTTGCCTTTGCGGAGCCTTGTGCCAGCCCCGGAGCACGTGGGGCTTCTCCTGGGCTCTGCGGGGATACTTGGACCTCAAGCCAAGTGTGACAGTGCACAGAGAAAGTCATTACCACTGGGCTTCTGTCTGATTCTTGCATGAGGAGGCAGCCACCAAGGAATCAGCTTTTAAAGGAGCCAGATACTAAGCTGGAAATGTGTCAGTTGTGCAAGGGGTGATTTATGGTCATTAAAAAATGTGTTTTCCCTTCTTGGCCCTTACCCCCTCACTGCTTCTTGGCTGATTTGCTTTACCCACGATGAATGCTCCCAGCAAGAGCAGTGTGTGGTTTCCTTAGGGTTGAGGAGCTGAGGTCCAGAGGAACCCAGAGAGGAGCAGTGGGCTCAGGAATGTCTGCTTTTGGCCTCACTGGGCCAGCAAATCAATGTGGCGTTTGTGGGGCTGGAGCTGTGTTGGTCCAGTGCTGCAGTGATCAAACTTCACCAGCACTGGGGCCATCGACTGAGTTTTTGTCCCACTGGTGCCTTCAGAGGACCAACCCAGTCGTCCCAACTTTACCTTTTCGGAGCTGAAGCAGGGGCAGAATGGATGGATTAATAGGTAGAAGAGCAAATCTGTTTTAATAGAGGGAAGCTGTGGTGATGGGGGGTTGATGAAAGCAAATGACAACTGCAAAGGAGATGCCTGGAGTTAGGTGATTTTATCTTTGAAAAGTAAGGGTCTGGTGTCTTCTGTTCTATGATTTGGTGGGGTTTTTTGTTTTGTTTTGTTTTGTGTTTTTTTTTAATAGCATCCAATTAATCTCTCTGTTAGCCACTTTTATAATTTTAGCACAACTCCTTTGCTCCTGGAGTGACGTAGTCTTATGAGAATTTCAGCATTTATTTGACTACAAAGCATGTTTTTAGCCTGCATGGTGACAGCCTAGATCCTGCAGGCTTAAAGAATAGGTCTAAGATAAAGAAGTGAAACTGTAATGAGCAGGAGGATTATTTTTGCAGCTGGTGTAGTGATTTTTCTTTCCTTTTATTATAAGCCAGTAAGTAATGCTGTAGACTAAAAATCATAAATAAATGTAACAAAAAGTGTCTGCAGGCTTCAGACTCAGCTCTGCTCTGGGAAGTTAAGATGGTTCGTGGTGACCAAGCCAGGTGTGGGGAACTGCAGGTCAATTTGGCCAAGGCATAAAACGAGTTAGCAATGAAGTTTCCCACTTTCTTGTGAATCACAGCAGTGCCCAGTGAGGGAGCCTGGCACTGGGCTGCATATGGGGATGGAGCAGCAACTCCATGTCATACCTGTGAGAGCTCCTGCAGGTCTTTGGAGCTAGTCATGGGATGGTGGGAGAGCTATCAGTGTCTTTGCTGCCACATGCCTGCATAGAGGACCAGAGAAAAAAAAGAGGCTCTTGTGTGAGCCTTCTGGCAGCACGGGAGGAGAAATGGTACCCACTTGGGGGTGAACAGTGGGATAGAAGGGCCCTTCCTTCTCCTGGGTGTGGGAGGAACCTGCCTTTCATTTTGATGAACAGATCTTGACTTTTCTTTTGGTAGGTGAAGTTGATGATAAAGATTGTTGATATAATTCAAAGCCTACTTTAAAAAAAGCAAGCAAGCAAACAAACAAATAAACAAAAAGCCAAAATCCATTCCCTCTTGCACTTGTAGGGTCACAACATATCTCTGCAGGCTTAGCCTGGGGACCAGCATTTCTATAAAACAGCTTTGAAGCCAAAATCCACAGTCCTGGGAGAGCAAGAGGCATGAAGTGCTTATCCTTTGCATTACTGCATCCACTTCACTGGATCTGTAAGTCTGATTTTCCCCTCATGTGCATCCCATGTGAGAAGTGTTTGGGAACTGAGATCAGACAGGTCTTCTTTGAATGAGTCAGTTATTGAGTATCCCACACTCTTGGAGCATCTCTGAGTGTTCATGTGGATCTTCCTCCTACTGAAGGAGCCTAATTACATCTCAAAAGAAGCACAGCCATTGTTTGAGCTGAAAGTGGTTTGGGGCTGAAATGGTCATTCTTGATAGACTTTGTTTTTCTGTGACCCTTTAATTTTTCTAGATGAGGCAAGCCAGTATCTCTTGAGAATGATACTCTTGAATTAATTGTAAAGCATCTTTTGCAAAGAGGAGGATGTGTGGAATGCTCTCTTCCATCTTAAAAGTGATTTCAATACCATGAAATAAAGTGATTTTTCTTTGTACTATCACCTACCAAGTTGGGAAATATTCCTGTCTTGAATACTATAAAAAGGCTATAGTTAATATTTATCTTACAGTTTGTTCCTTTGGTCTTTTCTATGTAAGTCTGCCATTTATCAGGAGAGTGTCTCTCCCCCTTCTCCTTAGGGAATGTTTTTAAGGTTTTTTTCTCTGAGTATATCTGTGTCAGCTGGTGCAGGTGGAGAATAAGGTTATTAGATTTTACTTTGAAAATGTTCCAAGGTGACATTAGGTGCTTAAAATGTCAGATTGTGTAACATTTGCTTAAGATTTTGCTTTTTGTCTTCAAAAACGTTTAAGAATGGGCTTAATTGTAAGCCATCACTGCAATCCTTCAAATTGTAGCATCCCAGCTTGTGATCCTCATTTGGAGTAATTCTGTGAAGTCGAAGTAGCATGGTCATGACCTGCATTTTGTGTGAGAACTTGAACTGTAAATATACACCTCCTTGGTCACTTGGGTGTTGGTTCAGGATGGTTGGCAGACCCATATGAATGTGGCTGAAGAGTCCTGGATGGATGCAAGGGTGACAAGTTACTATGATGTTACCTTCAATAGAATAGCTGGACTTACATTTTAAAATGTACACTTTATTTGGGAAACTATTAAAAGAGTTCTTGGGAGCATTTTTATATTGCACTTTATGTATTACCAAACAATATGTTTTTGGGAGGAGTGTAGGTTGGAGTTCTCAGTCTACCAGGCAGTCCTTTTGTGCTTGTTTTTTTCCAACCCTTTGCTCCCAGGAAGGAATTGATTTTTAGGATGAAAAATGGTAGGGTGAGGCCAGATAAATTGTTCTGGCCTTCATCTTGTTTTCCTGAAATGCTCATGTGTCTTTGCCTGGTCACAGGCTGGCGGAGCATCTCTGAAGTGCCCTCCCCTCATTAATAATGTCCTGGCCATGACTGCTTTTTTCTGATTTGGGAACAAACGCCCCAGCTCTAGAGACTGCCTGGGATGTTGGCCAAGCTTGTGAAGCCCTCAAAAGCAGCCAGGTTACTCCAAGAACTTGGTGTTGCCGAGTGAGAACAAAAAGGAGCAGCAGCCTTTACTTTTTCTTTTTTCATTTGTGTGGGGGTAGAAATAATACCAGTTTAGGGGTTTGTTTATTTCTCTGTATAAGGATGTAAACGTTATAGGCACGTAGCAGAAGAGCCAGTTAACTGGTGTCTTTCCATAATTCCATAAAGGAAACAAGTTCATGTTTCCTCACTGGTATAAAACACAGATCCTTTTGACCCAAAACCCCCTGATTTTGCCACTCTCAACTGCCATGTCAGGTTCAGTCTATAGCTCTTTTAAAATTTCATGCCTAAGAACAGGGAGAGGTTATGGAGGTGGCTTGAGCTGATTCACCATCTGAGTGTTATTGCAGGGGACAGTCTGGGTTTGGTCCTGCCCTCTTCCTTCCACCAGCACTGGTGCTGAGCCTGCTTTGACTCACAAAACCAAGAGAAATCTATTCCACTGTGGTAGCTGAGATACCCACTGTAGCAAACTGCTGCCTTTGAGCAAATACAGCTGCAACTGTTTGCTTAAAACGAGCTGGAGGATTTATGAAAACAAGCAGAAAAGTTGAATTGTTTCCTTTTTTAATTTATTTTTTCCTCTGCTGGGTAGCATTGACTTTGATAAGCAGTCTCTGCACCTAGAGATGTTCTGCATGGGGATGTAGCCAAGACATCCCTTGTGCTTGGGAGGGGATTTTGGTGTCGGTGAACTGAGCACACGCTGCCCACACTGCCTGGTGGCAGGAGCAGCAGAAGTGAATGCCCCTGGTTTCATTCTTGCCCATAATAAAGTCACTGCTGGAGCTTACTACAATGATTATGAGGTTTAACAGGTCCCTTACTGCACTTAAATCACATGGCTGGGTTGTAATGAACATGCTGAAGTGAAAAAAACAGCCCTTTCCTTAAAATAAGAAAACACAGGCACAGAAAACATCCTTTGTTTTGTTTTTTTTTTTTTAAATGAGCCATTGCACTTGGGACTCTTTCATGGTCCAGATTTTAACAGGTGGGACTCCTTATTCTTCTCTCTTCCTCCCATATTTTTTAACTAATGAGGAGCAAGTCTTTTAACTCTTTTCATGCTTCTATTAAGTATTTGGGGTCTCTTCTGTTACAGGGCACACTTTTCTCATTGCTGGTTTCCTACAGCTCATGTTGACAGGTTCTTGCTGCCCTTGGAGAGGAGCCATGGGCTCAGGTTGCTGCTCTCTGGGTTGAGGGTGATGCCTTGTTTGCTCAGAGCTGGACACGTGCTCAGCTCGTGGTGTTTCTTTGTGCAAATGATTCAACCCTTGTTGAGTACGAGTAATTTCTTGGCCAGAGATGGGGAAGATGGATGTGTTTTCCAAGTGCTGGCCCATGACTTGCAAAATCTGGATCTTCTTCATGGCTTTGCTGCCAACGTACTGCATGACCTTAAGTAAGTTATTTAGGGCAAAACCTAAACTGTTGGTGTTAGGCAATACTTATGGACTGTCTGCAAGGAAGATCCTACAGTCTGAAGGGGAAGCAGAAGGCTCCTGAGAGCCTGGAGTGGAGTGAGCTGGAGATAGAGTTGGGATCTTCCTAGAAGGCAATGTGCTTAGTCTTATTGATTTGGTGCATTTTAAAAGTAGAAGCCAGAGAACTCGAAACTTGTCTTTTCAGGCATGTGCTGGGCACAAGAGTTTGAATTTCATTTACACCTTGAACTGGGAAGCAGTAAGACAGTATCTTCTTCTTACATCCAGGGGCGGAAGGTGCTGAGGATCCTCCACACCATGAAGGAAGATGCTTAGAATGAACGTTAATCATCTGCCATTGGTTTATCTGTTATAATCTGACTAGAAAAGCCTGACTGTAAAAATATGACTGTAAAAGCGTAATGTGCAAGATGCTGGTCACTGAGCTCTTCCATAGCCCTTGACTCCTGCTGCTATCCAGCTGGGCTTGAAGGCAGATGATGGGAGTGATGTGAGTGGTACCATGTATGTGAGATGGGGGGAGATATAAAAGAGAGAAAAAAAAGAAATGATGGTTTTGCTTGTTGGACAGTGAGAACTGCTGGGCTTGTCTCCCAGGAGAAGTGAGCAAAGTACACGTTGACACAGCTGTGGTGGAGCTGGGACAGAAAGCCCTTCTGCTGCTTTGGGCACAGCAAAACAAGGGGCTGGGTCAGAGGGGCAAGACTCATTTCTCTGGTGACAGGGATTCATCTCTGTTTGCATGGTCATATTTTACAGGTAACTGGTTTATGGAGAAAAGAGCTCAAGAATTTGAGGCTCGTGTTCTTGCCATAGAGAAGGTTTTACAGGCATTTTGAATGTCATATAGTTATCAGAGTGGCTGAGGTTGCTATTTTGGGAGATTCAGATCCTTTTCCAAAATGTTTTCATCAGCTCAGGGTTTTGGGTCAGACCTTCTTCAGCTTCAGCTCATTTAACTGGGGGGAAGTTTGGGAATATTTCATTTCCCAGCTTTCCCCATCACTGGAAAAACATTAGACGCAAGGACAAGAAAATTCAGATTTGTTTTTCTGTGAATTAGCAGACTTTAACTGCAACTCCATCTGTGAGCCTGTCTGCAGACTTCCAGTTGCCTTGTACTGATCTGCATGTTGGGTTTTGTGACAACAAAAACACATTGCAAAGACATGAGATTTTCATGGGTCATGGTGTTACCCCGTTGGTGGCACCACAAACCAGGTTAGCTTCGGTTGTGGCAGGGCTGCATCCTTCCTGCAGAGAAGGCAATTTTGTTTTCCCAAGGGAGGAGGAATTTTTGATTCAAAGTAGGTTTTGTACTCGAGGTGATTTAAACGTGATCAAAGTCAGTGGAATTTTATTTAAAATAAACACGATTCTCCTAATCAACCCTTTTAAGAGAACATCTGGGGAAAAAATGATGCGTTTTTGTAGATTTAATTATTCACTTGATTTTTTTGCTTTTAAATATCTGATGACGTTTCCGCTGTTTGAGGATAGATAGGACTTTATTGACACAATTAGCAAAACAAATGATTATCACACCTTTTCCTTAACCCTCTGCTATTTGATCTATTTGCTCGTACTTTCATTACTCCTTTGCTTGGTTACATTACACAATGTTATCACCTTCCTGTGCTGCTGCAGCTAAAACAAAGTGAAAAAAACACACCTTTTGGCTCTCAGCTGCTCTCTGCTGTATTTTTTTACAGATGAACTAGAAAGCAATGTTGGGCAAAGAGTTATTTGAGTTTCCTTTCAGTGCTTGCTGGGCATTATTTCTGGGCTTGGCACTTGCCTGTGTTTATGCGACAGTTTTTTCATATTTTAAAATAACAAACAAAAATCCCAGTAACTCTATTCCCAGCACAATTAGTAAAATCAGATTAAAAGAACCGAAAAAACAACCAACCAACCCCCTCCAGATTATGATGCATTTATATACATCAAGTACTAGTTATGACTAATCCCTTGGTTGTTTTGAGCCACTTTGCTGGGATGTGTTTACTTTCTCTGAAGGGGGAGGTGGAAAGCGTGGCTCTGCCTGGCTGGAGGTCACCGTGGGTTGTTGTACTCAATAGCTGAGTGTTTCTGCTGTTTCAGGGATAGGATCCCACTGATGGATTTGGTCAGACCTTGATGCAGATTCCTGATGGTGTGATTCTCCTGATGGGGGATAGACATTTTCCTCTGAAGTCAGGAAGGCTGGTGGACCCGTGGATCTGCTGCCTTACAACCCTCTCCATCATCTCTTGCTGGTAGAGAAAATACCTCATTAGCTTTTGAAGAGGTAAAAAAAAAGATAGGGGAGGAGAACGGTCTGCTTTCATCTGACAAAAAAGAAGAGAGTTTTGGAAGGATATATTGGTTAGGTGAGAACTTTTTCCAGCTACTGGCTTGTTGTCCTCCTCCTCTCACATCACCTAGCACCCATGAGGCATCTGGAGGTAGTGGCCCCATGTTGTGCCTGTGCTCACTGTGACATTCATTTAAATAAATCACACAAGTTAAAACAAAAAGGAAAAAAGCTAAAAAAGATTCCTTCTGAGCAAAAATAAATCAAAAGATATGAGTTTGCGTGGGAATAAGCCTCATCCAGTGTGGTAAGAGCTGTCGTGTAACGGCCTGTCCCTTTCCTCTCTCTGAAGGTCCCAACCCCATGTGTCCCACTGGCCTGGAGGAACATTTGGAGCAGCCTGGCAGTGCGATCCTTTTGGTAGCTTCCAAGGATTTTTGGGATCATGGGATGCATGGACATACACACTCATGAAGCCCTCTGGAGAATGCTGGCTGTGGATAAAAGCATCTTGAAGCTCCTACCATCTTTTTACCGTTTTTTCCTGGGTCACTGTGTGCCACTTGGGAAGGAAGCCTCTCTGTCCTGAGGATTATAGAGTACTGGTCACTTACTGGAATACCTCCCCAGTCATCTTTTGGAGATGAAGCCATTGCTTTACTGAGCTGGAAGATATTTTTTTCTTCTCCCAGAGCTTTTCCAGGGTAGCTGCACTCCTGTCCAGCAGGTATGTAGATGGTTTTCTTATTGACTAGCCAGTTTGCTTTCTTGATCTTTAGGAGTTCAATCATTTTTTTTTACTTACTAGTGTCTGCTAAAGGTAAGACCTTCCAAAGTCCTTGGTGCCATACTCCAGAGGTGGCTTTTCCTTGTTGGGTCAGACCCAATTTGAGATGTAGGTTTGTGTGGAGCAGTGGTGTCAGCTTCTCCTAAAGGTTTTAATATCCAACCTTAGCCTTGTATGTGAGGAGAGAGATGGATCTGCTTCTCCTTATTCCTCCTGTTGGATCCTCCTGGACTCTTGGGCAGCTGTGTTTGTAACCCACAGCTGGCACCAGCTCTGTGTAGATCAGTTTCTTGGGCTTCATTGTCTCATTTCAAAGTTGACACAAATGTTTAATCCTTTTTTATCTTCCTAATTTAACAGTATTTCTGCTGAAGAATGGAGCTTAGAGGTGCCTTTAGCTCTCAGGTTAAAACTATTCCTATTCAATATAGATGTGGATAACTCACTAGCAGGAGTGACAACAGCCAAATTTGCATTTTTAGTCATTTACAATGAGTTAGGTGTTTTTCTAAAGGTGGCAAGGTTTTTTCCTGTTTCTTTAATAGCAGAACTTTTTTCCCTGTGGATATCAATTTGCTGTGAAAATCATCCTTTTTGGCTCTTGTGCTGATTTGGTCAAATGCTTATGTGTGCTGGTGAACAGATTGCTCCTTCTATGGGGTGGACAAAAAATTAGATCTTTGTACCTAACTTACTTATTTTTACTATACAAAGATGATGTGCTGAAGGGAAAGGGCTGAAAAGCTTTGTACATTTATTCTGCATTCCCCTCAGCATTTGTGAGCCATTAAAAGTTTCATTTTCTTCCTTCGTAAGCTCAATTTTCATCAAAGGAAGGAAATGCGGGGGTGGCCCTGGTGAGTAGAGCGTGCTCAGGGGGAAGCAGAATCAGCTGCCTCACTCTTGACTTTGACTGCGACTCATAGGCCAAATGGAGATGGTAGACAAAGACTGGGAATCAAGGTAGAAGCAAAATCTCATAAAGGCTTGCTGTGCCTGTGAGAGGCTGCAACTAACCCTGGGGATTTGGTGAACAGTGGCATCATGCCAGGTTGGTGGGGATGGTCCATGGTCAAGCCCTATGCAGCATGGTCATGTGTCAAGGCAGAGCCTTCTCCAGCAGCACTGCCTGGAGGTTCAGCCCAGCAGTGTCAGACCCCTGCACTTGCTTTCATGGGCTTTGTGCTCTGCTTGCAGAGGCATCCCCTGGAACCAGCTTTTCATTCAGAGATAAGAGTTTTCTTAACCAACCCCTACTTGGTGGGTTGAACAGGAAAGAAGTCTTGCCCATTTTTCTCTCTCATGAATACAGAACACAGCTTTCCCATCACCGAAATTCCTGGTGTTTTACTAATTAACTCCTAACTTCTAAAGCACCTAAGAAAGAAGGATCACTGGCAGTTTGAGCTTTTTATCTACAATTAAAGCAAACACCATTGATATTAAAGTTGGTTTTGGTTTTTTTTTCTGTGGCCAGCTGTTTGATAAAGACATTGCAAACCAGTTCTCCACTTGTTCCTGTAAGATGTGAAAAGGTCCTTTGTCAGCAGCACATTGCTATGGAATGAGCTTTATCTTTTGTAAGTAACTAGGAGTGAATGGGAGTATCAGTTGCTCTGCTCCAGTGCTGCAGTCCCTTTGGTGCTTCTGGAGGTGCCTGTTTGGACCGAACAAAAACCTGGCCTGGCTGTGACCTGGATAACCCAGAGCAGCCCCAGGGTGCTTGCGGGTCTGTGCAAGATGAGAGGCATGGTAGATGTACCCCGAATCTGGTGTTCTGAATTGCTCCTTGCAGTGTGAATCGCTAGTCACACAAAGTCTCGCAGGCAACTGGCAGACCTGAGGATGGCCCGAGACTTAGAGCTTGGCCAAGAACGATGTTTTGGTTGCAAATCTACAGCTGTTTTTTACAGGGAAAAAAAATCATCTCAGGTTTTATTCAGAACAGGTCTTATCCTGCGCAGTTGTGGAGAGGCTTTGGAGAGTAAGTAGTTTAAGGTCTTTCCCCTTGCTCAGCGGGAGCATCCGGGTAGGGGAGCTGCCAGATGCATCCCTGGGTGCTAATTGAAAGATAAACCCCATCAGCATTTAAAATATTTGCTGGTAAAGTAGAAAGGGCTTTCTTTCAGTCAGGGTGTAGATCGTTGAATCAAAATGTCCCTTATGGGATGTGTCTGTGGGCAGATGCATGTTATTAATAATAATAATAATAAAAAAAAATACAAAATGCTTCAATTTGGCTGCTTGTGAAGGTTATGTATGTGGGTGTGTGTTTCAAAAGCACATAACTGATTATAAAAATCATTGATGGGCTAAGTCGGTATTAAGGATGGTTGAATGACAGTGAAAAGCAGCCCTGGCACATTGCAGGGATGTTCTTGTCATGACTAACCCCTCTCGCTCTCACCCCAGTGGAATTTTTTAGTGCCCGGCACAGACAAGCACTGAAATTGCAGGTTTGCAGAAGGTTTTTAATTCCCTCCCCAGCTGGCAGCAAATAAAGGAATTGCAAGTATTTATTGGTTTAAGGAAAAAAAAATAACCTCAAAGCTGTAAAATAAATTTGACAAGGAAGCTTTTTTTAAGGGAGTCTTGACTTTATGGGGTTGTGAGTCAAATGTGTCAAAGCCTGACAAAGGAAGAGGTTTTAATCTACAGGTGCTGTCTCTTGCTTGATGGTTTCCTGTTTCTAAAACTACTTCCAGCTTTTTTGGAAGTGGGGCTAAAACTAGTTTCACCTTTCAGTTTGTGGTTACCCTCCCTGACCACTTCAGCAGGCAGGATTTGCAAGGGTTGGGGGCAGCAAATGCAAGTGCTTTTAAAGATTCTTATCTTGGCTGCCAAAACTCCATTTGCCACTTCTAAAATATTTACAGCTGAATCTTTGGATTTGCATCTTCCTCTGCTTGGGGGAAAATGCTGAAGCTGCTGATGCTAAAATTTCTCTTCGACCTTTCTTTCCCTGTCCTGCTGTGGGGAGTTTGGAGGAGACCATACCTCCCAGGGTGAAGGATGCTGATCCCCCTGTGCTCATCCTGGTGCTAGTGACCCCAAGGACCCTGATTTGGAGATTGTTGGCTTTTGCTCATCGTGCAGCAGGGAGAACCAGCCCAATCAAAGCAAATTAATTGTGGATCTCAGTCCTTGAGTTATGCTAACTCCTTTAACCCCTTTTGCAGCATGTATTTTCTTTCCTTAGGGGCTGTCCCTCTATTGGGGCACTTACTAATGCCATTGGTACTCAAACTTTGTGCCTTTTATTCAGGCCATCTAACTGGGGATACACAAGGCCATATTTCTGTTTGTTTCTATAAGTAAATAAATATATATATATATTTTAAGATCTGGAATAATCCTGCTAGTATGTCTTGAAAGATCCTCTCTTTATTACTTCGAGAAATTGCTCTGAGTTTTATATTGACTGAAGCATCATAGTCATACTTTCAGAATAAAGATCTTTCTAAATGTGTGATCTTTTCCACGAGCGCCTGCATCTGCACAGTAAACACTGAACTATCTGCTGACTGACTGTGCTCTTCAGGTTGCAAAGAAGCAGTGAACTATCATAAGACATACTGTTGTTAAAGCCAGGAAGACAAGAGGTATCTGCTCTGCTCCCCACTCCTTTGTGCTGCTTTGAGAGGCTCTGTGCAGAGCCGAAGGTGTCAACAGGCTGTTTTCTTGGGCTCCCATCTGCTGAGCAGCTTTATGTGGATTAATATTGAGGAACTCTTAGTGAAATTTGTCTCATGCCATGAAAATGTAAAGCCTCCAAAACTGGCTGGCATCCCAGGGCTGCGAGAGGCCCTTGGAGGGGCTCCTGGTGAAGGTGGCAGGATTTGCACTGTCCCAAAGCCGCGAACGGGACATGGTATGAAGAGTTTCTAATTGAGATTTAATCATCTCCAAGCTGGTGTGGTTGCTGACTTTGGACAGCAAACAATAACTGCTGTGCAGGAATGGCTGCCATGGGGCCAGCCTGCCACCATGGGAGGGCATCTGCCCAATCTTCTAGTTCTGCAGTGTGGAGCCCAGTTCAGAAACACAAAATGCCATTTTGAGCAGTATTTTATTCTGAGGGTGTTTCTTGAGATGGAAGCAAACCTCTCACCTGGACTCCTAGTTTTTCCCTGGCAATGTTTTTGGGATCCCATGATTTTGTTGGCTCTGCTTTTGCAGGGTACCATAATTGCTCTTCCTCCATTATTTTTTTTTTTTTTTACCTTTGCAGTGTCAAAGCCAGGAGGTTGGATTAGAGACCTGAGGTGCCAGCAGTGAAAAAGGGACCTGAGTGTATGCAATAAAAACCCCTATATATATTTATAAAGATTATTGTAGACAAGTTGGGGGATGAGGCATAGCTGCGTTCCAGCCCTAGTGCCACTGGAAGGTGGATCTCTTTTCACAGTCCAGGTGAGAGGTTTAGCTTCAGCAGAGTTTGCCTGGCTGGGGGCATTCTCTGGGGTGCTGAGCATTGATGAGCCCCCCTGCACTGCCCTGGCTCCATGGAGGCTGCAAGGGCTTTTGGTGCCTTTTAGTTTGGCCCCCTCCACAGCGTGGATGTGCCTTCCTGCCAGCTAGCAGCGTCCTTGTGGCAAATGGATACTGAATTGCCATCTTCCTCCCCACTGGCACCGTGACTTTGCTTTTATTAAGCTTTTTGCAAAGAGCAACTCTTCCCTCTGGGGCCCCGGTGTAGTTTTATCCAGGGCTACATTTGCATCACCATCAGGTGGTTTTCGTTTGACCTTCGCCCTTCTTAAAAATTAAATACCGAAGTACTAGGAAGAGAAGTAATCTCTGAGATAAGCACTTTTTCCCTGCTCTTCTGTAATTCACAGGGGAGCTGGCTTACCCTGCCTGTGGATGACTAAGGAGGAAATTCTTTTTTGGTTAGGATAATGCTGACAGTTCACTGGAATTTTTTTTATCATGGGTTTATCACTTCCTCCCTTCAAATTCCTAACTCTTATATGCAGGGCAGGAAAAAAAAATAGTGGTGACCACAAGTTATGGAATTTGCCTTCTGTGGAAAAGATGCTGAACAGCTAAATGGTGCTGTCAGGTTTGCATAGGGGATTTGCTCCATATCCACTTATATAAACAGGCTGGGTAAGTGTCATGAATATTCTAGCAGCTATCATCTTTCAAATGTGTTTTTTTAATGTTAGAGTTAATTAATGCTCATATCTCTTGGATATAGGTGAGTGTCAGCCTGCTCATCTTTCAGGTGGGGAGGAGGAGGTTTGGATTTATCACAGGTCTCACAGAGATGGTAGAGTCTAAGTCAAGTTTATGTGTAATGAGTTTCTGGGTCATCTTATTAATCTCCTTGCCTCCCTTTGTTTATAGAGGGGATCTGGATGTGTGTCTCCAGAGAACTCAGAGGAGCTTGGCCAGAGAGACTCTGCCTTTAGGTTAAACACGTGTGTTCTCACACTGTTTGCTTCCCGATGGTGTTTGGTGGTTGTGCTGTTGATCCTTCTGCAAAGGCTTGACACTGCTGCTGAAAAGCTTTGACACTGCAAAGCATTGTTTACTTATGAAAGTGTTATTATATTTTGAATATCTATAATTAATCTCTTGTGCTCAAAGTGACATTATATCATAAAATTGCTCTTATATTTCAGAGCTTTGAGGAAAAGCTGTTTTTTTGTCCCAGACTGTCTGTGACAGTACTGGAAAGTGCCTTACCCTTTGTATCTCTGTAGACCCCTTTTATGAATTGTGAGTGACAGCAGGAAAGTATAAAAGAGCGCAGAGGAGCTGGTTTTGATGTTTATAAAAGGCTTTGATAAAAGATGCAGCACACAGACTTGATATTATTTCCTATTTTTAACTTCTTAAGAGCAGAGTGTGCTCAGATCCAATATTTATGTAAAAGGGTGAAGAGGGGGGCTGTATTTCTTCTTTTTTTTTCTTTTATTTTTTCTTTTTTGGAACCAGGTGATTTAAAATAGGAAACTGTCTCTCTTCCATGCCCTAGTAAAATTTTCTTCCATGAAGAATCAGTAAAGTAAACCTATGGCATTAACTGTGTGGATGATGCTGGAGCAGACCAGCTGTGGTTTTGAAGGCTCCTTGGTTGTAAGTTTGAGCTTTCAGCCTCCCAGTTGTGGCTGGCTCCAGTAGACCCACTGGCCATGGTGTTGTGTGTGGTGAGGCCTGCACTTATAATAACGGGTCTTTCCACTGAGAGTTGGAGAAATAAAACATTGGAAAGCCAGGGCAGCTCCTCTCCTTTCTCTAAAAGTCAGATCACAGTAAAGGCATCTCTCTAATAAGTAGTTTTGCTTGCTCCACAGAGATGCAAGGCTGTTGCTGACTAGGTAATTGCAGTTTTACTGATGAAAGTGCTTCTCATTATTTCCAGTCTGCATGTTGCAGTCTCCTCTTTAATCTCATCTGCCAGCATGGCTGGCTGGTGGTGGGCCTCTGTACTCCTTAATATTCCCATGAGTGTGCACATGAGCGTGTCCATAGGATTTCATGAGGCACTTTCCCATGTGTGTGCACACAGACACACCAGGATAGAGAATACATGTGAGGATGAGCACAGACTGCGAGTGCATGAGTGGCATTGGCACAAGCCATTTGCACAATCAGGTCCTTGATCCATGCAAGGGCCTTCACTTTGGATATCAAGACTCTGAATGAATGGCAGCGTGCAGACCTGTCCTTGAGAGCCACCTGATGACAAAAGTCATCCTCTTGCTTGAAACCATATATTCTGTTTTACTGGGGCTAAATGCCTTGAAACACCCTGTGCCAGGGAGGACAAGTTGTGCTGTCTCCTGGAGAACCCCAGGACAGAGCAATGTTGCCAAGTCCCATCTTGCTGCTGTGCTGATGAAGAGTTGATCTTGATGGGATGAGCACAGCAATAGCTGTCAGTGGGGGTTTTGAGTTCTTCAGCAACATGCAGTCATCTAAGGGACCACTAAAGGAAGGTGCTGGGTTTGAAGTAGCTGGACTTGAGCAAAGATATCCCAAACTCTCATGCATCTGAGGTGAATAAGCACCTGCTCCATTCTCTGTACAGGAATTTGTATGCAAAACCATAAAAACAAAGGGAATTACCAGCCTTGGGTGGTCATGGGAAGATGCTGAGAAGTGTGTTTGGTTGGGTTTTGTTTCCCTGCCTTTGATGTTCTTCTAGAAGCTTGCAAAGCTGGACACTGAGGTCTATGGGATGAGATGCTCATTTGGGATGTGTTGGCAGCACTATGCCTGCTCGATAGCCTTGCCTCTTGCGTGTTCCTTTGTGGTGATGAGTGCCCCGGTACATTGCAAGAGGTAGACTCCAGAGGTGTTTAACAGTGCCCACACATGACTTTAGGGGATGAAGCACAGTCTTATTTTTTCCTGCCTTACCCGTGAAACTGTGTAACACCACACGTAAGAGGGTGCTGTTGTCCTCTGCTGCATGACTTGTTGGACTTGGCTAGCTTATGGCAGTAGTGTGTTGGCATGTACAGGTGTCTTTTCAGCTTCTGACAGGTTGTTCAGTTAGCCAAAAAGTTTGGGTATTCTCAGTTCTTCTGTAAGGTATGGGAGGACTTTGTTGTTCCAATGGAGTGGACATTATGGTAAAATTGGAAAAGCTGTTGCTGTCTCCAGAAGAGACAGGTCAGGATAGGACTTGTCGAGCTGGAGTGACACTGTGCCATGCCCCACCTGTGGCACAGATGTTTGGGGTGTTCTCACTGTGCCTTAGTGCCTACTGTGCAGCAGCTTGGGTGCCTCAGGTTGCATTTCCAGCAGCAATCCAACTGCTTTGCTGCAAGCTGGGGAGGAGTGGGCTCTGGAGCACAGTGGGAGCGCCCCAAAACCTGGGGCTTTGTGTCATTGCATGGAGGTGTGCCAAAGCATCTGATTAAATGTGGACCTTATCTGCTAAGAGCTGCAGCTCCTCTTCTGTTCAAAGAAGCTGGGAAAGGCTCCCCAAAACAACCAGCAGAGAAAGTGTCCAGATGAAAGGTCTGGTAAGCATCAGAGTCCTCTCTGCCGTGTTTTCAGCCTCTTCTGTAATCAGCTGTCATTTTGGGATCTGGGCATATTGGACCTCAGCGAGTATGGATTGAAACTTAAATAAACAGTGACTCTTCTATAAATATTTAGCTCACATTGTTTAGGAACTGCTGGGAATAGGAGACAAAAAAAAAGTTTAAAGTTCATGACAGTCTAGAAAAGCTATTGGAGGATGGCACTCGGTCACTGGATCAGCTGGCATGTAGGTTTGAATTGCTAATCCTCCTTTTTTCCTTCCCTTGAAGAACAGGATGTGTTTAAGCACCTTTCAGAGAGACATAATGTTGCACTCTTCAGTGCTTACACAGCTTCACTGGGGACTCAGATCAATGCAGAGGTCTTTTTCAGCTTGGCTGGTTGAGCTGGATGCCCAAGAGGAGCCGTGGTGTGGAGTAAATGGATGATGTTCCCTGGCCCTACACAACTTTGCGAGTTTGGACTGGTCATCTGAAGTTCGTACATCTGCATGGAAGAGGGGGATGTGTCTCCAAGTGTGTGCTTTTATCTGGCCACCTCAGTACCAGGACAGAGGCTTGCCCCCTGGCCGGCTGCTGCTGAAGGAGCTGGGGTCCCCTGATGGAGCTTGTTTAGACAGCACTAGGTCTTGGGCTGCTTGCTCTTGCAAAAGCCTCAATAATGAGGTAGACCTATCTCTGACAGCCTTTTTTGCCTCTTAAATATGAAGATAATATCCTTTTTTTTCACTTTGCAGAGCTCTTGAAAGAGTGGGAAAGAATGAAACGTGGTATCAGTAGCTAAGACTGGCAGAGGCACATGTGCTTTGAATAAGCAGGGAACTTCAGCATGAACAAGAGTGTGAGATTATTGATTAGAAAGAAGAATAAAGATAAATCATTGATTATTTTCTTTCTCTCTCCCCTTGCTCTTCTAATACAAAGTACTTGCAGTTGAACTAGATGATGGTTATAGGTCTCTTCTGACTATTGTTTCCTATTGTATCCTATCGTATCGTATCCTATCCCATCCCATCCTGCTAATATTATAGTAAACACAAAATATTTGGTATGCCCTATGAAACGCTTTGCAACTGCTCACACCACTGCTGCTCCTGATTGCAGCATCCTGGGGCTTTCTGTACCAGAATGATCAGTGTGCCTGCAAGATTAATGGCAGAGGAGAAAATGTGAGGGAAGGACAGATAAGAAAAAGGTAAATTTCTCGTTTCCAGGTTGCCGAAACCACTTTTGAGGTTTGGGAGAAAATGTCAGTATTTTAGTTGGAGGTGGTGGTGAGCTTGATGCTTTTTCTCTTTCAATAGTTTCTTTTAGTGTCCTTCCTAATATAAAAGGTGTTTAAATTATTAATGTTTTACCACTGAAGAGGAGGGATTCTAAAGACTTTGGCAAATCTCTGCTAAAACATTTATTTTAAAAAAGAGCCTCATATTTTTTCCCAACTCTGACAGAGCTCCCCTTCCACAAGAAGCACTGAATCTACGGAGGTGGACAAAGAGCTTGATTTATGTAGAAGGTAATTTTCTCCAGTGTTGTGTGGCCAGAAAACCTAAAGATGATAATGATTTCTAATTTTTGACAAAGCCTTTTCAGATCTCTGTGTTTCTGCCTGTTGTTGAAGCAACACTATGCCATGGGTGAGTGCAGGCGCATGGCCCTCAGGTGCTGCCTGTGAGGGGTGGGTGCCCTTACCTGGTGATTCTGGTCACAACCTGTGCAGTATCGTGGAGATAAGAGGCAGCTGAGGCTTCAGACATCCTCATTGAAGCTGTAGTTGGAGCTTAAGGCTCTCATTAGATTTACAACATGTTTGCCTGCTAAACCTCCCCATTCTCTTTAGATGTTTGTCCTGATTTTGTACCAAATCTCCTTCTTGCCACTTGAGCTGAAGAATAAAGTATTATAACTTTGGCTTGGGGCAGCTGTCCAAGGGATATATTGGGATACACTTGGCCTTTGAAAACAAGGACTTCAGTCTCCAGCCCTGTCAGTCCCTCTGGCTCCTGGAAGTTTTCCTTCCAAATGGTTATTTCAAACCTCAGAGCAGTTTGTGTTTTTTCAGAGCTATGATTAATACCATTTTTACGCTTCGTTGCAAAATGCCACACAATGAATGAGACCAGCAGGGTGGTGGTTTATGGGTGGGAGGAAAAAAAAAATCAAACAAACACTTTCAGACACTGTTTTGGAAGAGTGACACGTGTGTGCATGTTTTATAATCTGCTGCGAACTGTGGGGTTGCATTTTTCTTAAAAGGAAGGGGGAAAAAAAAGCTTCAACCTCATCTATGGAAAGAATGTTAGAAATAGTTGAGAAGTTGAATAATTACAGGTTTTTTTGCACCAGGTCAGTGAAAGCTAGTTTAACATGCAGGATTGCTTTGCAATTACAGAGTCACAGGCTGGTTGAAGCTGGAAGGGACCTATGGAGTTGATCTGGTAGTTAGTTACAGCCAGTTGTCCAGGGCCACGTCCAGATGGTTCCTGCATATCTCCACAGATGGAGACTCCACGATCTTCCTGAGCAAGCTTGGTCACCCTCATGGTAAAATTAGGCCTAATGCATTGGATTACAGCATGTCAGCCATAGGTTCCTGCTTGTTACTGGTGCAGTTTGAAAAGCTTGCAGGGGTATGTGGTTTTGGGACAGAGTTGGCTTGAGAGCATGGTAAACATGGGTCTGTAGCTGAACCCTGTGGCTCGGGCTCAGCAGTGCTTGTCTGGGACTAGGGAGCTGGTTGGGCTTGGCACAAGATGCTAGAAGTGGTGTGGAAGGAGGCTTGCTGCATGATGGCTGGGTGTCGGGAGCTTGTGGTCCCTCTGATTTGGTTTTGAGGCTGTGCCTGTAGCTGACCCTCCAGCCAGCTCTGCTGTCTTTTGCTTCCCTTCCCTTGACACTGTGTGCCTACTCCCAGTTGGCGAGTCAGTTTTCCACAGGAATCTGGGACTCATTTATCAGCATAAAATGAGGCTAATTACTGTCTTGTCTTGGTGGCAGACCCCAGGGAAAAACTTCCAAGAGGTTTCGTGTGGCTTTGTGCCCAATGTCTCCACATCTTGGGGACACAGAGGATGTTACTGCATTTGGGAGGTCACCTAAACCTCTATGTGGACGTTGGGATCAGCAAAGATTTGCTTCCTGGTGGCTTCATGTGCATCCCTCATACATGGAAAACGAGCAAAGCCTAAGATTATACTCAGGATCTGGTTCATCTACTTGGTCACTAGTGTTTCTTCCTGTCTTCCATCCATGGAGAGCAGTAGCCCCTTGTTTGTTGCCCTGGGTGCGTTTCTTTTTCTCTAGGCCGTGTTCTTTTCATCCTGTTTTGGTTGCTGATAAGTGATAGGAATAGTAGGAATGAGATGATGGCTCCCATTGAGCACTCCCACTGTCCACAGACGTGTCCCATTCAGCCTTTGTGCCACTGACAGGGATGTTTTTTCATTAAAAATAGACACAGACAATGCCACTTCCTGAGAACTGTGATTTATCATTTAATAACAAGTGATTAGTCATTTCCTTCGGAAAACTTTCTGGAAGTGTTATTTTTCTTTCTCCCCTTGCTTCCTGTTTTTTTTTTTAATTTCCTTCAAAACCGTGCATTACCTGTCAGAGCCACTGTGTCTGCTAAATGAAGTGTTCTCTTTTCAAAGTGTGTTGAGGTTTAACCCCAGCCAGCAGGTAAGTACCACGCAGCCGCTTGATCACACCCCCAGCAGCAGGACCAGGGAGAGAACTGGAAGGGCAAAAGCCAGAAAACTCGTGGGTTGAGATAAAGACAGCTTAATAAGGAAAGCAAAAGCCGTGAACACAAGCAAGGAAATACAAAGAATTAATTCACACTTCCCATGGGCAGGCAGGTGTTCAGCCACCTCCAGGAGAGCAGGACTCCATCACACATAATGATTACTTGGTAAGACAAACTCCATCACTTCAAATCTCCTTTTCTGCTGCTTCTTCCTCCCATTTTATATACAGAGCAGGTACATATGGTATGAAATATCCCTTTGGTCAGTTTGGGTCACCTGTCCTGGCTATCTCCTTCCAACCTCCCATGCACTCTCAGCTTCCCTGTCAGTGTGGCAGCATGGAAAGCAGAAAAGGCCTTGGATCTGTGTAAGCACTGCTTAGCAATAACAAAAACATCTCTATATTATCAGCCCTGTGTTCAGCACATATCCAAAACATAGCCCCATACTAGCCACTGTGAAGAAAATTAAGTCTATCCCAGATGAAACCAGCACAAGTGGAAGTCATATTTGGGATTTAAAGATCATGAAAATAACAAGTCTTAACCCTTTGGGCATGGGCTTTTCTTAATATATGCCTGCAGCCCTGAAGTCTTAGCTTAGCCAAGGGAAACAGCAATGGAGAGACAGCTGAGTAGGTGAGACTTGAAAAATGGTGATGGTAATCATGAATGTGGACTGGATGATCTGCTTGATCTGACTTGAAGGAAAATTTCAAGTAACTTGAGGTATTGTCTTGAGTTGCCAGCTCTTAGCTGTGATACCTCCCGGTGTGGAGGAGGAGGATGAAGAGTTTTCAGAACTACTAGGCAATCTCATACCAAGTCTCATTTTAGTGACTTTACCAAAAAAAGTGCTGAAAGCTGTTGAGTAGTTCTCGAGGAAATCCCAACAGCTCAGTAAACAAACTCAGGAAATGTGCTGAAGATGACATCATCATAAGTGAATACTTAAGAAGCTAAAAGAAATAGTTCTCTGTTGGGTCAAGAAGGCATTTTGAGAGTCAGTAGCAAATTAGATGGTAGACTGCAGAAGATGCAGAAGATGAAATGCAACCAGGGCATGACAGGTACTTTAGGTAATAACATCTACTCTTACAGTTGCCTTAATGAACTGCAGGTAGAGGTAGTTCAAAGACAGGAAAAATAAATTCAATAAAGACAAGTGCGAAACACTCTTGGAAAATGGATGCACATACCCAAAATGAGTAGTAACTCTCAGAATGAGCAGGTTAACTACAGAAAGGGATCCATGAGCTGCAGTGAATCACAAGCTGGTTGTGAATTGCCAGTCATATGCTGTTACAAGAAAGGCAGATCTTGAAGAGCCCAGAGAAAAATGGCAAAGGTAATAATACCATCTCTTCAAACTTTGTTGTCCTATAAAACCTCATTTCAAATACAGTGTCCAGTCTCAGCCCCTCTCTTTTAAATATGAAAGCAGGCGGCTTGGGAAGATGAAGCTTCTGTTTGGGAAAATTTACTTACAAGGAATAGCTGGAAGATTTGCATATGTTAAACCTAGGGAAAAAACAACAGCCCACAGGTGTCAGGCCATGGTTTGATGGGATGCTGTCTTCAGCAGTAGTTTTGGGGACAGATATCTTTGCTCTCCTGGTGTTGACTGTGCTGCAGCTCATTGTGCAGTCAGCTGTGTTGCCACAGCTTGCATGTCCATACTGTGAGCTGGGACAAGGAACTTCTCTTAGTATAGAAAAAGCTGAAGACTGTCTCTAGATTTATTTCAGAGTATGGCTGTGGAAGTTTGCTTGGATAACATGTGGCATGCAGGAGGAAGGAGGGCAAGGAAAGGAGCCAGAGGCTGAGCACGTGGTAGAGTTGAGAGTTGAAGGGAACACAGCAGATTTGAGACATCCAGGAAGTTGATGTGAAGAGTGCAGCACACGATGTCACTCCATGTCCAGTGACAGTACTAGAGTTGCATACAGGGAAGTGCTTCCCTGGACACCATCATCCAGTGCATCATCTCTGCCATGCCTGGTAGCATCGGGGTAGGCTGGCATTTCTCAAAGTGTAGGCTCCAGCTCCTGGTGGTGGTGGTGAAGGAGAATGAGTGATGCTGGATCTGGCCCAAAAAGCATTAGAAACCTCTTTGTTAGAAGCACAGCAGCCCTTCCCAGATGGTGGGGCAAGTGGTGCTAGTCGCTTGGAACTGTGGCTGAGTCCTGCTTGCTCTTGGCAAGGCTCTGCCCGTGTTGCCTTGGAGAGCAGCACAAAGACAAACAAGCCAAGAGAGGGTTCAGGGCTGGGTGGCTGTTTGGTGTCCCTCCTGGCTCAGCATTCCTGCAGTCCTTGCATACAGATTTTGGCATGACTTCTGCCCCTGTCAGTCCTGCTGAGGTTGTGTGTCTCAACATGTTCTGAATCCAAATTTCCGACATTACTGCAATGCACTTGGATTTTTGGCTCTTGAGAGTAGTTCAACTGACCACAAATTGGTCACTCTCTGCTGTGATGTAAGCTGATGATTTCCTCCCCTGTAGATGCTAAACCAAATACCCCTTTAAATGCAGCCTGATGGGGATGTTACTGGGCTGGTGTTTGCAGCTGATGGGAATGTGCTGGAGATGTGCAAGCCTCAGTGATTCAAGCTGATACTTATGTTTATGATGAAATGGTAAATGCCTTGTCTGTTCTGTCCTACCAGCTCTACCCCTTGGCGAAAAAAGGGCTTTTATTGCAAGAAGAAAGGATATTCTGGTATTGGTTGGTTGGTAATGAGAACACAGAGCATCAAAGCTGAAACAGTGTGTGCTGGGTTTTAAAATCACTGGAGGATACAGAAGTGCCTTAAAGAGGAAGATTATAGATAGGCAGACCTACTGGATATGCCATTTTTTGTAGGCTGCAGAGCTTTCCCCTGTGGTTTGCAGGGTTCCCTTGACTTGCTGCATCCCTGAACAGCACAGAGCACAGCACTGGTGTCTGCAGTATTGGAGGATGTAGATGTAAGCCTTGCTAGGAAGATCTAGGCTTCAGTTCTAGTCTTGTTGATGCTAAAATTCCCCTGAAAAAAAAAAAAGCTTGCTATGCTTGCTTGTGATATGTGTGATGTGCTGGCACTGAATCTTGACTTGTGTTGTGCTGGCACTGAATCTTGACTTGTGTTGATCTAGATTGCTTAAAAATAAAAGAATCATGGTAATTTGTCTTAAAAAGGTTACAGAGAAAGTGAAGAAGAGAATAAGCAGTTTGCTGTTCATTGCTTTATCAAGGCTAACAGGCTAGGGCTTACACTGGGAAGAAATCAAATCCCCAGACAGTTCCTATGTACCATGTAATATCGCCAAATAAAGGAGTGACCACCAAGTGAAGCTTGATGGATGGCAAGCTGGTGGCAGGGCTGGTGTGGCAGGACTGCTGACAGTAGAGCTGCAGAGCTCTTCATTAGGGTCAGTCAAGTTGTAGTGGCATCTAAGGGATGTGTCTTTTGGGCACATGGAAAACCCACCTTCTGCAAAATGCAGTGGGTGGTTTGGGTGATGCTGAACACTCCATGCTGCACTCCTGAAATCCCGTGGTGCTGTACAGGTGACTCAACAACATCAGCTCTAACTGGGGAAATGCAGAGCCCAGCAATTGTTGGACTTCAGAGGAAAGTTTGGTAAAAGGGAGCACTTCAAAGACATTGGCAAAAAGGATTTTTAAAGTGTTTTTGAGGAACACAGCTTTGAGGAAGCAACTAGCTTCCTGTATAGAAGTCCCTAGAAGGAACAGATCTGCTATTTTAATAACAGCAGTGAGTGTAATTACATGTAAGGATGGAATCTTGACTTTGGTGACTTCATGGGACTAGTACTTCATTCAAAGGTATCACTTCAGACCATCTCTGAATACCTTTGCTTTTTAAGTGGTCAGCATTTTTAGAAACATTCACAGCTTTTATGTGACAGCATGAGAGACTGGTAAATTGAGCCATGGAGGAGTTAGGACAAGTTTGCTTGCAGGCCTTATGACCCTGTGGAGGACCCACACTGGAACAGTCTGTTCTGCACCTCATGGAAGGGACCCATGCTGGAGCAGTGTGTGAAGAACTGTAGCCTGTGGGGAAGGACTTGTGTTAGAGAAGTTTTTGGAGGACTGTGTCCTGTGGAAGGAACCCCATGATGGAGCAGGGGAGGAGTGTGAGGAGTCCTCCCCCTGGGGAGGAAGGAGTGTCAGGGACACAGGTGATGAACTAACTGCAGCCTACATTCCCTGCCCCCTCTGCCACTGGTGGGGAGGAGGGAGAGAAAATAGGTAGTGAAGTTGAGCTCCTTAAGAAGGGAGGGGCAAGGGGAAGGTATTTTAAGATTTGATATTAATTTCTCCTTATCCTACTCTGATTTGATTGATAAAAAATTAAACTATTTTCCCCAAGTCGAGTCTGTTTAGCCCATGACAATAACTGGTGAGTGATCTCCCTCTGTCCTTATCTGCACCTTCGAGCCTTTTGTTCTATTTTCTCCCCAGCTGAGGAGGGGAGTGACAGAGTGGTTTTTGGGGGACTGCTGTCATCCAACCAGGGCCAACCCACTACAGCGTTGTAGCAGGGCTCCTGCTGGCATGTGCACTCTTCCTCTCTCTGCTTGGGCTTGAAAAACCACGTGGAAGAGCCTACTTATTCTTGTTCCAGAGGGGACTCCACGTCTGCATCCGTCCTTCTACCCACCCACATCTAATGGAAAGAGGGATGTGTTGGAAGAGGAATTGAGTGTCAGTGGGTCCCCACATTTCCCTCTGACTTTGCCCTCCACCTGCATTGTGGATGGAGAAGAGCCATTAGGGTTTCACTGCTGACCAATCTGGGCCAGTGGCAGCAGTGTGGTGGTGGGCCGTGTGAGCTGGAGGAAGTGCCCATGCTTTGAACCACCATGGCTGAGGAGCCCTCAAGCTCCTTGGGGGAATCTGGTGCTTAAAAGTGCTTCAATGTGCTTCAGTACAGGTGAAAAAGAGCATCTTGCATTAACTATAGAAGGTTCACATTGGGAGTGTGGAAGGGGCTGGCAGTGGTCCAAGCTGTGTGTTTCACAGCTCCCATCAGTGGGTACCAGGTGGGTTTCCCCTGATTCAGACAGGAAAACTGCTCATTTGGGGGCAGCATCCATTCTGTTTCATCACCATCTATCTCACCTCTGCCTGCCTGCTCCAAAAATTGTTCTTGGAGGCTGACCTGGAAGTATAGTGATGGCAGGAGCAGTAGGATGCAGGACCTCGGACTGAGACTTGTCTGATAGCCATGGGGAGATGCTTGATGTTGTTGTTCTTCCCTCAATGAATTTGTCCCAAGGCTGTTGGTACTGCAGGGCATTCAAAGCAGGTGGATACCAAACAGCGTTTGTGCCCAAGTGGGTCATCCAGGCTCTGGTTGGTTTTCCTGTGAAAATGTCTCAGGCAGGATCAACACCTCGACTGGGTGGTGCCCATAGAGAGCTCTGTGGCTTCCTCCTGGGGTGGATGATGGTGTGTGCAGCACTGCCATAGCTTTGCTTTCACCTGCTCATCTCCCTTGCTCATGGCAAGGCATTGTGGTGAAAGTGAGGAACCTCAGCAACCCCCAAAAGGTGACAAAGCACACACAGCTCTCCGCCCCAGCTCTTTCGCCCCACTGTCATCCCCAGTTTTACATTTGCCTCCCTCCAGCTCTGTGGCTGGGGGCCACCAGTGACCATCCCCACAGTAAAGCCTTCCCCTGACATCTTCTTCCTCCTCTCTTCCATCCTGCTTTTCCCTCCCTCTCCAGCTGCCAGGTCGCTCTAAGCAACTTTGGCTCCTGTCCCAGGAACAGTCTCTCAACACACGCAAACCAGGAAGGCTAAAATAACACTTTAAAATTGTTAAATAAATAGCGATCAGGCTCTAGTTAAATGGGAAATGCAGCTTAATTTGTTAAAGGTTTTTTGTCCTCCCTTGGACAGAGATTCAGCCAGGCGTGTGTGTGTGTGTGAAGCATTTCTTGTAGCTTGTAATCTGCATCTCATGGCCCCAAGTGGGCAGAGAGGGTTATGTGACTCTGAGTTACCAAACACTTACAGTAAAAGTGTAGTCATCCTGAACCTCAGCCAAAGAGGTGGAGTTCTGTAACTTTTCTTTTTTTTTAATGCTTTTCCCTCATTCCCTGCAGGATGCTGCTTCGTCACTTGCATTCTTCACCCGGCCAGCTCGTTGGAAAGGCAGAAATCCTCTGAGCCCAGCAGTAACTCTTTCCAGACTACCAGCAGCAGTAGTACATCTGCCTCATTCCCTCTCCAAGAGCTTAGTGCAGAGGGCAAGTGCATCCCCTATCCTGCAGCAAAGGAGCAGCTGCCAGCAGAGGTGCCTGTCTTCCTAAAACCTGAAACACGCTCATTTATCTCTGGCACCTTTTTCAAATCTGAAGTGAAAACAGAATAGCTGTTATTGTCATGTGGGAATGGGAGGCTCTGGATAAGCATTTGTAAAATATCCAGGGAAAATGGATGCCGGCAAAGGCTCTGCTGAGTGGGAGTGGATGTACCAAAATGTGTGTGTCAGGATGAGAAAATGCATTTCTTGGGAAGGACATGAGGAACTGGCTGCTTCCCAGCACACACCTCCCTCCTGGGGCTCATCCTTGAGGGAGCTCTCTCTATCTTTTTTTTTTTTTTTACACATGAATTATCCCAACCCACTGTTCTGAGTAGTAGAAACTATTCTGTGTTTTTGAGAGAGTTGTTTCTCCTTAACTATCGAATGGGGAAAAAATAACCTTTACTCCCTGTAGTGGGAATTGCACAAGTCAAAATTTTACGTTTCCTTCTTGAGATTCCCAGAGTCATTCCTGGAAGGATGAGTTGTGGGTCAGAGAGGGGCTGTGCCCTCCTGCCTCACTAGCTGTGAGGGCTGCCAGGTCTGGCTGTCAGTCTGAATGGGTTATGAGAGCAGAGTAAAAGTGCAGTCATGGCCTGAGCAGGGATGCCCAAAATTACCATCAAAAGAAAAAGAGGGAGTTGGCCAAATACAATCTGCAAACCTTCAGTTCTTCGTGACAGTGATACCCTGAGCCAGGTAATCTCCAGCATCAGTGTTGCTGAAGTGATGGAAGCAGCTGATACAGTGGGAAGAGGAAGATTTGATAGAAGGTATAATAACCAATTTTAGAAGTTTTAATTTTCCCTTTTCATCCTAAACTGTAAGAACACTCTTTCCTCCACTTTGAACAGGTCTTTTTATGTTGTCTTTTTATAATTGGGTAGAGCAGAATCATGTCTCTTCAATGCATAAAATGAACCTGGCAGCCTGGTTTTCTACTTCAGCCTCCCAAAGAGACAAGCAAGCATAAAGCAAAAAGATTCACTGCCTACTAAAATGCTCCACTTATTAAAAAAAATACAATAAAATCCTCTGTGAACATCCTGTTTCAACTCTGCAATAAAACTCACTGGTCACCTAACGGTGAATCTCCTGTTCCTATGGAGAAAGGCAGTCGCGGACTTAAGAGGTTACTGTAGGAAAGGGGAAAAATAAAATTAAAAAGATCCACTCTTGGTCTTGGAAACAAAAGTTGTCTTGGACTGAGATCATGTGTTGCAATTCAGCTAATCTTGCTCACGCCAAAAGGGGAAAGATTTCTAGTACTTGCCTGAGCCCCACTGAACTGGTTGAGGGAATTAATTGGAAGAAAATTGCTCACCTTTTGTGGTTTTTTCCTACCTAGTTTCCTCTTAGAAGGCTCACCAGCTCAGAGGAGGCAGGGGCAGCTGGGACTGTATACATGGCCATTGTGTGAATTTAACTGTGATTTGCAATTAAAGCATTGACAGCTGGCTTTTCCCAGCTGAGGATGAAGGAGTCTCCCAGGTACCCAAATCTGGGATACCACTGAGCTTTGTACATCATACCAGGTGGCTGAGTTGCATCGACGATATAGAGGAAGAAGCACCTGAAAGAACATTGGGGGATTAACTGCAACCCTCAGGCACATCAGATGAATTGATAAGCTGATGCTGATAGAAGCCTCACCATGCATGTCTGTATTCAGTAAATAGGTTTGGCCAGCTCCTTCCCTTGGGTGCACCCCTCTGTCTGTGCTGATGTTCAGGAGGCCCTCACATGGTGGACATCATGTGAAATTACACAGAATCCACTGCTTTGGCATCACAGAGTTGGAATTTAGATAGGTATGTGCATTACATGGCTTTTTGAGGCAAAGCCAGCATAACAGGTTTATCTCTCCTTCTGGGTGGTTTTCTCAGGCCTTAGGGCTCACTTCTGATCTTCATAAAGTGCATCAGGTCCCTGCGTTTCAGAGGGTTAGAAGGTACTTTCACTGAGGGGTATCATCTCAGCAGAGCCAGGTATTGAAAAACATTACAGGATTTTGTCACCTTGCCCATGTGTGTGCTGGGTCTGGCTTTGTCCAGAGAGCTGCAAGGGTAGCAGTTGCCAGGAGCACCACTGCTCAGCTCTGTCCAGGATCTTGCTTCCTTGATATCATGCCATGCAACTTTAATTATTGGGGAAAGGAAGTCTAGTACTTGTAAGATCCCCAGGCCTGTTCATTTTGAATTGGTTGGTGGTTATTTTCTTCTTTTTTTCTTTTTTCCTTTTTTTTTTCTCTAGACCTGAAACATTATGGATTAGGGCTGCTGAATTAAAAATGAGTGAAAATCAAATATATATTTTTTTTAATTTTACAGTGAAAAAGCATATCTGTTTCTTGGGTGAGATGGTATGAAACACTTGCCCCTTCCCAAGTTTCCCGTATTCCCTCATGGATTTGCTTGAAGCACCCTGTCCTGGAGATGAAAAGCTTTGGTGCGTGTTCCCTTCAGGGCAATGTGGATTTCTCCTCAAAAACCTCAGTTCTGGCAACTGGTTTTATAAATGCCTAAAAAATGAGGCTTGTAGCTTATCTCTTGAGAGATCGTTGATGGATCCATTTCTCAGAAAGATATTTTATTCAGTCCTTTAATGCCACGCCACTCCCTTCATTCAGATGCCTGGAGTCTTTTATCACGTCTCCTCTTACTCATTGCTTAGCCAGGTTGGGCATATTTAGTTCTTTTAATCTTTCCTGCAACTCAGCTGTCTTTAATCATCCTTCTTGATGTCAGAACGTTTGATGCCCACTTTTACTGAAAACAAGCCTAGTGGTTTTTTTTTGTGTGTGTGTGCGTGTGAATTGCTTGGGAAAGGTCTCAGGGGAGCAGCTGTAGCTCTATGGCCGCTTAACTCAGGCTCATGCCTGGATTCCTCAAAAGCTCTCTCGAATGTCTCAGTGTGGGTGCTGGGGAAGATTTCAGGCTCACCACATACACCACCACACTTGGCACCCTCTGGGTTTAATTTACATGTTTATTTGTTGGGTGTGGTCAGCAACACACACCCCTCTTCCTCCCTCCCCTCCCCCCCAAGATGTTCCATGGGTTGGGTTTCCCGGGGTGATTTCTTTGGGCATCTGCAGGAGGGTGCAGGTGCTGATGGTGTTTATGAAAAGTGGGCCCAGAAAGGTTTCTGTAACTTGCATTTCCTTGCTGTAGCTGCCAGCAACAAGGAGAGGGGTTTAATTTGCTTCTGCAATCTCAGAAGCAAAGCCTGGTGATAACTGTTTTTAGGTCCTGTGCTGCAGGTCACGGTAATGCTTCTAGGTGCTGATAGGGGTGGTGACCCCTTCTTGCTGCAGGTATTGATGCTGTCTTTCCTGACATAGTTCATCAATAGTTCATCTATTTTGTACCCAAAAATAGTCATTCACAGCTTCTTAAATCAGTTTGAAGGTAAGGAATGCTGCTAGCAGGTACCAGGCTGAGCACTGCATTCCTTCAAGGCAGGGTCTTCAAACTAGGCAGTCTGAAGTTGAGCCCTTCCTTTCATGCATGGAGGTGTCCAGAATTCCCCCTCATACCTCCTGGAAACCTGTTATTTCAGTGGGAGCTGTTTCCTAAAGCCTGACTCAATCATTTTCTTGAAATGGGCAAGCTCAGATGCCAACTTGAAAGGGTTAAGACGACAGATCTCTAGGTTTGCTGGGTCTGGGCCATTGCTGTGCAGCCTGGGGTGGCTTCCCTGACGTGGACTTTGAATTACAGAGTACTTGGCAGGGAGTTAAAGGAGGCCAGTAGCCTGCTTGTCCCTCCCCCATCTCCTGTTATGAGGGAATGCCTCTCATACTCTCCCAAATTTAGCAGTGCAAATGTGGCTGGGTTAAGTAGGCTGAGTGATGAGGCGTTTCTGATGGTAATAAAGGTCCCCTTCCCTGCTCTGCCTCAAGCTCATACTGCCAGCAGGCTGTGGGATATGTAGCTGTTCAGTATATGGTTGTGTGATTTATGGCTGTACCAATGAGGGCTCTGTGGCCTGAGAAGAAAATGGGGACCTAGATGGTGGGAGAAAACAGTCTGCAAGGCCCACCACCCAGCAGAGTGCTGGGAACCTGAACAACAGCCTGATGTCCATCTGGCTGTCCTGTGTGATCCTCGAGCTACACTATGGGATGTCAGCAATGTCTGGAGGTCACCACGAGGAGAAGCCCACATCCTCTCCATGATGGTGGCTGGATGCTCTGAGTCATGGAGCAGAAGTCAACTGCCTTGATCTTTTTTCCTCATAGCTCTGGGCCAGCCCCAGATGTGCACCACAAGGACATTTCTTCAACATCCCAGGCTCCCTGGCACTCCTGGCTGTGTTTCCTCCCATTACTCCTTAGGAGTGTTTAAGGGATTGCTTTAGAGCTGATGGTGAACATCTCAGGAGAACCTCATCATGCTCATTTTGATGTCACATTGCTGTGTCATCATGGGTGTCCAGCATGGGACAGGCTGTAGGGCTCCATCACTGATGCGTGTCCTTTTGCTGCAATTTATATATATATATATATACACATATATATAAAGGTAATATATATTAAATAGATGTATAAATATTTAAATAGATATGTAAGCTGAAATTTGTATATAATTGCTTTCCAGTGCAGCCTCATATTGAAAAACAAAGAAAGTTGAAGCTTTTTGGTTGGAGGGAAGGGACAAAGTCGGGCTTGCTGACATTTCTTTTGTTGCGATGTCATATAGGTCTCGGTTGACTGGGAAAAGGAGAAAGGAGGAGCAAGTGGAAGGGAGGTCAGATCCTGCCAGGGTTTCCTGGGAAATGAGGTGAGTGGTGATGTCTTTCAGCACTCATAAACCTGGAGATGCAAGCCCTCCTGATCTTCCCTGCACCCTCTGGGTGAGACCTCTTCTGTTGATGCTCCAGATTTCATTTCTGGTACAGGGTTCCCTGTATTTTGCTTCTTCAGGACAGATGAGAGGATTGTAGACTGCTGATATGCTTGGAAATCTTAGAAGGGCTGGAGACTATCTGGAATATGTTGAGGCCTGTGCATCACACAGACCTTGTTTCTGGCTGTATTTGGACTTCACAGCAGGGGACTTGGCCCCTCTAGATTTAGAGAGCTCTGCTGCCATTACCCACTATTGATCCAGTCCCCCTTCAGCCTCCTTTTACAGTCGCTGGAAGGAAATGGATATTTTCAGGAAGTGCCTGACCCTGACCTGCTGTAGGCATCTGAGTTGGATGAATCATTCCCTACAGTACCTGTTTCTCTGCACTGTCAGCGTAGCTGAGACAGCTTGTTTGGATGTAGGGTCTGCAAGGCATGTGTAATGTCTGTACCCTGTGTGGGAGGACTGGAGTTCAAGGTGCTTGCTTGTGGCTTGGGGTGTCCAAACCCACTGCATAAAAGCTTGGCCTCTCCTAAGCTGCCCTTAATTTTTCTTCAAGGTTTGGACACAGCTTAAATCTGTGAGCCACTTGTCTGAGCCTGCTCTCGGCATTTATACACCCTGACTGGCAGCGTAAGTACATTCCTGAAGGATACGGTATGATTGCCGAGGAGGTTTCAGTCCAACTGGGTCATCTCACACTGGCTCTTGCAGTCCCAGTGGGAACCAGAAAGATGATTCCAACCTCAGGAAATGATTCCAGCCCCAGGAGCTGCTGCACTAAGACCCAGTGAGGCTGCTTGGGCTGTACTTGAACCTCTTGGGAACCAGCCCTGGAGCTGCTCTGGTCTCTGGCTTTTTGAGTGATGTGGCTTGTGGCTTTTCAGCCACAGGAAGGTTTGGAATGATACTTGCCATCTCCCTATGGGAGCCTGACACCTGTAGCGGGAGCATCCACATCCTGGTAACTGAGCTAAGGTGCAGCAGCCCGCAGGTGGTGTACTGTGAAGAACTGCAACCTGCATGTCAGGTCTCTCTTGATTAGAAACTTCCCTCTAGTGCTTTTGTGCACATCACTGCATCTTCCAACGAGGGGAAATCCCCCCACAGATACCTACCTACCTGCCTTTGCTGGGCCACCTCCTCCTGCCTCACCTCCTGGTTTTTTTGAGGAATGAAAACATTGTTTTCTGATTGTGTTTGCAGAGTGCTGATCCTGCACTGGTTAGTTCATACTACAGTGAGGATAAATATCCACATTCATTGAAATTTAGAGGTACAAGCTGTTGTACTTAAACAGAGGCAACTCTGGAAGATTTTAGGTATGCTTTTGCTTCTGCTGATGTCTTCTATGTTTTCAGAGGGCAACCTGTTCAGAAAGAGGGATTAATGTTGATGATCCATTGTCAAGATTGTCACTTAAAGTCAAGGAAGAAATATCATTTACTGTAGTACATCTCTCCTGTTAAGTTTTAAGTGGGCAAAGGGAACATGTGTGTGTGTTGTTCTTCTATATTTAGAGTTTCTTCTGAAATTTACTGTTAGCTTTTATGCATTACTAGTCATTGGAGTATTTTCATTGCCCTGGAGAGAGGAATTTCTCTTTTATAGCAAAGCAAACACTGTGGCAGTGAAATTGTATGTTCACTGCCCTTTACCCGAGCCCCAGACAAGTGCATGTGGACAGATGCATCTTGTGCCTTCCATCTGTCCACTTTGGGGACCAGAAGATGTTGCAGGGACTCATGGTGCCCTTGAGTTTGATGCTTGCTTCTGCTGCTGGTCTCTTTGCTCTCAGGCCGTGCCTCAGTTCTTTGTTCAGAGAGCAAATTCTTAAGATTTATCGCAAATATGGATTCTAAGGCATCACAGGAATAAATTCTTTGGAGTTGCAGTGAGAATTGATGTTAAGGATGAGCAACGTAACAGGAGATCCCAGGGCTGTGTCTAGGCAGGGTGGATCCTTTTTGCAGTATCAGTGGTTCCCGGGAAAGAGCTTCATTTTAAATGGCCGCTGGATGTCTATCTCGCTTTTCCACAATAAAGTTCACTCCATCTGGCTTTCTTTCTCCATCGCCCCTTTTTTTGAAGCATCTTTGTGCTGCGCTGACAAGTTGGATGTCAGCAAGAACACTCAGGGCTCAGAGATGTGAAGTCACCAAGCCCATGACCTGGTGTGAGGCTCTCTGCTTTCCTTCAGTTTGGTTTGCTGGGATGCTTTGGGATTCTGGGACATGGCAAACAGAAGAATATGGTCATTTCAATCTTGACCAAGATAAAATGAGCAGCCTGCCTGAAGAGGGTTTTGCAAGTCTGTGACACCAGTTAAATACTTGGAAGGGGTGTGAATTGGGGGTGGGTAGAGAAGGAGGTTTGTTATGTGTTTCCCGGCAGCTAAAAGCAGGTGTTCAGTCAACTGAGAGTTGCCCTAAAGGCAGAGAATACGGATGCAAATGATCTGTAAAACATGAAAGGAACCATCTGAATGCCCCTTTCTCGGTTTACCTCCACCCTGGGTAATTTGCATGACACAAATTGATCAACCCTGAGAAAAAGCAATTCGGCCCAAGAGGACAAGATAACTTTGTCAAACCTGAGGACCTTGCAAAGAGGCAAAAAGAGGTAAAGCCCAGAGGCCAGGAGATACACAACAGGAAGGGGTGGGCTATGTCGATGCTGTCTGGGCAGCGAGCTGAGTCCTCTGTTTGGCACTTGTGAGGTCTCTGCTTCCTGCAGGTTTCGCAGTAGCCCAGCTAAATCAGCGCTGATCCCAAGTATAGGTGTGTGTATAGCAGCTTAAAACCGTCTTTGATGAAGGCAGTGTGAGGAGCATTGGTGAGCAGAGCCCGCTGACCTGCTGCCCAAACGGGTAGCGCATTAGACTGATTAGTTAAAACCCACCTGGAAGGGCTTTTAGGCTGTGCTATTTGTCATGCTTGGTGCAATATCAATACGTGAATCCAACCGGTTGCTGCAGCTCAAGGAGTAGGTGCTTAAGCCGTGACAATCCCTTATCTCGGAACTGCTGTGGATTCAGGACCCTTCATGGCCAGACTGACGATGCTGAGTGCGGTCCTATCGCTCTGCCTGTCCTGCCCTGAGTCTGCTGCAGGCGAGTGTAAAAACACCCAGCCGCGGCTTACACCCAACCAGAGCTTTTAATGAAGTTAATTTTTTTTGCTGCGATTTGGACCTTAACGTGTCCCATCGCAGATGTAGCCGCAGATGGCCGGGCTCTTCTCACCTCTCACTTCTGCTCTCCTGCGGCGCGATGTGCCCTGCTTTATTTCACTGATAGTTTCACTAATCTTCCCGATGTTAATGAACTCTTCCTCAGCTGCCACTCCCCACCCCAGCCCCTCTCCAGCCAAGATGCCAACTCTTTCACTGTGAGGGTTAATTGCTTATTTATTTTATGGACTGCACCTCCCCCTTTCTGATTTCACTGGATATGTGCAGGATGTGGTGATAAAAATCTGTTGGAGCTGTCTCCTGTTTCAGACATTTTTGCTTCTTTAAAGTAGCTTCATGGGATGATGAGTGTGTACAAGGAAGCCTGGATGGGGAGGTGGGGAAGGAGCAGCAGGCTGGGCAGCCCCGTGCTCTCTGCAGGCTCCATTCTTGCCTGTCTGGGCACTCAGGCGTTTGATCAAATGTTTTGACGCGTTATATCCTCACAGAGCCATTGTTATAAATCTGTGAAAAAAAAAAAAAGGTGACATTATCCAGTCTGGTCTTCCCTCAGCTCCTTGCATTCTCCTCTTCAGGATTCAGCTGCTCCTCATCAGCAGCTCCCAGAGTTGTCTGGGCCAGACGGTGACTTGCCACATTCAGTGGTGACACGTGTCTGCATGGTGTGTATGGCTGTGTGGTCCCTTCCAACCCTACCCATTCTGTGACTGTGTGATTCTGTGGGTCTCCTGTGGGCATGGAGGGCATCCAGTAGCAGACTGCATATATTTAGTTGAACCAGGTGTTTTCTGTGGTTGTGGGTTTTTTGTTTGTTTGTTTGTTTTTGTCTTGTTTTTGTTTTTTTTTTTAGGTTTTGCATCAATGGGTTGTTTGGTTCTGCTGCTTCCTCCTAGAATTAATGGTGTCTGTGGATGGTTAACTCACATGCATAAAAAAGCTGCTCTCAAAGGTGGTTTGTATTGTCTGTATTTTTATCTTGAGTGTCTTCACTTACACCCCCCGCCCTCCCCGACACCTCGGTCTCAACCCTCACCGTGCCTTTGCCTTCCTCACCATGCACAGAGCTGCCCTGACCTCGATGTCTCTCCAGGCTGTGCACTGAGTTTCTTGGGAAGCTTGAGGATGTAACAAGGGAAGTTGAGGAAGATCATCATGGTCTACTATGAGGACTTGGCAGGGGTGAATCTGGGGGGGTTGAAGCTCGTGGGGGAGGGCACATAAGTCCCGGAGAGCAGCCAGGCCATTGGTGTCTCCTACAACACAACAGGACCTAAGAGAGAGCCCACAAAATGCTAACTGGGAGGGACCATTGAGGTCCCTAATGCCACCAGTACAGAAGGATGGTGTCCAGCACCTGCAGGGATGGAGAAGTTCCCAACTCTCCAGGTGACTCCTTTGGGCACTGCACCACCTTGCTCGTAGGAAAACAGTCCATGTGTCCTATGTGGCCACAACTTGTGGATGTTGCTCTTTGTTATGTAGTCGGTCTCAGCTGCGATGGGATAGATGTGGAAGGATTTGGGAGGAAGCAGGGAGAGGTCTCCTGGGCCACTTGTGGGCAACAAGTGGTGGCACTGGTGGGCAATGAACACGTCTGCAGCATGTGCTGCAGAGATGTCTCCTTTGGGGAGATGTCCTTGTGTGGATGTTTGTACTTGCAATCAAAACAGTATCTCCTCAGAAAAGCTGGCATGGAAGCTGGAGCCAGGAGGCTTGAGGGGTCCACACTGATGGGGCTGGTGGGGTCCACATTGATGGGGCTGGTGGGTGCATGGTGCCAATGTACCTTCATGGAAAGGGGGGTTAAAAACTGGCCAGGAAAACATGTCCAAACTACCAAACAGCTGCATGTATTGAGTTTGCTTTTTTTTTTCTTCAGATGTGTTTGCCTGAATTTGTCAACTGGATTCCCAAAAAAAAGAGGGTCTGAGAGGTCTTTAACAGCAATAAAGGGAGCTCAGCCATGGAGGAAAGGGTTGCCCTTACTGCTCCAAGCAGACAGGCTGGGAGCTGCTGACTTGGAATGAGATGGGTGGTGGTTTTCCATCTTGTTCCTCACTGTCATGACAGGGAAAGCTGATGTTCCTTCAAACTGAGCATGTGTAATGACATGCCAGGAATACCTCCTTGCTGGGTTGCATTCTTCTGTGGGAAGGCATCAGATATACGTTGTGATGGGGGTTAACTCATTAGACCTTACTGTATAGATACTGCTTTACAAATGATCTTTTCCTGGGAAGATTTCCTATCTGGGCATAGTCCCAAAGAGCATAAATTAGATGGTTCTGACTATTTTATGTTACTCCCAAATGGCTTGGTATTTTGGATAAACATCTGAAGCTGCAGCCCTTTCCATGTGCTCTTCTGTGATGGTGCTGCTGGTGCAGGCAGAGCTGCTGGGCAGCTGAGCAGAGCCAGGTGGAAGGGGGGGGGGCAGAATGGGCATTCCTTGTGTCTGACTGTGGGAAAGTCCCACACCACACAGGTATCTTTAGCAGTTGTGCTAAAAAAAAACAATAGAAATAAAAAAACTTGGTGCTTCTTGGGATTAATTCTTGTGTGTTTTCTGAGAGCACAAATGAAAGCTTTAAAAGCAGTTTTGTTTTTCGAAAGGGGGAAGAGCCCAAGCTTGAGTGTTAAACATCCTGGTCCTGGTGTTGCCACATACTTCCCATGTGACCTTGGGCAGGTCATGCAGCTGGACTAAAAATGTCCAAAAGTGTGACTTGGCAGCCAAAGTGCTGACCTGCTTGGAGATGTACCAGCTTGACTGCCAGTTTGAGCTGGTATTTGGTGGACTTCACTGCTCCTGAATGGCTGTGGTTAGGAGTCAGGTGAGGTTGGGTGTGACGTCCAAAAAACCTGTTTTCCAATGTAAACTCCGCTTAAATTCTGTGGGAAGAGGGAGAACAAATAATGCTTTTGGAGCAGCCTGTTCCTCCATGGACCATGGAAAGTTTCCAAACAGTTGGCTTATATTAGATGCCTGATTTCCAGACAGCTGAGGTTATGGAGAAAGCAGTCCCACCTTCTAGTTTCTTGATGTCTCTGTTGCTTGTATGTAAAATGATTTTAGTATTTAAGTCCTTGTTTCCTTGAAACAGAGAATAAATATAAAATTTGGAGCTGTTGCCTGGCTACAGCAGCAGATGAGTGCTTGCATTTGGGATAACAGGCTGATCTTGGCCATGGGTAGCATCTTTGAAACTGCCAGCATGCCAGGAGTTAATGAATATGCTTGTGTTTCTCCTGATGAGCTAGTGCATTAAGCCTTTGAAATCAGTTTTGCTGCTTCACACCACCACAAACCTTTCTATTTAAGATGTTCCTTTCATGAAGTTCAAATAGCACCCATGTTGGACTGAAATACAAATCTCCAGGAGAGTTTAGGACAATTTGGCTTGAGGTTTCTGTTATGGTTGCTTTCAGGAGAAAAAAAAAAAGAGGGTAAAATAACCAAGGTTAGCATCTCACTTCAAGTTGCCAGGGAGAGAGAGAGTTACCCCATGCCTGCAGTTCATCCTTCATGCCCATAACCAATAATGCAGCAAAACAGCATTGAAAGGGGTGGGAAAGTTAGGAAAACTTTTTGCTGTAAGCTGAGCTGGGCAAATGATGCTCAGAGCTGTGTTGGTGTCTCAGGCACAGATTTCTCTTCAGAAAGCACTAGGAAGGGATTAATATATATTACGCCTTTATTTGAATTTAATCAGTTGTTGCTTAATATTATAGTAGGCTTTATTACAGATTAATACTAGCTTGCATTTATTAGTCGTACCATTCCAGAGGAGCTGTTAAATGATTCCCAACCCTGGGATGCTTGTGTGCCCCCTTTGATGCCCTTGGGCACATTATCCAGTTGTGGTAAAAACTCTCTCAGGCCTGTTTTCATTTATTTTCAGTCTCATTTTGCACTGTAACTTGATTGTTATGAAGTCATTGAGCTAACAACAGTATTATTCTGTTCTAATTTATATGCATGTCACATTATTGACATTTTAGCCTTATCCAGGTTAAGTCTCAAGGATGGCATCCTGGTGTTCCCTGCCAACATTACTTTTTGTCTCATTAATGTGGACTAACCTTCAAGGAATAGATTTTGAAAAGTTATTTCTGCGGTTATGCTAATTTTTGCCATGTCAGTGCTGTGTGATTTTAAGAAAATCTCATTTCAGCAGCAGGCTGGATTAGACAGCACAGTGGTGCACTCCGTGATGCCAAGGAAATGCTGCAGCGCCCTACCGCATGCAGTCCTTGTTTTTACTGGGATATCTCCCATGGACCTTCTGGCTGATTTTTCTCTTGTGAGATCTGATGTGATCATCATATGTTCTGGTATGTAGGGCTCCAAGCCAAGAATATCCAATATTTTTGAAATGTGTTTTATTACTGTTCAAAATAGGCCCTTTTTGCCATTATTTTATAAGATTCTGCCACTTCTCTAATATGCTAATTTTATCCCTGCTTTGGCATCCATACTCCTTGGTGTTATTTTGATGTGTACTTTATATATATATCTTATATATAGCTCTGTGTCTGTGATTTATATAAAGCCTGTCTTCCCGTGCTGTCACAAGGAAATAATTCTCACTTTTTTGGTGGGATCTTGGTTTGGATGTGTTGGGTCCAACCAATAGCAGTTTGCTTCCCTTCATCCCCAAACAAGACTGTTGCTCCACCTGGGCAAGAGAAGACACAAACTATCCAGCACCATTTCAGTTGACTGTAGGTGAGGGATGTGTGAGCTTTGGAGCTGCTAAGTGGAAGTGTCCAGATCTCTGAGTTACACATGCTTGTCAGCTGCATGTGTGCAAATGAGCATGGGTCCACGAATGTTACCTAAGTGTGTATGGGGAAAATGGTTTTTAAAACGAGGATAAAACTGTCCTGAAAGAGTAGGGGAAATATGCTGGGACTATGGGTGAAGGCTGGAGACAGCAACTGGGGCAGAGGTGGAGTGCGTAGGGGGTGGAGAAGATCAGTGTGAGAAACTGCACTGGATGGCAAACTTGAAAGGACAATTCTGATTTGGATATGAAGATCATTAATTGGGGCAAGTTGATTCCCCTGTGGTTTCTTACACACCTTACTTTGCTACTTTGCTTTCCTAGTGTGCCTGCTTGCGTCATGTGTATGGACTCAATAACTGTGATAGTGCCAACATGCTTTGGAGGCAGAAAAGGAATGAGTTAACTGTGGGGTTCAGTCACAGAGGAAGAGCAAAGCTTTGTGGTCAACTCTGACTTGAAGGAACCAGTGGAGCAAAATGCCCACTTACTGCACCCATCTTTTGGTCCTGCTTGGAAGTGGATGATCTCATTGCATGGACTTTCATGGCCTTTGTTATGATGGCATCTCTTTAAGGCCTCCACATAGTCATGATGGTGTCTACCAAGGAGATAGAGACCTGGCCCATTGTGACTTTGTCAGTTTTACGTATTTGCCCAGCTGAATTGTGACGGGCTTTGTTGTAGGCAAGTAAAGGTTTCCAAGAAGTTCCTGAGTTTCTAGACTGATGACCTGAAAACAGAGGCATAAAATATGTGAGATGAAAAGTGGGGAGGAGGGATTGTTCCTTTGAGACAGTTGGGTGTTTACTAGGAGGAGAACGTGAGGCTAAAATTATTGCAGATAAATGCACTGTGTACCTTGGCTGCCAGTTTCAACGTCATCAGCTGAGGCAGATGTTACATCAGAGAAGAATATTTCCACCTCCAATGAGGTTTTTGGTGGATCTAGTATGACAGGGAAGACTGTAAACTGGATTCCAGCTCGATATTACATTGGGTTTCTGGGCTGAAGGAAGAGAGACAACTCTTGGTCTAAGGAGCGCTGTGGGTTGTCACCAAGAGGGCTGTGGCTAATCAGCACTCGTGGTCCTCCATCCTCTCTGCTGGGGTTATTACTGGTGGTAGGGTCAAAAAAACTAGTTTCCCGCAAAGCAAGAGACCTTACAGTGCGATAGAGGCCACAAAAGTGTTAAACTCTTTAGCCTGAGTTTGGTCACTAAATGGCATCATCAGTCAGTGGGAGCTCTGAAGATAGAAAAGTTTCATAGTGTGAAGTTACTGAAGGAGGGAAGACGCTCAACATGATTAGCTTAATATGCATTCACTCAAGCCATAGGAAGTTTAGAGTGGGTTGGTGTGTGTATGGACATGAGTTAGCCTCCTGAATTTGGTTTGGGTCATATCAGCCAAAGGGGGATTTTCCAAGATTGGCTCTTACATTCTCCAAACGAAGCAGACTGAATGTTCTTGTATCTGACTCTGCAGGAAGGCTGACACAGTGGCAACAGCACTCAAAATTACATATTATTCCCTTCACAGCCAAAGCTAGAACAAGAAAAATATCTTGTGTCAACCTGGTCTTTGAAATACAAATGAGTAAGCCCAAGCTCACTTGTAAATGTCATGGTGTGCTTTGTGTTCTCGCTCCCTAATGTGGTTGCTTTGCTTTCCCAGTTAACACGTTTTCAGGCTCTTGCTTCAAGGGATGCTTTGACAACAGAGAAGGAAGAGAGTCACTGTGCTTTGTGTTGAGCCCGGCAGGGCTGTTTCCCCACTGAGGAGCCTCACTGACCCTAGACCGACTTGAAACCATCAGCACAGGCGCTGTGCTCTCATGGAAACCCAGCTAGTGGCAGAAGCACCTGCAGCCTCTCATTCGTCTGTTGTGAGACTTGGGGGAACGGTGCATGAAGAGACAGTGTGCAACTCTTCAGCTTGGCAGCCTTGGCTTTTTCTGTGTGCTCCAAGTCTTTCTTAGGGTGTTCTTGTTTCCATCTGTCAAGTAGTTTGTGCTTACTTGCTGAAACCCATTCATCCTGTTGTAAGGGTGTACTGGACCACCAGCAAGCGGCCGAACCTGGCCAGATGGGCAAGGCTGCTGCAAGCTTGGGGAAGTGGAGAGACAGGAACTGATCTCTTCTCTGTGGTGACCAGTGATAGGACTCGAGGAAATGGCATGAAGCTGTGTCAGGGAAGATTCAGGTTGGATATTAGAAAAAGGTTCTTCACCTAGAGAGTGGTTGAGCAATGGAAACACCAGGGAAGTGGTCAAAGCACCAAGCCTGACAAAGTTCAAGAAGTGTTTGGACAATCCTCTCAGGCACATGAAATGATTCTTGGAGTTGTCCTGTACAGGGTCAGGAGTTGGACTCAATGATCCTTATGGGGGTCCTGTCCAACTCAGGATAGTCTATTCTATGTTTCTAAGGCAAAACATTGCACTTCTGGAATTGCCTTTGGGGTCTTCTCTCTACTGCCTTTTGCAGGATGCACTTTTGGGGTTTTCACTAATCCATGCAGCTTCTTTGTGAACTTCTCCCCCTCAAAACTGAATCACAAGGCACATAGAGAGCCAAGGCTGGAATAGGATATGTTGCCTCTGCAGAGAAGCCAGTTACGGAAACTGTGTTATTTTGAGTTATACCGCGACGGCTGCCTGGGTTTGATGACATTTATGTTCTGTCTGTGATTAACCTGATGGTGATGGTAAAACAAAAAATAACATTAGAAGCAAATAAAACCCTCAAAATTACATTTTGGATGCCAGAGGATGCTCATCCTCAAAACTTAATTGTTTTAAACTAATTTGATGATTAGTTCAAGCCAACTTTCAGACTCCTGACTGAGTAATAGACATTTCTGTGGGGTTAATCAGAAAGAACTGCAGTTTCTTTTACCATGAGGAAAAATAAATGTCAGACTGAGGACAATGCGTAACAGCAATGACTGGGTTTGTTGATTTAGCCAGAAATGCGCAGCCAGTAAAAAATAAAATCATGTGGAAATACCTCACAGGCCTCTGAATCAGTGCTGAAAATTGCTCTGTAGCTTTACTTGAAGTTGGTGAATAAAGTTTTTGAAAGGAGTAGCAGGAGTACAACAGTGCAGGAGTTGCTCTATGGGTTAAGGTGGACCCAAGAAATGCTTGTCCTCCTCATCCCTCACTCTGCCCATCTCCAGGGGCTGAATATTCCAGGCTGGACTTAACCCCATGCATTTAGCTTCTGAGAGAGAATGGAAGAAGCATGTGGGCAAAAAGTAGAGTCCTGGACCAAATTTTTGACTGATGAGTTTTGCTAGACCAGAGCTGTTTTCTGAGCGGGATAAAGCCTAGATAGAGTGCTCATCCATCCCAGCTCAGATGCAGCAGAGTTGCAGTTCAAATGCCCACAGTCAGTGCTGCGTGGTGGGTAAATGAAATGACATGTTTGGGACAGAAGTACTTGAATGTCCTGGTGAAGAGCATCTCAGTATCTCCCATCCAACCTTCATTATTGTGGTGTGTTGACCCTGGCTGGATGCCAAAAGCTACTCTATCATTCCCCTTTGCAACTAGAGACGGGACAGAAAATAGTCCCAAAAGGCTCACAACTTGAGATAAGGGCAGGGAGAGATCACAAGCTGATTACTGTCTTGGGCAAAGCAAACTTGCCTTGAGGAAATCAGTTGAATTTATTACCAGTCAAAATCAGAGCAGGATAAAGAGAAATAAAACAAATCTTAAAAACACCTTCCACTCTCCCATCCCTCCTTCCCAGGCTCAACCTCTTTGCCCCCAGGCAGCACAGGGAGACAGGGAATGGGGGTTTTGGTCAGTTCATCACAGGGTATTTCTGTTGCTGCTCGGGGAGAGGAGTCCTTTCCCTGCTCCAGCGTGGAGTCCCTTCCATGGGAGACAGTTCTCCATGAACTTCTCCAGCATGAGTCCTTCCCACAGGCTACAGTTCTTCACAAACTGCTCCAAGGTGTGTTTGTTTCCATAGGGTGCAGTCCTTCAGGAACAGGTTGCTCCCTTATGGGTCCCCCACAAGGTCACAAGTCCTACCAGCAAATGTGCTCCAGTGTGGGCTCCTTTCTCCGTATGTCCCTGTCTCCCACTGCTCCAGCATGGGCTTGCCATAGGGTCACAGCCTTCTTTTGGGCATCCACCTGCTCCAGCGTGGGTCTCATCCATGGGCTGCCGGTGGATCTCTGCACCCTGTTGACCTCCGTGGGCTGCAGGGGCACAGCTGCCCTCACCATGGTCTGCACCACAATCTGCAGGCACCTGTAGCACCTCCTCCACCTCCTTCTTCACTGACCTCCAGAGAGTCCATCGCTAATCCAACTGTGTGGGTTTGGCACGATATTGGGGTACTATATGGTGCGGAGGGGGCAGTGATAGTATACATTCTTTCTGGATGGTTAATACTCTAGCTTGCAGTGAATTTCCCCTCCTTCCTCTGTTTTCACCATTTTAGTTAAAAACATAAACAGCCTGATGTTGTGTAAGAGGCTGATGTTGCTCGTTGCCCACAATGCTCAATCACAGAGGATACACTGGTATCCTGGTGCTCCAGCCCTGTGCCTGGGTACCTCCCCATGCATGACTGTGATTTAAAAAAATGTGGTGGGAGACTTCCCAGACTGAAAAGGGCTTAATCTGGGTGAGCTCAGCTTTTTTTACAACACTCCACTTACACAGGTTGATGTCTTTCCAAGAGCCTGAAGTCAGGATGAAGACCCACAGCTGGAGCATCTGCCAGAAGTCCCTGGATAAAGTGCCAAGCCTGCTGTTCCCTGGGCAGCCTACCAGGGAGTTTGCCCATAAACTGCTGGTATTTAGCATGGTAAAACAGCAGTTTATAAAAAGCTTTAGTGGTGGCAGGGCTGTGCCAGTGTGCTTGGGTGCATTCATGAAATAGTGTTGCCGTTTGAAGGAAGATGCTGAAATAGTACCCATGGTGCCCTACAAACAGCTGGTGTGATTGGTGAAGATTTACTGTCCACTCTCTCCATTTCTCTTTCTGTTTCCTGCCCATCTCTTTTGATAATTTTGAGTCTTTGTGTTTTGTGTTTTGTTAAATTTTTGTTCACTTACAAACTTCCAAGCTGTGCCATTAACTTCACTGGGTTTAAGTGCTTTTGCCTTTGCTGTGTTCAGTGGTACCTGCTGGTTGGATCATTGCTGTTATTTTAGATTTTCCCAAGTCTTCCCACAGGCTGCTTTTGATTTCAAAGATACATTTGTTGAAAAAAAGAAGATTTCCACAAAAAGCCTATCACACTTCTGATGCTTTCAAGTGCAACTCCTGTTGAGCATCTGGCCTGTTTTACCTTGGCAGTTAAAAGCTGATTAAAGGGGCAGGAACCCCAGTTTCAGCTATTTTTATGGCACATGTGTGACTTTGTGTGCATGCTACTTCTGCAGTTGGATGTCCAGCAGAGTAGTTGGTGATGGGTGCAAGGACTTTGGAGCATGCATGTGAACCCATAGCATTGCTGCCTGTCAAAGTGCTGCTGGACTGAGCATCAAAGTGGCAGCGCCTTGGGGTGATCAGCAGCAGAGGCTGAGTGTTTGGGGAAGCTCTGCAGGGGAAATGTGTACTTCATCTGGCTGAGCCCCCTCCTTTGAAACTGGGATTAGGTCCAAATTTCCCACTTGCTGCACCTTTCCTCTCTGTGCAAGCTCTCCTCTCTTCTCCTCCCAGATTGCTTTCTGTTTCCCAGCCCTGCCGCTGACATGTCTGAGTAGGACCATCATGGGCATCTCTGCAACGCATCAGCCTTGTACTGCCACGCTGACTTTCCTCAGTGATAACCCAAGGGATTGGGATAGTGATGGCAATAGATACCTGCTCTCAGGTGGCACTTTTTCTTCTCAGTACAATCCTTCTTCACCCCTTCAGGGTGTGTTGCCCACCCTGCATGAAATGGCCAGCAGAGTCCTTTGAAGCCTGAGCATCACCTTGTCCAAGGTGGAACCTCTTCTGGACATGAATTTGCTCATGAAGATTAGTTGAAGTTAGGTCTGAAGCTTTTTCCAACTTGTGTTTTGGAATTTGTGGAAGCTGCAGGGAGTCACAACTTGAAGGCTGCTGCTATAGGCAGGGTCAACAAGGATAGAGTTGGAGATGTTTGGAGACTGCCAGCACTGCTGATGGAGGCTTTTTGGATATGGTGTCACCCCATTGGTGTCTGGGATGAGTTACCCCCAACATTCCCTGCCTTACACATTGGGGCTTGGCAGCCCTTTTTATGCTGCTCTGTGAAATGCTGGGGCCATGCTGGTCACAAGGTCTCCAGAGATGCCTCATGTGCATCATTTGGTTCAGAGAGGAGCTGTGTTTTTTTGGGTGAGTAAAGCTGTAAAGAGGCCAACAGTGACCCCACTGAAAAAATTTCCAAAGAAAATTTGATTAAAAAATAATAATACATAAGTAAAAATCAAACATTGATGTGTTTGGTGATCTTGCAGCTGTCCCTGCCTGGTGATGAGCCTCTGGTGGTTTACAGTGCTTACAGGAAAGGGAGCTGGGGAGCGAGGGAGTTTGGATGGGTTCGGGTCCAGAGAACACTGAGTTAAAAGAGTTATCCTGGGGAAAGGTGGCTGTAAAGCCAACTGGTGAAAGAGCAAGAGGAAGGAGTGGATTAGGTGGGTGCATTGGTTCACAAAATAGTTTTTTCCTTGGATGCTTCGTACTATTAGCATCCAAATGGCTCCTGCTGGGCTTTGGAGTCAGCATCTCCTTGAAAAGCGAAGAGCCAAAGAAGAGTGGGGAATATAGCATTTCTTTTATTTTATAGTTTCTGAATGTATTTATCCCCTAAGTTGAGTTAGCAGCGAGACTGTATGTGGCTTATTTTGAGAGCACTGTTTCTTTGAAACATAAGGCATTTATAATTTTTGATGTTTTTTTTCTGTTTTCTCTGTTCTTTCTTAATACTCAACTTTGTTAATGCAGAAAACAAGAAAAAGTGACAGAACTGTAACCTAATTAAGTTTGCATTCACCATTCCCCAGTGCTTTGGATTATAAACCGACCGTCATGTCTCGTTCCTTGTCTATATGAGGAGGAACTGGGTGCTGTGTTGTTTTCCACTCACATACCCTTCTCAGGTGCAGGTTTCACGGTAGTTTCAACTCGTGGCTGGCTTGACCAGGTGATCCAGCACTGTGGCTTTGATCCAGATCAGCCCTGGGCATTCAATTGCCTCTCCATGGGATCAAGCTGAACTCACCACGTGAAGGTTACGATGGCTTGCTGTGTTTGGGCTGGCTTCACGCAGCCCAGGGAAGGACAGATGATTCTGGATGGAGTGCAGAATCAGTGGGGTGCATGGATGATGCCTGATGTGACTTTACCTGGCACCATTTTTGAACAGACATGGATGGTTCAAGAGTCACCATATTGTGCCACTTCTCAGGGGTTCTGCAGTGGCAGCAGGGACTGCAGAGCCCGTGCCAGCATCCCGCTGAACTGTGGCTTCAGGTCTAGTGCCAGCAGCAAATGACATTATTGTACAAAAATTAGGCAGTATTTTTTTCTATAAAGTGACTGAATGAATGGATTTTATTGTGTCATTTACCAAGGTATTTCCACCCCAACCCCGATCATTTATCCAAAGAATTGTTGCTGGGCACTGCCTGGTTCATGCCCATGGTACTCACTTAACCTACCTTCCCTGCTCTGAAACATCCTCACACTGCAAGGAGGCTCCTTCATACCCTTCCCATTTATCCATGTATTTTAATTCTTGCTGCTCATATACCTTTTTTAGGATTCTGCCATCCTCACTCTGTTTTCTGATGGTTTGAAAACTTGTTTGCTTTTGGTTTTGCTGCTTGGCATTCTCCAAGTCTCTTGTTCTGTAGTGCTTCCTTTGGTGTTTGAAGCATCCCGTGCACACTCATAATATCTTCAAGTGAAGCCAAAGTACAGAGAACCACCAAAACTTGCTTAAAAGAATGAGAGATCTAGTGATTGTGTCAATCAGAAATCTTCCAGAGCCTGCTGTGTGTGAATTCACATGGGCCATGAGACAAAATCTTCAGGGAACACGAGCTGCATGTGGGACGTGGCAGGGACACGCTGGGCCATGAGGTCCTGTGTGCTCAGGGTGGTGTATCCATCTTTCCTTCCTGCACAGTGCTGGTGTTCTCCCACTGCCACTTTCCCCGGCTGGTTTTCTCCCACTGTCCCTGGCTATACAAGGGACACATGGTCCTGACTTGGGGTGGATTTGGGAGTGGGATGCATGGCACCATCGTGCCTGCTTTACAGTCAACATCTCACCTGGAATAAAGCCTGGTTGTACAGAGAAGGGTTTTGTGCAAATGCATGGTACTGCTGATAGACAAGTTTTGATGAATTTGGTTCAGGTAAAAGTGACCTTAATGAAATTATATATATTAAAAAAAAAAAAATCCTTTGTTGGTGAAGATGAAGAGCTGTGTCATGGCCATGCTGCACATGGGCAGCAGCACTGGTGCCAGGCGGCAGCATCCCTCATTTGGACTGACAGAAAAGTGCCAGAGCCACACCTCAAATCTGTCAGAGCCCTTTCTGGAAAACCACTTCAAAAAGGGTGTTTCATTGTGGTTAAATGAACAGAAGAGAAAGCCCAGCATGGGGCACACAGAGGTTGCAAGGCAGGAGTTACCAGCTGTAGGCACCTCTAGGAGCAATCTGAGCTTCATGGTCCCATACTCAGTACCAAGGCTGAGAGCAACTTCTCTGTCTATTCACTTACTTTTCTTTTTCCACTTGAGTGTTTTGTGCAGTTTTCAGAGCATCGTGCACATATTCTGTTTCTCCTGGACTAAGCAGGTGTCTTCTACCTTTCCCTTAGTTGGTTTCTTCATGCAGAGGTAAGGAGTGACAAGAAATTTGTTTGTGTGGTCAGGGAATCTGGGGGTGGGCGGTACCTTAGAATAGTTTGTGTTGTTTGTTTGAAGCAGCTTGGAACTTTTAAGCAAAATCAGAGGAATTTTCCTTAGGATGAGCTGCTTACAAGTGTCCTGCCAACCAGGCTGATAAACCCCAAGCAAATCCAAAACAGAACTCAGCACTGTTCTCTCCAACTGCCAGGTTTGTGTTTGCTTTGGGGTTTTAGTTATAGGCAGTTTCCCCAAAACAAAAGGAGCGTTTTATCTATTATCATCTTCCCTTCCTCCTCCTCCTCGTCCACTTCTCCTTACTGCTGCTTGTTGGCTGTGTGATGGGCTGTGCTGGGCTGTCACCCTTCCTGCCAGCAGTGTTGATGGTACCACTCTCTTCTGAGCCCTCCTCAGCCCATGTGCTTGCTCTGCGTTGATCTGTCACAGCTTGCTGTGCTGATAGAAGGTGAGTTTGTGTCTGTGCTGGGTGAGATTTCTGCTGGTCAGAATTTCAGCTGAATCAGCATCTGGAGGGGTTTGGTGAACACCAGGGTCAGCCACGGCTCTGGGAAGTGAGAAAAGGTTACTTGATTTTTGGCATTGATGAGGGGTATATTGTGGAGCTGAGCAGTGAGTTTCAGCCCAGTCCACCTCACCCATCAAGATTGCATCCACACTGTTTATAAGATGAAAAAATTTTGCGGCTTTTTTTTTTTCTCTCTCCAAAAAGGCCAACTGCTTTGAGAGTCCTGAAAGTGATGAGCTGTAGATGGTCATTGATTTTTTTCCCTCTAAACTAAACTAACCCAAGTCCTCCACAGATAATCATGGCACAGGGTATAATTTTATTTCAACAGAAGGGAAAAGCCTGGTGGACCATCAATTCCTTTTATTTCAGTGTATGTTTGTCTTGTCACCCACGTATGTGTAGAAATATGCTTTATTCTCATGTGTTATTGATGCATTCAAGCTAAACGTGATTGAGCCTGATGGCTGTTTGGATGGCTTATAGGGCACTTCCAGGTGCCATCTGTACATGAGGACATTGGTGATTCAGGGAATGGCTGTTTTCCCACCTTTAAAAAAACACTTGTTACTGGAGGTGCCTTTTGGTGATCATCCAAGATCTTAGAGCCTTTCTTTGTACATTCACATTTATCTTTGTATTGGCTAAATTTCAATTCACTTTCTTCCTTGTGAACAGTTTCCTTTTTATTGAATAAATGATTCCTCACAAACCATAGCAATGAGGTCACTGATGTTGTAGGGGTTTTGGTTGATTGAGTTTTTAACGGCTCTTTCCTCCTAGGAGTGGATTTCCCTTCATTAAGCACCTTCTAACTGGTTTTGCAAACCTTTCTCACCTTGTAAATTCCTAAATATTTTTTTCTTTTTCCTAAATGAAGATGTGGGATCCTTGCAAGGAAATTTAAGCCTGAAAAATCAAGGAAATTTAAATTCTGACAATAGAATTGCGTTTTATGTGTTATTTTCCACAGATCCATACAATATGGAACATGGCTCCCCAAGGACCAGATGGCTTGAAATCCACCATTCAAACAGGGCAGAGCAGCACACTGGTTCACTTAAATCTGTTCTTTCTAATAGATACTAGTTACGGTTATTAGGAATTTTCTGGGCCGTTGATGATTTATAACCCTTCCATTCTCATATAACTGTTGTGGATGGCAAAATCAAAGGTCTGGTTGGTGTTTGCCCAGGGCATCCACTTTGGTCATATGAGCTTGGGCAGAGTGCTGTACTAATGTGGCTCTGTGGCTTTTGTCTTAAGCTGGATTGAGTCCCGGTCAGCTTTGAGCACAAGCAGAGCAAGACCAGGTCTGTCTGCACATGTCTGGGTAGACACGTCCCACTTGGATCATGTGAAATCCCTACTCATCAGAGCCTTAGAGGGACCTTCTTGCCGTTGGCTGTACCTGTGAACTCTGTGGCATTGGATATACAAAATAATCACAGGGAGCCTGAAAATGCCTGTGATGTGAAATTGTTACATTAATAAAAACAAAGGAATTGTTTTTGTTCAACCAAGCAGAATCTTGCTGTTTCTTAGAGAACAGTGTTTTCAGCCTCACACTCCTTGGAGAAACCCTGATCAAAAGCGCAGGTGATTGCAAGGTGACAGGAGCAAGCTCTTTCCCAAGTAACTCTTTCATGTGTGTGTGTGCAAAATGTCTGGTGTGAGCGTGGGAAATGCTTCCCAGTGGAGAAGGCAGAGCCTGCATCGTGCAGTGTAGATGCTGTGGGGTCCCTCTGCATGGGGCAAATCAATCCTGAACCTGCAGAGATGCGGCTCAGCTCCAGCAAGAAGAAGTGAAAGAGACAGGAGAGCTCTCTCTCACTGTGTGTCTGTAAGGTCTGTGGTTTTTGCCTGGCTTCTGTCACTAGAGTTAGTTCAGGTCAAGTTCATCTAATAGGTGAGTGAGAAAGGAGGAACAAACCCAGCCCTGCTGTGTGTGAATCTCCGTTTTGTGCTGCAGTGCGGGGTTCCCATGTGGCCGTGTGATTTCCATCAGTCAGTGAGCTGGTGGTGCTGTGCTGCTCGAGGCTGCTGGAGCCTGGTGGAAGAACTTGCCTTGCAAGTCTCTTCTGGGCAGTGGAGGGAAAGTCACTTCCACGTGGCTTGCTTTTTTCCTCTTACGTCTTTATATCTGCTAGAAGCATCCACAGAGCTGTGCAAAGCTGTGACTCTGTGTCAGAGCTGCCCAGGGTGTGAGATGTGATAGTCACAGGTTGTCTTCCTGGCCAGTTGAGTATCTTCTTGATTGGATAACAGAGATGCCAGTGTACATGTTGGGGCTGGAGCTGGTCAGAGTTTGGATCAGAGCAATTTGAGGTCTTGCTCAGGGCTGCCCCTGCTTCTGGGGCTGGACGGGAGCAGGGAATGCTTGTTGGTGGTCACCTTTGGATGACAAAAGTGGAGGGATGGCAAAGACTCAGCAAACCAGACCAGCTCATCTGGTCTCCAGGAGCACAGTGACACTGAGGACAGGCTGAGAGTTGGGTTTTTCAGCGTGAAGAGAAGACTCCTGGAAGACCTTATTGTGGCCTTTCAGTACTTGAAGAGGGCTTATAAGAAAGATGGGGACAAACTTTTTAGCAGGGCCTGCTATGATGGAGGGTAATGTATTTAAACTAAAAGAGGATAAATTCAGACTAGATACAAGGAAAAAGTTGTTTACAATGCGTGTGGTGAAACGGTGGAACAGGTGATCAAGTTGAAGTTGATGTCCCTGCTCATTGCAGAGGGGTTGGATTGGATGACCTTTAAAGGTCCCTTCCAACCCAACCCATTCTGTGTTTTCCAGTCTAGTAGAGAGAATGTCACTGCAGTGCAGTCATGAGTTGAGTAGTCAGCATGGAGCTTGTGCTTGCAAACAAGGGTGATGCTTTGTTCTTTGACATCATTGTGGGATTCCTTCTGTGCTACCAAGAGCGATGTGTCAAGAGATGCTAATAGTGACTAGTGGAAGCACATTGTGCTGTGATTTATTTGGGAACAAATAGGATGTTGTTGTAACTAGGTGCAACAACAGGACATCTGGGTCTTGGTGCACTGTGAGATGTCCTCAGGTATCTTGTGGCTTCCTGGCAACATTATGCAAGAGGACTTGGCTGTGTTCTCTACTGTAAACCTGGGGATCATACCTAGTGCAAACAAGTATCTCTTGACCTTGATAGGTGTTCAAAAGTGTTATTTTCACTACTGTGACAGTAGGAGCATTAACTGTGCCCCAGAGCCTGTTGTTCTTTGTACAAGTGCTGAATCAAAGGCTGTCCATCCCCCAAGGAGCAGTTGTTCTGGATCAATGATGGGAGGTTGTGGTTGGTTACATGCAGATGGGGGAGTAAATAAAAATGCCAGGACACTATTGATCATCTTGACAGACATGCCTCAGAACACCAACAGCCTCACAGTTACTGAGTTTTCTTGTAAATGTCACAGCAAAGGAGAGCTTTGATGAAGTCAGTGAGGTGGTTTGGCAGACATTTGGGATGAATTCCTACCAGACAAGGGGCAGGAAGGGAGAAAATATCATTCAATATCAAAGACATTTTCCACTGACTGGCCCAGGAGACCAGCTTCCTAAGTAGAAGTCAACACTGTAAGAGTCAACAGCAGATAGTGGGTACTGTAGGGTATGGGATAAGCCTTGAAAGTTAGAGAGCTCCTGTGTGACGACACAGGGAAAGGTGAAGTGGGATAGAAGACATGAGCCACATGGTAGTATATTCTCTGGTCAGGAGAAGCTAGGTTTCTCAAGGAAGGGTGGTTGACTTGGTTGTGATGTGGGAAAGTAGGAGCTTCAGTGACAATGGCAGATTTGAATGCTGGATGAATGAGCATTCAAAGGAAGTCCTGAGACTTATATTGAACATAAGGAGACCAGTCTGCAGTAGAGAGGAGAGTCTGCATTGAGGAGGGCACAGATCATCATAACGGTCCAAGTTCCTGTTAGAGGTGAAGGGGGGGGTAGAGAAGGATGGGACCATGGCTGGAGCCACAGGGATCATGAGGAGGGGGAATCTGAAGTTGAACTAGAGGATGATGAAGAGGCAAGAAGGGAGAGGCTGTCAGAGGCAGGTTTGAGGAGCCAAGCCCAAGCAGAAGGACAAGTGAATTCTGACATTTGGCTAAGTAGCCACTACTTTTTTCAGTAGAACCATGAATAAATAATATTATTGCTTCCAGACTCAGACAGGATCCTCTGCAGATAAACCAGTGCACACAGGGAAAAGCTTTAGATGTATCATCTTCCTGGGTTGCGTCAAAGACGGCAAAACCAGATGGACAGAAGAGGTGATTATCCCACTGTGTTCAGCATTGGTGCAGCCTCACCTGGAACCCTCTGTGCAGTGCTGAGACTCACCAGTTTAGAAGGATGTGAAGGTCCCTGAATGTATCCAGAGGGCAAAAAAGTTTGTGGAAGGACTGGAAGACACGTCCTATGAGGAGTGGCTGAGGGCTCTGGGCTTGTCATTTTTGGGGAAAAGGAGGCTGAGGGGTGACCTCATTGCTCTCCACAGCTCCCTGAGGAGAGGAAGGGGACAGGCTGAGCTCCTCTCCCTTGGATCCGCTGATAGGGCATGTGGGAATGCTTCAAAGCTGAATCAAGGAATGCTCAGACTGAACATTTGGAAGCATTTCTTTACCAAGAGAACATTTTCTATACCAAGTCAAACACTGGAACAGGCTTCCTAAAGAGATGGTCAATGCCCCAAGCCTGTCAATGTTTAAGAGGCATTTGGACAATTCCTTTAGTTACATTCTTCAACTTTTGGTCACCCCTGAAGTGGCCAGACATTTGGACTAGATGGTTGTTTTAGGACCCTTGCAATTGAAATGGTCTATTCTATTCTGTTCTAATCCTATCCTATCCTATCCTATCCTATCCTATCCTATCCTATCCTATCCTATCCTATCCTATCCTATCCTATCC
>JAWWLV010000088.1:142331187-142409689 GCA_035041135.1 Platyrinchus mystaceus
GGCAGATTCGGCGGCGCCGGGAGGGGGCTCACGGGCCGGATTGGAGGGCCTCCCGGGCCGGATCCGGCCCACGGGCCGTAGTTTGACGATGCCTGCCCTAGAGGAAGGATAAGTTGCCCAGAGAGGTGGTAGATGCCCCATCCCTGGAAACATTAAAAGTCAGGTTTCATGGGGCTCTGAGTCACCTGATCAAGTTGAAGTTGATGTCCCTGCTCATGGCAGGGGTTGGAGTAGATGATCTTTAAAGGTGTCTTCCAGCCCAAATTATTCTATTATTCTGTGAGGGCATCATGTAGCTTGGCTAACCCAGAGGGGCTGGTGGGATGCAGGGCATCCCCCCACCTTGTTACAGGGCGGCAAGAGCTGCGGGAGTGGAGGACAGAGGCTGACCCAGCACATGGTGCCATGAGCAGCAAAGGGATAGTTGTATCTAGCACTCACATTACTCAGTAATAAATTCCTCCCAAAATGGGTTGCTCAGGACCTTTTTAAAGGCCACTGCTAATTAATGCAGACCCTACCTGTGCTTATGCTTCAGTAGTGGGATGCATCAGTCTGAAAGCTGTCTGAAGAGGCAAAGCATAGTTTGGCGTTTTTTTTCATATTCCCATAGGACACACCTTTCTGAGCACCAGAGGACATATTTGCATTTTTTGGGACATAGCGTGAATACTTTCATCAAATAATAAAATAAATACACATATCCATCCCACATGAGTATATGCAAGGCAGTAAAAGATAACCGCACTTAAATAAATCACCATGTTGCTACTCTTGCATAGCTTGTCGGTCAGGGATCCCGGTGAAGTTCTCATGTCCTTTGACAGTGTTTCAGCTCATGCTTGCATTGTCCCTGGTGTGTACCAGCTTCCAGCTGGGGGCTTCAGTCTTCAGCACCTAGTCAGGAAAAGCTTGCCTTGGGTTTACATTCAATATTTCTAGCTTCTTCCTCCAGTGCTGCAGGGTTGCACAATAAGCCAGTCAGCTGAGAAATGGGATCACTTAGCCAAATTCAGTCCAGTTTTTTTGATAGCACACATAACTATGGCTAGTGACTAAAAAATAAAAGCCCCGGCCACATTTGGTGGTTCATCCCTTCGGCAGCAGAGCAGTGTTACTGCAGTGTCCAGCATCCTTCTGCACTGCTGCACCTGAAATCATCTTGGGCTGCTGACAGTGAAGGATGTTGGTGAAGCCACTTGCAGCAGGGAACCCATCCAGCTGATGTTTTTTCTCTCTTCTGGGTTGTTATTCAGTCAATTCAGTTCTCCAATCCAGTTTGCAGTCTTAAATGGCAAACTGGCATGCACTGGCACGGCTGAGGGGAAGGAACAAATGGAAACAATGTCATGGGTTGGTCCTGGTGCCAAAAAGCTTGTGGGGGAGAGTCACAGGCATAATCACATCGAAACCTTGGGAGTTGCAGCTGAACTGGGAACCTCCTTGGGCTTTGTGCCTGCCCAGCGCAGTTTGGTTGATGATGATAAATGGGAAAGTCTCAGCACCCAAGTACCTGCACACACAGTTTGTTCCTTTGCGCTCTTGCTTTTAGAGATAATAGCACAAAATGGTGGAGGTTGGGAGAGTGTTCGATACTTCTTTTCACATCCTCATCTTTTTCTGTATTTGCATCCCGTCCTGATACCCTCTCTTAACATCTGTCTAGAGCAAGACCACACCTGGTGGGTGTGAACTTGGGAGGAGCTGGGTTGAGTGCCAGCCTCGGGGCTGGATGACACACTGACATTTTTTGTCCTTCTTGCCCCAGATGAGCCAAGATACCCCTCCCAGGAGCTGTGTTTCTGTTTGGCTCATGTGAAGCTGGGTTTTGAACCTTTTGTCCACTGTTTTCTTAGCAGTGGGTTGCTTGGTACCATCCTTGTTGCATCACAGAAATGGAACCACTGGTGTCCCCTTCTGCAGGGGCTTTGAAATAGATGACCTTTAAAGGTCCCTTTCAACCCAAACTGTTCTATGATTCTATGATCCACAATTCTGTGGTCCAGCAGGAGATTATTTCTAACTAACCCTTTTGGAAAAGGGGAAAGTGGGCACGTCCTTCCCTTCTGCAGCCTTCTTTATGGCATTCCTGAGATACACTATTTCTCTTGGTACAGTGTGTAGTAACACCAAACCTTCTCTTTCCTTTGATCCATGGCTTTTAACAGAGCCTCATGATGCTCCTGAGCTAGCTTTGATTCTGCCTGCAATGTGGTGTGCATGTGTCCAGGTTGACAGGGGCTGTAAACACTCGTTTCCTTGCAGAAGTTGAGGTAAATGAAACCAAAGCTCACAAGTGCAGTTTGGTTTATTTATTTATTTTTCCTAATGGTCCATGTGGTTTTAGCACTTATTACTGGATGCAAGGGGGTGCTACATTAGTGTGTACCTGCAGTGTCCCCTGTTAGCTCACAGCTCTCACCTCATGTGCAAGAGAGGATGCTAACAAAGCTGTGTGCCCAAAAGGTGTTTTCCTGTAAATCCTGGAGACGAATCACACTAATGGGAGGTGACTGACTGCAAACTTGTGGCCAGAGGAAGATGGATGGTTTTGAGCAGGGGTGTTGTGACCTGAAACTTAAGACTGTCACTGGGTCACTGCCCTTCTTTCAAGTTGTTTTCACTGGGCTGGAAGCTTTCTTGTTATGCATGGAGTTGCACTGAGGGAGGATCTGAAAGATCACTTAACCCTTTGGCTCACAGTGAAAGCAGAAAGGAATGATAATACAATAAATCCAAAGAAAGCCAACCATCCCCAAGAAAAAGACCCTGAAAGGCTGAAAAAGCCCACAAAGGAGGATGCTGGGTTTTTATTGCCTGTTCAGCAAACAGCCTGCATCTTGGGTTGAGGTTGCAGCAAAGGTTTATATAGAAATTCAATGCCATTTGGGATGTAACACAGGTAACAGCACTTTTTTTCCTCTTCTCTCTCCTCCCTTCATCTTTGCTCTAATGCATTTGACTGAATTACAGTGCAAATCCATGGCTGTATAAATACCAAGTGGAGGAAAAAAAACCACCCAGCAGAAACCACAGGCATTGTTTAGGCGATTCTTTGATGTATTTCACCCATGAATATAAACTCTGTGAGCCTTGTGGGATGGTTTTGGGCTAAAAGGGGCTTGAGACTGGTTTGTTGGGTGCCTTATAAAATCATTTCACAGACATTTCCCTTCCCATCCTTTCTCTCTTGATATGTGTACCTTGCAGAAAAGGTGCTTGTACTCTCAGCTCCCAAGATTAAATCCCTTTTACTTCGCAAATACTGCTTGGGACCCACAATTTATACATACAGTGAACACCTCGAAGGAGATAAGCCCACCTTCCAGCACTACCAGATCCATCTTCTGCGTTAGCATCTTAGCTTTAACCAGGCTTGTCAGGAAAAATGTGTTTCTCAGGGCAGGTCCTACAGCCCATGTTGGAGTCAGGAGTGGGACCGTGCTGGCAGCACTGGGTCTGCAGTGATGAAGGACAGGGGGATTTGGCAGCTGGGCCTGTTTGTTTGTTTGTTTGTTTGTTTGGGAGTGCAAGGGGAGGACTAGTCTGTGATGCTTGGCAATAAATTTGGCCTGATACTTAAGTACCAGTTCCCAGGAAATTGCCATCAGAGTAATTAGCATGTGCTGACTTATTTGTACAGTGATAACAGCAGGAAAGTATTGAAGCAGGAAAAACAAACACATTATTCATTTGAACCTTCAATCCACAGCCTTTACCTGACAGTTCACTATTTGCGATACGCGGGTCTATTTTTAGGCTTCCAAGTCAGGCAGGCTCTTTTTTCATTTTTGTTTTGCATTTTGGTTTTTATTTTGCTGACATAAATTGGAAATGAATGTGTGCTTAGAGATAAACAAACACAGTTTTAAAATAAACATTTTGAATACCAAAGAGTCTGTGGAAGTGCTGAAGCTTCAGTACAAGTCTCTCGAAACTTGTGCCCTTGCAAGCGGGATAAAGATGCTGTAGATGGCAGCTGGGATGGGCAGGAGGAGCTCCCTCTGCAGATGCAGCTCTGGATAGTGGAATCTGATCCCTGTTTCTGTTGGAAGCATTTGATGTGACCATGAGCATCTTCTTTTTCACCCAGGTTTCCCTGCTTGGTGGCGAGTGCTGCTCAGCCAGACAGGTTAGAATTGTCCTTTGAGAGGTGAGCACCAAGGAGGAGGTTTAGTAACTGGAGTAATAATTATTGTTAATGAGACTGTGGGAGAACAGCACAGGGTCACAGGAGTTTGTGGTTGTGAGGCATCTGAGGAGGATGTTTGGGGAAGGGCAGCCTTATGTGTGTGAGTATATGGAAAAACTGGTAGAGAGCAGGAGGCGTTGTGGGGGTAAAATGAGTGTGGTGAAACGTGTGGATTCACCTTGGGGTGGAAACAATGGGAATGAAAGTGTTTGCTCTGCCCTCCCTTTCCTCCCCTCTCCTGCTTACCAGCCACCCGCAGCAGCGATTCTCTGCCAGTCACTTGTGCTAAATCCTTTGAAAGCTGCTCTTCTCCTCTGGCAATTATAAATACAGAAGAAAGGGTGGGGGCAGAAGACAGGCTGTCTGCAGGGGAAGAGAGCAGAGGGGCCCCAGGGTTTCTCCTGGAGATGGATTTTGTGAACAGCTGAGGAAATCAGGCAAAGCACTTCCCGCAGCCAGCAGCTATATCACAGGCACCCCTGGCTGCAAATGCAGTGCAGATAAATCAGAGTTAAAGTGCCTTTTTTAAATACGAAAGGCTTTTAAGTATTCAAGCCAGCCATCAAGAAGGTGACTTGCCATCTCCATATCTCGAGCTCTTTGCATGGAGCCTGCATGCCTCCCTGGAAGGTGGGGCTTAGGGAAACATTAGCAATACTGTTCAAATCAAAGGTAAGAAGCTTGTGACCTCCCTTATGCAAGATTCAGACTCGGTCTTAGGGAGTGATTGCCATGCTTTCCAGCCCCAAAAGTCCATCCCCATTCCTGGCTCCCCCTGTATTTTCCAGCTACCAAATGTAGGTTTAGAGCTGGAGGAGGCTGGGTTTTGACTGCCTCCAGGTTTCTTAGGGAGTGATAGCAGCTCCTTGATTTTTGTGCCACAGGTTAATTACTGTTTTAATCCTATGGCTGTCACAGTGGGCCCACACATTTTAAGCCCTGAGGGAAGATGAGGCATGGATGAGGGAAGGTATTCACAACTATGAACCAGCACCACGATGACGAAAACTTTAAACAAACAAGCCAGGAGCTGGGATTTGCTTTCTGTTGGCAGGGAGGACTTTCCAGCTCTTTGAGAGAGGATGCAGCCAGAGACCATGTCCTGGGATATGCTTTTGAGACTGAGAGGGACCCTGCAGATGTGAAAATCCTCGAGTCAAGAAGCACAAAGGGAACCTGGAAGCATGATTATGATTAACATCAGTGGGCGTTTCAGAGCATCAGAGTTGGGAGCTTCATTCCTTTAGCTCAAGTGTTTGTAGTCAGGAAAGTTTTGTGTACCTTTCATAGAGCCACAGACTGGCCCAGACTGGAAGGAATCATCTGGTCCAATCTTCTGTGGGAAAGGGAGCCTAGGTGATTGTAGCAACCTTGTGCAATTGCATTTTGAAAACCTCCCTCTCCCTGGGGAGGTTGTTCCAGTGAATGATTGTTCTCACTGTAGAGTACTTATTTCTTATATCGTGCTTTCTTTCTGCCCTGTGAGTGTTATTTTTTGTTTACTTGCTTTTGTCTGGATGTGATTTTTCCTGTTTTTTTAGATGGGAAAAAAAAATGGAGTGGGTTTCTTGGTTTAACAGCATCTTCCTTTGCTGCTTGTGGTGGGGATCTGGCACTTTTGCTCCTCTTCAGTAAAGTCCCTATCTTGATAGTGACGGGATGCAGAGGACTTTTGGTTGAGACAGGGATTTCTGGGGATGGACAAACCTGACCACTGGTAATGGGGTCTCTTGTTCTTTGTACCACCAATAATTTGGCCTCTTGTTCTTTGTACCTCATTGATTTCTAGGCTTTCATGTCATGGTGCTTGTTTAGTCTGACCTGCTGTATAACAGAGATTCCTTGAATTGGTTTCCACTCTGGGGTCAGCAGTTGTGAATGGAACCAAGCATACATTTTTGGGGGAGCGAGAGAAGCAAGGTGGAAGCATCCCATCTTATTTTAAAAATTGCCAGTGCTGGATCCTCTTCCATGGCAGTTGGAGAACTTTTCTCTTTGTTAATTACCTGCAATGTTGAAAAATGGTATAGTTGTTTCTGGTTTGGTTTCTGTCAAGCTTCAACTTTCAACCTTTGGTCTCATTATGCCTTTGTCTGGCAGACTAAGGAACACTCTTCTGACAGGTACCTACAGGCTGTGAGGTGCCTTTTAACTTTCTCTTTGATTGACTTCCTTGAGCTCCTTGCTACAAGCCTGGGTTTGTTCTTGTGGTTGTCCTCTGAACTCTCTCCAGTTTTTCCAGCATTATTCTTGAAGTGTGGGTACAAGTATTAAACCTTGCACTCCCAGCAGCTGTGCCAGCCCAAGGCCCAAAGATAACAGGGCCTCCCCTGCTGGTACGTGACATCCTTCGCTCGTGTAGCCAAGTGTCGTGGACCTGCCTTGCGAGCTCACATTGGGCTAATTATGCCTCTTTCCTCAGTCAGTCGTGTAGGTCTCATATGTTTAAAAAGTTTCCATGTAGCCATTTCTTTAATATGCCAAGCGTCTCTTTAATCTTTCTGATGTATTTTTTTTTCTCTTGGTTTGTATTCTGAAAGGAATTTTACTCTAGCCTTTCTCACTGTACCAGCCACATGTCAAAAATCTTTACACAGCTGAGAGCTGCTAGGAATGTATTTTACAGAGCTGGGGGAAGGAAAGTAGTTTACAGGAGGGAAATAGCACTGAGATGTATCTCCAGTGCATGGTGGTGTGGCACAGACACATGCTATGTGCTCCGGAGTCCTACAGATATTTTTGACCTCTTCAGGTCTTGATGAATTGGTTTCTCCCATGGAGATGGTTAACTTGCAAGGCCTGTACCAGCCAAACCTGTCATTGTTGGCTACAGAGTGTAGCACCAAGCTCCTTGACTTGACCCGTGGTTTGGGTCTGTGCTGGTGAATTTCCAGACGTTAGAGTGAGCTGACTGTATTTCCAATTGAGGTGTTTTTATTGTTGGTTCTATGTTGTTTCTTTTGTGTAATGATTCAGAGGAAACAGAGGTGTTGATCTGACGGGGAACCTAGAAAACTTTTTGGTAATAACATCCAGATGTTTCCTTAGCACATCTGCTTAAGCCACTGTTGAAGTTGGTGCCTTCAGCAGTGCTGCTGGTGCGTTTTACTGCCTGCTGCTGTGTGTGTTGCTAATTCATGAGTAATGCAGGAATGGGGAGGAGGGGGAAATTCAGCAGCAGAAGCAGGGACAAGCAGCTGCCTAGGAAGCGTGGGAGAGGAAGGCAGTCCAGACTGTAACCCAAATTATTCTTGCTTTTACCATTCGGGCAGGGTATTTGGAGGTAGTCCTGCATGTAATTGTAAGTACTGTGCCCCCAGGTTTGCCTGGTTACAGGTCATTGTGTACCTGTGCTATTGCAGCTCAGCCGTGTGGACAAGACATTTGTCCATATGAACATTGACTTCAGCTGAGAGCAGGGCAGCGACAAATGTGTGCAGAGATGTTCCTGCCTGTCCCCTTATTTGCAGGAAGCTGTTTCACTCCCTGTTGTATCTGTGTTTAGCACTTTAACACTGCCTTGCTAATCCCTGTGCCAGGATTGCCAGCATGCGGTGTTCCTCCAGGGAGGGTCAGCTTTGGGACAGCTCAGCTGTCTCATGCCAAGGCTTTGGGCAGCCAGGATGCTATTGGAAGTTGTGCTTTTAATGTCAGTATGTCAGCATTGTGCCCTGCCCAAGGGAATATTGCCAGCAGCCTGAGGATAACGTTCCGTAATTCCAAGGGCCCTGAGCCATGCAGTCTCTTTTTAAGCTGCACACTGCAAACCCTCAACTTAAAGTCACAGCCCTTCTGATATGTACCCAGCTCTGGTGTGTGCTGGAGCTCTTTCCACCACACTGCTCTTCCTCCCTCTTCCTCAGTGACTTCTGCTGGTGGCTGATTTTCAATGTCACAGAGAGCGTGTCTTCAGAGCAGACCGGTTTGTGATGCTCACTGGAAAGTACTGACGTGGACACCTGGTGTTGAAAGGTGCTTGGCAGCCACAAGGTCTTTGAAGAAGAAAAGAATCTCATCACCCCAAATGAGGGCTATTGTGTCACCTCCCTCCAGGGGTGCTGAGGAGACATTGGAGGTTGTGCACGTTAAAGTGGGTGAAGAAGGTGGAGCGTGTGGTTGGGGTGTGGCAAAGTCCTTCCATGAGGAGGAGATGTTCATGTGTTTGGTGCCTGTGAGACAAATGGCCCAAAGGTGCAGATCTCATCCTATTCCTGTCTCTTCCTCTCTAATGCATGACACAACACTGTGGATAACTCAAATGTCAAGTCATTTGAGTTACGTGGCAGGGAGCAGCCTGGTCCAGTGATTCACAGGATGGAGATGGACATGATGAATAGTGTTGTACAACCCCAGAGGAGGCCTGCAGCCCCTGAGTTTGTGTGTGGGGTCCTTCAGAGAGTCAGGGCCCCAAAACAGCACTGCAGGTATTGGAGCAAGAGAGGCAGCATGGCATATAAATGTTTGTCATGTAAACAGAGAAATCAGCAAGAGATGGTCAAAGAGATGCATTTCTGGAGCTGTGGATGGTATTGCCACACTCCATGGCTTACCCCTGTTTCCTGTCTTCTTAACTGAAATTCCCATGCTCCCAGGGAGTGCCAGAGCCATTTACTTCCTCCACACCAGTTATGATCTTGTTCCTTCTGACAATGAGGTGATCCATCCCATTCGGCTTCCCTAGCAAAGGTATGTTTGACCAAACATCCATTGATAAAGAGATCTCTTCTTTTATGAGGCTAAATTACAAGTTATTCCCAGCTGTCTTCTAAACTTGAGCTAGTTTCTGTATCACCTGCCCTGGAAATCCTTCTCAGTTGCTGGGTTGGAGTTAGCTTGCAGTTCATTCCTGATGGGATGAGGCTGCTGGCCTTTTCTTCTGCAGCTCTTCCCATCCAAAGAAACCTTGTAGGGATCTCCGCTGTGTTGATTCTTCACCTCTTCCAAATGTCCCCTGAATGCAGATGAAGGCTGCTTATTTCTTTCTCAGAACTGTTATGTTGGGCTGCTTGTGTCTGGCCAGTGCCTGCTGGAGGAGCTCCTGGACATCATGGAAGTGTTTAATTTGTATAAAGTACCTAGATACTGTGTTTATGTTTCTCTCTGTGCACAAAAAATTGCTATTTTTGATAAAACTTAGAATTCAATCTAGATATTATTTTTGGAGTTTTTCCTGCCTCCTCATTGGACCTGTATGTTATACCTGGTGGAGCAACGTCTGCATTAGTACTAATCAACATGTTGTAGTCATTTTGCTAGTCTGTGTGAGTCTGTAGATGAGCACTGAAATTGTTTTAGGGTAGAATTTACATGTAAAGCTAACTATATTGCATTGTGTATTAAAATCCACTTAATTTGATTAAAGTAGCTCAATGTTTCCTTTGTTGGCATTTGAGCTGACTGTGACTTTGTCACTAATACTCCACCATGTTGCAGTTGAATGCACCCTCAGGAGACAATCGGCTTCAGTAATCCTTCTTTCTGGAAAAAGTATAGTAAAAATTTGGAGATGGTTAGGGTTAGGGTTACTGGATTAGGGTTAGGGTTACTGGATTAGGGTTACTGGCTATTGAGAGTAGATCTAAACTTTCTAACTGTATTTGCATTTTGGTTTTGAATTTGTATTTGAAAGGACTCTTTGTTTCTAATGGAACTTATAATACAAAGTGTAAAAGTTTATGACACCAAAGGGAAATTTTCCAAATGTTGAAACAAAGTGCTTCAAATCAAAATGAGTTTCAATGTAGCAACCTTAAAAATTTCAAGGTTTTTATATTTTTTCCCACTTATTTGGAATAGTAAAAAAAAAAAAAAGAGATCTTTAAAGCCTGCAAGGATGATAGAATGAGATTTTTCAGACATTTCTTGTTTGTCTGTGTTTGAGTAGTACCTTCTGTTGGCTGAATCTTCAGTCAAGAACAAGATGTTCTTCTGTCAGTACTGCAAGGTCGAGGTGTCCTTTGAAGGGTAAACCAGACATCACTTTTTTGATACTAATAGAAATCATGCTTAAAACCCAGAAGTTTGTCAATCTGTCCTGATCCAGGTATTAAAACTGTGTTTTCTTTATAGGTGTATCCACTCTTTGGATGATGAAGCTTGATGAGCTGCATTGGCTTGGATTACAATATTTCAGAAGACTTTCTGAACTTGCCAGGCAACCCTCCCTCTAGACTTTGGGGACAGTGGAGCTTAAGTATATATCTTCAGTATCACAGAGGAGAAAGAATGTTACTTGGCTTCTTTGCACAAGTAATGAAAATCAACGCTGTCTCATCCTTGGGAGGAATGCTCAAAAGGAGAAAAGCCTGGCATATAGATCTTGCTTTAGAGACAGATTTTGTCTGGGAAGAGGGTGCCTAAGGGAAGATACAGGAAGAAAGAGGAGAGGTGATGCTATAAGCCAGCTTCCTGACTTCCAGAGTGGGACTGAAGCTTCACAAAAAGGTAAAAAAAAAAACCCACCACCAAACCAACCAAAAGTTTTCTTTCCTTCCTACTTCACTCAAATATCCATCAAACAAGAAGTGGGATGAGACCATGCATTGATTAGAATAGTTTCTCCTACCGCCCCCTCTCCTGTTCTGCTTCCCATTTCCTGTGCCCTGCAATCACCCATCCCTTGAGCAGGCTTCATGTAAAAATCATCAGCAAATCTCTACTGTCATAGTTGTCCACGTATCTAAGACTTAATATTTCAAGTATTTCTCCTTAAAAACACACACACACACTAAACGTGTCACTTCTGGAGGACGCCTTGTGCCTTTACTTTATGCCTGAGGAATTTGTTGCTTTGTTGTTAGAAGTGAGGATGACAAGTCCCTCACACTCCTCTGCACTGTTTGCAGCTCCAGCTCCAGTACATGATAGTGATGTATTTTCCAAATTGGTGAGATACAGAGCGAGCTGAAATGCATGGGCTTATCACATTGCTTCATCCAAAGCCACAAGAGGAGAAGGGCGGGAGGTGAAAAAAAATGGAGCAAAATTATCTGGTTTCAATTTACTACCTTTGGAGAACTGAAAAACATTGGCTGCTGAAAAGAAAGTTGAAACTTGATTTATTTTTTATCTTCTTTCCTGCTGCAAATGTTTTTCCTCATAAACATGCATGGCTCCTCATGCTGGGCCTTGGGCTCTGGAGTGCTGGAAGCATTCCTTGGAGGAGAATGCTGGCCAGGATGACAGAGGGGTGTCAAGCGTGGTTTGTTCTAGCGATACAAATCCACACACATGAGGGACACGTGGCTTTCCTCTGCTGTACTTTGTGCAGTCTGTGGTTCATGTGAAGGTTGTGTGGCAGAGAGGGTGGAAAGGGTTCATCAGACTCTTCCTCTGAGGTTGGTATGTGTTATGTTGCCATGAAGGCCAAGCGAGTGTCTGCATGGGGACCTTTACTGTCATGACAGCATTCCCTAATAAATTTGCAATGATGAAAAATGATGAATTGAACTCCATTGAGAATAAAATACCCTCATTTTCTCGCATCAGGGGTTTCCTGGTGCCCCCTCCCCTCGCATCTCAGCACTGAACTGAAAGGACTGTCATTTAGTATTAGAAGTTTTTAACCTCTATGGCTCATTCAGTTGTTGGTTTAACTGCTGATATTTCCAGTGAGAATGCCAGTGACATGGGTAGATACGGTGATGGGAAGATACCACTGTCCAGGAAGCAGCGATGATTTCACATCAATAAAGAGACTGTCAGAGACCAAGGGTGTAGCTACTACATTTCTAAAGCAGGTTTGAATCAGAGTCTGGGTCTGGCCCAGTTTCTTGGAAGAGCCAAATTAAAATATTTGCAGGTTAATCATAAGTTTCTGTTTCAGAATAGATGTTTAGATGTTAATCTTAAGTTTGAGAGTGAAATTACCCATTAAAAGGTTATGGTGAGGGAGTGTGTGATACACATTGAACGGCAGCTGCCCTGATGAAGATGTGAGGGAGTAGAAGTGGCTGTACAGAGTGAGACCATCTAGTTTGATTTGTCCCTCGACGACAAGCGAGAGAGGAAAGAGCATAAGAAAGAGCTCTCTAGGGGTGAGTCTTCCTCAGCAGATCCTTCCAGCAGCCAGTGTTTAAATGTGCTAATCGCTTCTATGGAGTGTCCTTTAGTTGTCCCAGTGGATCAGATGCTCCTCTCGTACTCAGGTTACGGAGTTCATTACTCTAAGCAACCCAAGCCATGCAGTGTCTGGCCCAATATCATGTTTACATGGATTAGCCCAGGTCACCTAAATCAGAGGTTCTAAGCTGGACTCGGCTGGTGGATGTCACGGCACCTGGTGGGCTGATCGTCCTGCCCTAATGTCCAGGGCTCATCTCAGGAGACGAGTTCACCCTCCGTCCTGTGTAATTATGCACTTAACCCCTTCTCTTCCTCCCCTCAAAAGCATCTACTGGCACTTCATACAGAGCACCAGTCACATATGTGGGTGTGAATTCCTGTGTAACAAGTAGGATTTAATGAGAAGAGCAGACCTCAGAAAATCCTGTGAAGCCCAGTCTTCAATTAGTTGCATAGAATATTGTCTCCTTGGTGGCTTGGTGCTTAAAGGAGAGAGATACAACCCCTTGTGTATCTCACAGGAGCCTCTTCCAGGTCTCCAGAGAAGAATAGAGTGTAATTTGGCACTTATTATTTCATTGCATCAGCTTTTCTGGGTCTGGGAGTGCTCTTAGCACAAGCAAATAAATTACCCGTCTCATTTTGCTGCGTGCTCTGCAGCCAGCCATATGTTTGAGCCTGATAGAGATTCTTATCTCATGGGCTAAAATTACTCAATGGAGGATGACATTTCTTATCAAGGGCTTTGCTGAATCAGAGAGTGGCCCTGGCACCCAGCTCTGAGACACCACTGCTCTTTGTCTACCCTCCCAGCCCAGCGATAAATGGATTTGTGTCTGTAGGTCAGAGGCGCTTGCATCAAGGTTTTGTTGCAGATCAAACCTCTGAGGATTGTCTGTGTGCCTGGGAGGACATGGGATTGAGGAGGGGAAAGCAAGTCTGCTCATTTGATTAAAACAGAGGGTCTTACAGCTGTGCAAATGCATCTTCACTTGGAAGGTCCTTGTATGCATGGCTGATAACTTCAGACTTCACATCCAGGGACTCTCTTCTCCACTTTGCTTCCAGTTATGTGGTGTGAAAAGCCATCCTCTCCTACTGACAGCAGTACCTTCTCTCCAGACTTACATCTCTCTATTCTCCCACCTCTTTAATGGACAGGTTAATTTCCTTCTTCTCTTTCCCTTTCTCTCTTTGGAGTTTATCTGGTAGCTGATGATGATTCGAGGGGTTGTCTGGGTTTTTAGCAGGTTCCCTTTGCGTTCTTTTTTCCTCTTAGCAGTGCAGAACTGACAGCATGGGATGTTCAGCTTCTGTAATGTGTGTGGGCAAAGCTCTTGATGGAGAGTGGAGGGACCTCTTGGTGAATTGTCTTTTCCTCTATCTGAGCACTGTCCACAAAGGCAGGTTTGTTCCTAGAAGCCCTCCTGGACAGGAGGCAAGACTAGCCACCCACCCACTCAGCCACCCAAGCATGGTCAAACTCTCTGTAAGAGGTTCCTGGGAAAGGCAGCTGTGAATTAATATGTTTTCTCCCTGCAAAAAGGTGTCTTTCACAGGTCAAGACTCATGTAGTGTTGTACTAAGAGCAGGGTAATCTTCTCAGATCAAAATAACTCTAGTAAAATGCCATCTTTGACAGAAAGAGTCTGAATGTGCACTGTGGATTTCTTCTGCTTAATGGTCTTGTGAATTTTTCATTTTTTTCTGTGACTGGAGCAAGGCACTTCGCTCCCCCTTTAATTACAAGTATCCTCAAGCTGGCCTGTGGCAGTCACTTAATGCACAGCAGGAGGTCCAGTCCCAGGTGTCCACCAAAAGTCGTTCTTTAGGTCAGTATAAGGCTCATAACTGTGCCCAGTACAGTGAGGACATTGTGGCTGAAGGTCCCACTATGTGCACTCTTGCCAGCTCAAACCTGGCATGCTCTTGGGAGCATGGGACAGGCCTTTGAGGGATGCTACCCAGAGAAGGCCACTTCATTTTGAAGAGCCAAACCACCACATCACCACTTTCTGCAGTGCCCCATGAGATGCCCAGATATAACAGCCCTCTGTGGTGTGGCAGTGGGCCAAGGCTGTGCTCTGACTGACTCCTTGGGGTGGCTCTTCTCCCATCTGCAGCAGCCATCCTCTTTGTCAGCCTGCAAGAAATGCTGGGGCTGATGGGTGCAGCATCCCCAGGTTGCCCCATCCCCAGGGTGGGGTGGCAGGGGTCAGAGAGCAGGACAGTGCCACCCTTCTTGGGGGTGGCACCACCCTGAGGATGTGCAGCCACCGTCCTCCTTTTGAAACAGCATCCACAACCTGATTTTGAGGTTTTTCTATGTCCTTCCTCCTGCTTTCTGATGGTGCAGCCCAGCACCCATCACAGCTTACAGCATGGGGGTCCCAGGCACCTCCACGTGCCGTCACATGTGGGCTGTGGGCTGGGTCCTCCTTTCTTCAGACGTTTTCTTTTCACCATTTTCCTCCTTGAATCATGCTGAGTCACCCGGACCTCACAGGAGTGACCTCAGGCCTGCCCATCAGCCCCTGGCCCTGTGCCACCTGTTGAGCAACCAGTGCCCTGAGGTTATGCTGGGATGGAGGTCTCCAGGGTGGTGGATGACCAGCTGGCCCTTGGGCTTCACTCCCCAGCTGTGTCCGCATGCCATTGCACCACAGTCACGTTTTTCCACGTTACCTGGCTCCTGCTGAGGTGGCTGTTTATTGCCTGTTGCCTTTGGATGCAGTGCTGTCCCATCCTGTGAGAACAGGTCACTGTCTCAGCAGGGGATTGGAAAGGTTCCGGAAAAGTGCCGTGCTCAGGGCTAGTGGCCATCTGATGTGACCAGCTGGCATATCCAGCTTGTCCTGCCGGGTGCCTACTTTTCATCCTGTTGCAGGATCATGTTTGATTTGTTAAAAGAAAGAGCAGAAGGGTTTCCCTCCGACTACCAACTGCACGCTCTGTCTGTCCATTGTCTCAGGCATCGTGTCTGGCTGTGACTTCTGAATTGTTGCACATAACCTTGGCTGAGCTGCACTCAGGCAGCGTACCCACAGCGTGCGCCTCACGTTCCTGCAGAGTGCACCCCAGATCCCACCGTGTGCACCTTATATATGCACAGCATGCACCCTGCACACCCATGCTAAGCTTCTGCATCCCCGTGTCTTGCAGCCCACGCACCCGTGACATCATGGCGTGTAGCCCACCTGCCCCAGCAAGTACCCAGCACAGGCACAGCATGCACACCACAAGCGTGTTGAGGTTGTGTGATGGGTGGCAGTGCTTGAGGGTGACAAGGAGAGCTCATGTCTTTGCTTTCAGTTCCCAGACTGAGTTTGCAGTTGGAAAAAAAAACCCAAAACCTGTAATTTTATTTGTCAGCTGAGGTAATTTTTCTTTAGAAGCCACTAAGACACAGTCAACCTGGAACCTGCAGCGCTCATGCTAGAAACCGTTATCTAGGTTAGGCTTACACACTCATAATGGGAAGCTTGCAGCAATTCTAGCACGTGGCTGGAATGTTGTCAGTGCACAGTTTTGGTCCTGCTCTGGTGCACCCTTGGTGCCGCCTTTTCTCCATCCAGTTTCTATCCTCACGTCTTGTACTTGGTCATCTTCCCACCTGATTTGTTACAGTAACAAATAGTTCATTTAGGTGATTTCCATCTAGCTTTAATTAAGATTCTCCATACTTTTTTATTCCAATAAAAAAAAAAGGTTCCTCTTGTTTGCTTTGGACTATGGGAGCGTGCAGCCGGGTGCTCTTGACTTCAGCAGTATTTAAGCGCACGAGTAAGCGCTTTCCTGATCCTGATCTGAACCAAAACTGCAGTAAATCTTGACGACTCTCAGTGGGAGTCTTTCATCTGCATGAAGCTCTGTAAGTGAAGGAAGCATTGGCAACTCTTGGAACCAACAGAAAGAATGTGTAAATCCTGGCAAGGAGGTGAATTATATTGGAGTTCAAAGCGTGACACGCTCCTTTATGTACTCTATCTCTGTTGTCGGGGGGAGTTAGCTCTTAAAATGTGTTGCTGGGGATGGGGTTGTTTTTTGTGCTTTCTTTTGTGCTTTGTGTTTTGAACTTTGCCAGGCATTTAGGAGAATAGGTACTGCCCTATCCCACAAACTCTGACTGGCTGAACATTGTGGGAGGAAGGATGAAGCTGCATTGGAGTCCCTTGTTTCCTTTGGTGCTGCAGGAGTAACTTTACAAAGCAGTCGGTCCATAGTTCAGGAAATATTTTCCTGCTGACTGCATCCCTAGCTGGTGACTGCCTTCCCCCTCTGGAAGGCAAAGGCAGGAAGAACAAAGTTCTAGCTGAAGGTCCTCCATTTTCAAAATTATTCTGATTTTTAGTTTTATTGTTTTTTAATACTCAGTTGCTGGATTATTCTTTAAGGTATCTTTCACTGGGCTTTGCAGAATGTTTCATTTCTTTTGAAAATTTTCAAGAGGGAAGAGTCCCAGTGATGCTGTGCAACTCCAGGGGGCTGCATGGGGTACAGGCAGGTGGTAATGCCAGGAGGAGGGGATTAGAAGTCAGAGCAAATGCAATTTATGCAAAGACATCATGAAAAAATTCAGCGTGGTGAGAGCATAGAGCAGCAAAACACCTTCCCAAGGAGAGACAGAGCTTCACTGCTTCACTCATGTGACACAGGGAAGGATCCAGCTCTCTTCCCCAGGGGATTGGCTGGTGCATCTTTTCCATCTCTAATGTCTCCGCTTCCTCATATCTGATGTAAATAATTTATAAGGCTCGAAACGTGATCATGGGGCTGTCTGTGCAGGAGAAAGACTGAAGCCTGGGGCTGGCAGTGTGCAGGAGACTTGGTACCTACAGTGCCTGTTCTCCATGGGCAGTATGCCAGGTGAATAAGTGCTGAATTGGTGTCTAAACCTTAATAAAGTCACCCCACGTAGTAATTTTCTTCTTTCCATCCCTTTCTCCATGTCTCCTTCCCTCCGCCCTTATTTTCCTTTTTTTTTTTTTTTCCCTTCTGTTTTTCCCTCTTCTGTTTGCCACTATATTCTGCATGTGAAAAATTGGCATCTTTTTGGTTTTTACCAGGTATTAGGAGTTTTTAGCTATAATTGAGCTGTGGGTATTTTGGTCACATAACTAAACAAAGGAGTCGTCACTTCTGTACTGGTCTGGCTTGAAACTGGGGATGAAAAATCACCTTGGTTTGATGCAGAATGGAAGTCTGAGAAAAGCTGAGCTGGCAGTGGGATGAGAGATGGCTTGAAGTGGCAGTATGTAGGAAGATGTTTCTCCATCCTTGAATTCCGTGTATATAAGTAGCCAGTGAATGTAAAACCACAAAGCATGGTGTAGTGTGAATACCCGCGGAGCAACTGCAGCACGGTTTCACTGGCAGGTCCCAGCACAGTTGCACAAGAGTTTCAAGCTTTCTGGAAAGCAACATGAAGTAGAGTCAAATCTTACTGTTGGTTATGTTGCTTCCTCACTTGGCAGACTTGATTCTCACCTGGAGCTCCAGAGATTGAGGGAAGACGATGCAGAGTCTTTTTGCCATTGAGGAGGGTGGGTTGGCAGGAGCAGCAGTCAGAGGTGTTTATTAAATAGATAAAATAAATAGAGGCATTGGCTCACCCCCAGGAGAGCTGCCTTTATCTACTATGGTGTCCCCACAGGAGAGAGCACCTCTCCTGTGAGGAAAGACAGAAAGAGTTGGGGTTGTTCAGCCCAGAGAAGAGAAGGCTCCAGGGAGACCTTAGAGCACCTTCCAGTGCTTAAAGGGGGATACAAGAACATGATCAGAGGGCTAGAGCACCTCACCTGTGAGTAAAGGCTGAGAGAGCTGGGGTAATTCATCCTGGAGAAGAGAAGGCTCCAGGAAGACCTTAGAACACATAAAGGGGCTACAAGAGATATGGAGAGGGACTTTTTACAACATCATGGAGTGATAGGACAAGAGGGAATGGCTTCAGACTGAAGGAGGGCAGGTTTACATTGGACATAAGGAGGAAACTCTTTGCAGTCATGGTGGTGAGGCACTGGCACAGGTTGCCCAGAGAAGTTGTGAATGTCCCATCCCTGGAAGTGTTCAAGGCCGGGTTGGATGAGGCTTTGAGCAACCTGGTCTACTGGAAGGTGTCCCTGCCTTTGGCAGGGGGGTTTGGAACCAGATGATTTTTGAAGGTCCCTTCTTATCCGAACCATTTTGTGACTCTGTGATTCTTGAAATCCTGCAAGTTGTGATCCCCTATTGCAGTGGAACCATTTGCATTAATTGAAAGGGAAGAAACGTGACAGTTTCAGTCCATTAAGTAGCAGACACGTGCTCATGCCAAGAAACTGCTGGCAACTGCTGCAACTCGGAGGTGACAGGTTCAGGAGAAAAGTGGAGGAGTGGATGAGCCCAGAGCCTGAGCATCCCTTCACCTGCACAGGTGAGCTGGATCAAAGCACCATAAAAGGCCATGGACAAACGTCAGTGAACCTAAAGAAATTCTCTCTCAAAATATCACTCCACTCTGAGTCTCAAGGGAAACAGTCCAGCCTACCAAATGGGACAGGAATCGACAGTAATTACATTTAGAAGTGGCATTTGCTGACTTAATCTCTCCATGGGCTTTGTCTTGGCATCTCTGCTCTGGTTGTTGAGAGCTCATTTAAGTGGGTGATTGCTCATCCCTGTGCCTAGGTGCCTGGTCTTGTCAGTCCTCCTTGTGTCATTCATGGAAGTAAATTGTAAATATATATGTATTTTTAAACTCAGAGCTTTCATTACATCTTACTCATCAGCATGGTCTCCTTTTTGTGCCGTCTCAAATTTATCCTTCAAACAACGCACATAATTTTTCAGCACGGTTGCAAAATAGTTCAACAATATTATTGTAGACTCAAGTATTGTAGTTATTTATAAGAGCAGGATGCTCACAGCTTCCTGGGACTGTATGGTATTTTCATTTTTTGGCTTCTCTCTGGGACTCATGTAAACCACTCTTTATTTTCAGCAAAGCATCTGTTTTAGCTTCACGATTACTTTGTCTTTTAGACTGAAAGGGGCCTCAGAGCGTTTTAACCTCCTGCTTCCCCTGCCTTGTAATCTCCCCAGGGTTTGCCAGGCTCCTTCCTAACATGAATGGGGGGCCGGAGGGGGTGACGGGAAAGGGGGGGATTCGCTTCCGATGAAGTCAGACGAGCTCCGTCCTGCAGCAGCTGAGCTGGGAAGGACCCTCATCCATCGCTCGGGATGCTGCCAGCACTGGATTAGGCAGCACAGCCCTGGGCTGGGAAGCCGGTGGTGACTGTACTCCCCCACCACTGACATTCTCATGGGAAGCTTTTCCCAACAGGAAGACGCATGAAGTTGTTAAATGCTTCCCAGTGTCTGGTTAAAGTTTCTCCTTTACTATTTTAATTTCACTTTGCCTATGACTTAGGTGATTACTTAAAAAAAAAAAAAAACAAACACTTTTTTTTGACAGTTTACATTTTTTTTTTCAGTTTGAAATGTCTTGTTCTACCTTTAAGTAGATAAAGATCCTTTTGTCCATCACAGGTGCAGGGGATATTGGCTTTGGAGATCACCTCCATATCATCAAATTGCTTTATCCCAATAGGGAATATTCCCAATATAGGAATATTTTAGAAAAAAATTAAGTCATAGGTTTGAAAATGTTCTGTCTACTTGAAAAGGAAGGAGCATGCACTAGGTGTGTCCCTTATTTTTTCCCAGGGTCATAACTTGGTGCCACTTGCTTTTTGTGTTCCTGTTGGTGGTTTGTGGAGCACCACTCCCGAGAACCCATCAGCAGCACAGGCCTGCCGTGCTGAACAGTGCCTGTGTGCCTGCCCAAGTGCTGGGCTGCAGTAGTCCTGCAGCTGAGTTACTGTGGTAAGCAAAGTGCAGAAGAGGAGGGTCATCTCCCTTTTTGCTGTGGAATTCTGTGGGAGATCCAACACCTCACCCAAACCCAAGGAGGATTACTGCATGGTAAAGCTGGAGCTTGAAGCCCTGACGATGTGCCAGCACCTCAGCCTTGAGCTGGATCTTCTCCTGGGACCGCTGGAGCTCAGTGAGGAATTGGGCTGCTTTGGGCCACTCTTGACTCTTGAAGCCACTTGGGGATTCACTGAGACTCTTCTCCAGAGGGTGATAAAGGAGTTTATGTCCACTAGAAAATATGGCAGGAGGCAGAAACCTTGAGAAATTTGGTACCATGAGAGCAGGGAAGAAGGGAAACATGGAGGAGGAAGGAGACTGCTCCTTCTTCCTGGGCATCTTCCTTCCCCTCTCCGTCCTTCCTCTTCCCACTCATCACTCTGCCTCTGGGACTCACCCTCCACTTTAGGGGGTGCCAGCACCCTTCCTGGTTAGGAAGCCAGTTGTGCAGCTGATGGATGCTGACTTTTTGAAGCCCTGTTAGGTGTTTTTGTTTGCTCATCTTGGAGATTAGGCGTGGGAACAGTTGCAGCCTGAGATGCTGGTAGCTGACAGTTACATCTAACATATATTTCAATTTTTATCTTCCTGCAGCTGTTTTCACAACACTCATATGAAAGGTCCACTTATCTCACTCCTTCCATGGTAGAAAAGGCTAAAGAAAACATTCCTGTTTGTTTGTATTGAAACTGGTATGGTTTGTGGCTTTTATGTTTTTTTCTGTTGTGTTTTTCTTTTTTTTTTTTAATCATCTTGAACTCTTGAGCAGAAGGTAACAAAACACTCAAGGGCAGAGTCTTATCTCTTCTACATCAGTGCAAATGTAGGATTGTCACTGACCATGGGATTGCATTGTCTCATTCTCAGGGGCACACTCTGTCTTTTAAATAAATAGATGAATCCCTCTGCAAATGCTGGGCACATTAATTTTTCCACTCCCTTTTCTTACTCATTAAGGTATGTTGCATTATATTTATTAGAAGTCAGATCTCCTGTAGCACAGCAATTGCATTGTCCTTAAAGACAGTTTTTTTAATCCTTCGTACAAACAGCCATATCAGCGGGGTAGATATAGAGGGGTTATTTGGCATCCTGGGACAGTGCATTGCATCCATGCAACTTCCAGCAGTGCTGTGAAGTTTCAAAGAAAGCCTGGAAGCCAGGGAGATGGCAGCCTGTGTGGTGCCAGGGTGCCTTGGAACCCTTGCAGGGCTGGTCAGCTTTGGACACTGGAGCTTCTTTGGGACACACAGGATTTGGGAGACTGTGGTTCCTCATGTCCTTTCCTTCTGAAGGCTGGTGTGGTGTGCTCCTGTGACGGAGATGTCCTCCAGCACAGTGGTGGTACTACCCTTCCACAGCCTGAAAGGGTAGTCAGGGGGAGGACGGACTTGATTTCTCATGTGTGTGCTCTCAGGTGCTGGGCTGAGCCTGTGCTTGTCTGGTGGGGAGGCAGAGGGGTTTATAATGTCATTACAAGTCTTTGTGTCTCTGGTCATTAGCTAGATGCAAATCATAAGATTTTTGAGTTGGCTAAAGTTTGTATGAAATAAGTGAGTCAGACACTTCCCCCTTTGCCATGGTCTTCTTGTCTACAGATCAGTGCAAGGCTGAGCCAGAGCACTTGCCGCTCTGCTCCAGCAGCTCCAGGTCAACTGGAAACCATTTCCAAAGTCTGCATTCCTTTGATCAGTGATTAGTGAACTCAGGTATTTAAGGTAAATGTTACAGCCTTCTGGGAACTGTCACCTGAGTAGCCACATAAATGGCGTGAAATTATTGTGCGGGAGCCAGTCCTGCTGACACAGGAACGTTTTCCACTTGTGTGCAGATACAGGAGAGGACCTCTCAGTGCTCCCGGATGCTGAGGAATTCAGCCTTGCAGCCTTTCTGAGAAGTGATTTTTCTGCCTGCTTTGCAAACTGTAAAAACAAAACACCCAGATGAAGAGGTTTACCCGAGATCGTGTAGGATGCTGCCACGCTCGAGATCAGAATCGTCATCTTCTGTGTCCCAGTTTTGCACTCCATCTATTAATACACTGTGCTATTTTTAGCCCTCTAAGTAGCCACGTTGTTGATAATTAGCTTCACTAATAACTGCTCTTCCATACGCTGCAGGACCTACCAACGGAGCAGCACGCTCTTCTGAGCCAAGCTAAATACAAGGGCGGCTAATAAAAGGCATCTGCATTTCAAGTTGGTTGTTGCTGAGCAGACACGTGTCCTTGTAGCTCTTGTGATCAGGCAGCTGCCTAAATACAGCTCCTGTGCTTTGGTTATGGACAAGGTGTTACTACTCAGGGTTTCTGGGGCGTTCCCTTGCTGACCTTTGAGGAAAGTGAAGAAGCACGGTCTCTCCGTCTCTCTCCACCTTATGCTGAGTCAAGGCTGCTGCTTTCGAAGAGAGATAGCATCTCACAGTACCTAGAGCTGGAAATTTAATTAATGGCTGCAAACATCTTAGATGACGGCTATATTTACACCCCAAGAGAATTAGTAGTTACTGTAGGGATTGGGAGGTGCACTTGGAGCAGCTGGATGGAGCTGAGTGACCAAACCAGATGCAAATCCAGCAATAGATGACTGCAGAGGAGGAGATGATGAGCAGCAGTTCTCTTGAGTGCCACGGCTGACTGCACTTTTGCTCCATTAAAAACACAATCACTTCATCAGTACCAGCATAATGGTGCTATCTAAGCTAACAGACACATAAGTGGTTAAGAGTAACACACTATTTTCACACATTTTCTTTTAAGAATCCAGTCTCCAAACTTTCAAGCCCAAAATAAGGGATCCAGAAATATTCTCTAGCATGTGGCAAATGAGAAGTTGGATGACTGCAGTGCTGTGTCACCTCACTGCATGCTTGCTATCTGACTTTTTCACTGTGTGTAGAGCAACTGTGTATAGGGGCAGCCAAATGAGCTCCCCTTTTAGAGAATGCCTGCATTGGAGGGGTTATCAACTCCAGAGCTGTGACCTCTTGTGACAGCACCGTTGCAAGATCTGTATGAATGTCACCATATTTGCATGCGAGATTTTTTTTTCCCTCTCCCCTTTGATATAAATACATCGAGATCGTTATCTTTAACTGCAAACACACGTATGCAAGCCAGGCCGGCTCACTGAACATTGGCGCGAGTCATGTATGCTTAAACCAGCAGTCTTTATTCAGGCAAAGCCCCTGTTGATTTTTCCTTGCTTCTGTAAATTCCAGAGCCTTGATCCAGAGCTGGTGGTGCACATTTGTTTGCCTTTGTATCGTAATACAGATGGGCAATCCTTGTAATACAGCTACTTTTATGTACCTATAGAAATGTGCAGAACTGTGATAGGTTGCTACATAGATTATTATTGATTCCTTCTTTTTCTTTTTATTCCTGCAAAACTGGCTAGATTAAATCCTATGCTAGGCCACATAGACCTTTCTTCTTTCTTTTTTTTTTTCCCCACCAAAAACTGAGCTGGCAAAATGGTCTTTTCCTTTGTGGGAATCTCCTAATTTGTGTCTAATATTGTATCACACGTGCTACAAAAGCACTGACAGGGCTAGATTACGTCTGTGGCCAGTTTAGTTCCTACTCGGTGCTATATTTGCATCTTGGTTGTAAGATGTGACAGGTTTTCCCCCTCTTCCCCTGTATACTTATTTCCTATGAAATGTATATATAGGCATTTAAAAGGCAATTTTGATCATATAACTCAAAAGAAGAAAAAAAAAAGCGCCAAACCCAGAATTAAAGACTCTAGTAAAAAGGTCTCAGAGCAGCAGATGTGTACTTGGAAAAATAGGAGAGGTTTCATAGAGGACAAGATGACCTCCCAAGAGCGTTGACTGGGTACAATTCTTGTGTTCTTCAGGCAAATTCGAATGGGAAGAAGTGGACAGGAAGACCTGAGATGAGAGCCTGGAGCAGTACAGCTTGCTCAGCCCATAAGGTGTATCAGGGAGGGGAGAAAGTATATCCAATGAAAATTAATTTGAGGTTTCAGGAGAGAATAAGTTGCCCTGGTTTTATTTCTGAATGGCTGTCCCCATACACAGCCTGTGCTCAGTTTTATTCCAAGGCTGATGTTTAAGTGCTGAGAGAAACTGCCTGAGGCTGTGCTTACGCGGCCCTTTTCATCCAGTGTGAGTGTGCCGTGAATGTGCTGGTGCCAAAGGGGCTGGTCCCACTGACTTTACTCTCCCAAACTGATTTCCAGCCCATCCCTGGTGTTGGTGCCTGGGAGCATGGGATCCTGCAGCTCTGTGACACTGACTTAAACAAAATTTAACCCAGAGAAAAAACAGTCAAGCTTGTTCTTGATAGCGTCAATTCCTGCGCTTGTCTGACAAGAGCCTCCATCCCAAGGACAGGTAAGGAAGCCAGAGGTAACCCTGAGCAGTGCTGGGGGTGCAGTGTGAAACTGCCCCAGCAGTGAGTCCCCTATATGGGAAGAGTATGGACCTGTTTTGGCAGGTCCAGAGGAGGCCACAAAGATGATCAGAGGCCTGGAGCACCTCACCTGTGAGGAAACACTGAGAGAGCTGAGGTTGTTCAGCCTGAAGAAGAGAAGGCTCTGGGAAAACCTTAGAACAGCTAAAGTGGCTTCAGGAGATCTGTAGAGGGACTTTTGACAAGGACATGGAGTGATGGGAAAATGGGGAATGGCTTTATACTGAAAGAGGACAGATTTAGTTTAGACACGAGGAAGAAAGTTTTTATGATGAGAGTAGTGAGATGCTGGCACAGTTTGCACAGAGAAATTGTGGATGCCCCATGCCTGGAAGTGTTCAAGGCCAGGTTGGGTGGGACTTAAAGCAACCTGATCTAGTGGAAATTGTCCCTGCCCATTGCAGTTGATCTGAATGAGATGATCCTTAAAGGATGCTTCCAGCCCAAACCATTCTGTGATTCTACGAAACGCTGTCCTAGCCATGACAAAAGCTTTTATTTTCCAGTCCCTTCCAGGTAGGAGGAGATGGAGGGGGCCTCACCTCAAGCTTTACTCTTGGGTGTGGAAGTCTTGCGGTTTGGTGGGTCTGTGTTGGTCCCCACAAACACCCCCTCTTTCCTGCTCCCCACTTGCAGGCAATCCAACCAAAGCATTTTGCCCCCCCTGGAATCTTCTTGCCCACAAAGCCTCACAACCAGGCTGCAAGGACAGTGCATGGGCTCCTCTCTGCTGGCAGGAGCCTTCATGGCAGCCTGTGTGAAACACTTTGGTGGCTCTGAGATGTCAGGGCAGGGTGATTCATACATGGGGTTTTCTCTGCCTTTCTGGTGTGTGAAGTTGGGGAGGTGTTTGGAGTTTTGTCCCCTCTCCGCCCCCGCACCTCAACTCCCCCTCTGAAATCTCCACAAGACACCCATGTGATGACTCAGCCCCCTTGGGAGACCCTTGGGGTATTTCCCCACCTCCCCAGCAGCGATTTCGCTCATGAGAAAGTTCTCTAGGTCTTGGCCTCAGCTCCTGTGGCTCACCAGAGTCCTCCAAGGCACAGGCAGTCAGCAACACAAAGGTCAGAAAAGGGTGCAAAAGAGCCAGTGTGGTTGTTCAGGGTTGCTTTTGTCAAATAGATTTGAAAGAAGGTGTCTTTGTCTTTTTCTGTCATTAATTTCACCACTAAATTATTTGCAATATAGTTGTTGAGCTTTAGTCAAAACAGAGGTAGGTAAGGAAACATCCCCCGTGTTCAGGATCATTTTGCACTCGGTTCATGGGTGAGTTGGGGTTTCCCTGCTGTTCGGGATGTTACAGAAACCAACCCCAAGCAGCTCTTTCCCTAGCACTGCATCCTCACTTGGACCTCCACTCACTGCCAAGCAAGGAAGTGATGAGCAAAATCCCCAAACTGACACATCAGTAAATTTCAGTCCCAGTCCCAAAAACGGTGTCAATGTACAGCCTCTGCCATAGGTGTTTGCTGAAGTGTCCACCAGCAGGAAGGGTCACATTATGGTTAGTTTAGTGGTACTTCAGTCATGCTCTGTATGGACCCTGATAGTTGCCTTGCTTCTCCTGGTGTGCATATTTCATCTGATGAGCCCCAAGCCAACTCTCCCTCTGCCGCTTTGTGTGCTGTCTTGCTGACAGAATACCATCCCATTCATTTTATTTCTTTGATAACATGTTTTGATAGTTCTTTTTTTCCCTCTTGTTTTCTTCACAGATTTATCTGGAAAGTATGACCAGCAGGAGCAGCTTACTCACCATTAGATAAGTATTACAGATGACTCATGCAGTATTGATAGCTGTGCAGCTGAGAGGAATATACTGTTTTGTAACAGCTGTCGTGTGATGCCAAGAGCCAGGAACCTTAATTTCACCATCCATGCATTTCCATGAACGTGCTTTGTGTCTCTGGCACCTTTTGTCCTTCTCCTTTTGTCCACAGAAAGGGTTCACAGAAGAGGTTTTGCTTCCCTCAGTGGGGTACAGGGTATGGGGCAGCTCATGTCATTTCAAGTTGTCACCTTGAAATGAAAGCTAGTGTTGAAAGGCTGCAGCTTTGTAGCTGTTCTCCACGACCTGAAATTTTTGTCTTTTTAATAGATGCCATTAGTGGCTTTCCTTGATTCTTTGGGGTTTTTTTTTTGTTTTGTTTTTTTTGTTTTTCCAGAGCCATCACATTCCTTCTGCAGCATGACAAACCAGAAGGTGCAGAAACAGGTAAGGCAACTGCTCTTGCAGCATGTTACTTTTGAGTCATTGGGGTGAAATACTGGCTGCAATAAGGTGAAAAAAATTGACTCAATGGGAAGTGAGAGTTGTACCCAATGTGCTCAACTCCATGAGAACCTGTGGAATTACTATGTTCAGGGATGAATTTGCAGGCTACCTGAGAGTGTGCACCTGAACCTCCCTCTGCTTCCAAAACCACTGGCCTTAAGGCTGTGTGAGCAATAGGTGATAAGATTTAAGAAGTGATAAGCAACAGGAAGGAACCTGCCCTTGGGAGAAATGCAAAAGGAGCTGAGCTGTGAAGGTGGGAAATAAGTTCAGGATGGCAGGAGCTGCTGGGGAGGGGTTAACCTACATGGGATGGCAGCGGACTCAAGTGGCTTTAGCTTGGCGGGATGCAAAGGGCCATACAGCAATGAGAAAAATTTGGAGTTAAAAGTTACTGTGAGGGTGATGTGTGTAGGTTGCACAGAGAAGTTGTGGATGCCCCATCCCTGGAAGTGTTCAAGGACAGGCTAGGCAGAGCTCTTATCAACCTGATTTAATGACAGATGTCCCTGCCCATAGCAGGGGGTTTGGACTAGATGATACTTAAAAATTCCATACAACCCAAACCATTCTGTGGTTCTGTGATTTTTGATGCTTTGCTTTGCTCATTGGAGTTTCTGTTCTTCAGGATGTTGTGCTTTTATTTTGGAGTAAAGAGCTGCTCATGCTAAAAAATAAAAAAATAATTACAGTGCATTTGACTCCAGCAGACGATGGCTTATAACATAGGCTCAGTTAGGCCCCTGCCTCATAGAACAGAAAATGCCTGCAAGGCCTCCTCCATTTAGACTCTGCATCAGATATTCACATGCCATGAACTTATCTCAGGACTACATTTTTCTGAGTGATGATCTGGTGTTGCTCTTGGGAGAGGGGATGAGGGTTTGGCTTTTGGGCTTTCATGCAGCATCCACCAGTAAATGCAAGGATCAGGGCATCAGGAATTTTACCAGTGTATTATTCCATTTTAGGCATATCCTCCTACAATGACATGCCCAAAAAAACCCCAAAATTCTGATGAGTGCTCTTTAACCATCACTCGGTGGAAATATTTTTGGGGTAGAGAAATGAGAATGCCATCCCCTGCCCTGCTCACCTTGCATCACTGGGGGCAGGATGGCAGCTCAGAGGCAGGATCTGTGCTTCCCCGTGGGTGGCCTCAGCTACACTTATTCAAATTGATCACCCAGGCATGTCACCTCACTGCCACACAGGGCTAAGAGAGGCACAGGGGCTTTCCAGCCCTGCAGGCCATTATTAGTAAGAGGGTTCGCGCGTGGTGTGTCTTTGGGTTCAAGCTGTGAACTGCCAGTGGGCTCTAAAAACTGCTGCTGAGCCTTGTTAATAGTGTTGCACAAGGTTTCCGAGAAGCATAATAACTTCCTTAAATATATATATTTTACATCTAAAGATGCTCGGGTGTGTGTTCATGCTGAAAGTTTGCTGACCCCAGTAGAGGGAATTTGTACTCTTTCGGGAAGCTCAGGCAGGTAGTGGATAAAGATAAGGAGGGAGTTGTTGGGGTTTTGCTTCTCTCTAACAGTTTGGGATGGTGGATTTTGGGGCATGCTTGTGGGTTTGGTGGGTAGGTAGAACAATTTAGAGCAACATGAGTGGCCAGTATGGTAACTTCAAGATTGTGCCAGTTGAGCAACTAGATCGGGAATTACAGATCCCAGGGCACCTGAAGTCCAAATAGGTTTTTTAATCACACAGGTCATTTTAAAAGAGATAATTAAGTTCCTGTGTTCCTCAGTAGTGCCTACAAATGTTCCTTTGAATGGCTCATGAAGCACTTGCAGTCTATAACTTCTGCCAGAGGTAAATGTGCTATTAGGTGGAAATTAGCTGCCCATGTGGCATTTTCTGTCTTGGAGTCTCAGGGTGTTTTACCAAAATGTGTTAATACAGCTTTGCTGAATGTACAACTCATCTGCACGCTCTGATAACCATCCTCCTGTGAAATGAATGCCGATGGAGCTCTTTGAGACATCGCTGCTTCCAATTCCCACCTGCCCTGTTGCCAAAAGCTGCTCCCCAGGGAGGCAGGGCTGTAGGATGGGCTGCATGTGTAGCTGTGCCTTATTCGCTGCTCTGTACGAGCACAAAACCATCTTTGCTTACTGGAAGAGCTGGAGCACAAGGTGGGGAAGCCAAAATGTGGCATATCTGTTTTGCCTTCCGTTATTAGAGGGGTGGATGATTAAAGGATGGAAATGCACTGAGGTGGGGGCAGTGACATTTCAAGTGCTGAAGTTGGGCTTTGAGAGCAGTTTTACCCTCTGGTAGTCTCTGTTTCTTTACATTTGCCTAGTTGGCAAGGTGGGAGTCATTGCATGGCAATTCCCCATGTAGGTCAGCATGCAGCTTTTGTTTTACACTGTAATCAGGGGAGATCTAGTCAACATTGTCCAGAGGGTGTCAGGTGTGATGGATCTGATGAATGGGTTGAATTGCAGCTTCATCTTCCCTGGTTACATGGCAGATTCTTCACCGACTGCAAAAACATCCTGTGCCAACTTGCTTGGATGCAGATGTCAACACTGCAAACACCTTTCTCTGATCAGATGTGGTGTGTCCCCAGCCAGCTTGCTTAGACTAGGTGCGAATACTTTGGATGGCTAGAGGGTGGGTGAGATGAATCCTACACCTGCTGTAGCAATGCTCATGCCCCAGGCTGTGGTGGGTTGTTTGGAGGGAAAAGGGAGTGTTAAAGTAAGTTTAGTGAGCCCTTCTTTCAGCGAGATTTACTTTCCATCCATTTCTGAAGAAGACGGTGTTCAGATCAAGGCCAGCTTGGAGAAGGGAAAATTCCTTTAGGACATTGGCAGTTTGGCAGTGGCTGTGTCACCCACGGACTGTGCACCCACTGCAGCTGTGATCCGTGGATGTGATGGGGAGGCAAAGGTAGGACAGGGCACAAGAACCACTTGGCAGTATGGGGAAGGCTGGAAGTAAATAGTGTCCTTTTCCCAAAGATTTAATTAGTTTTTTGGCAAAAGTTCCTTTGTGTCTTTGCTCAATGGTTTCATAATTTTAACACTTGCCATTTTGATACTGGTACTTAAGTAGAAGTCCCCAGGTGTTTGACCATGTCTGGGCAAATTGTGCTGGGCAAGTGTCAGAAGATGCTTTGGTGAAACCGTAGTCATCTGTCATGGATAGGATAATCGTGGCCATATAAGTAGCAGACATCTGAAATGAATTTTAAACAGCCTCACCTTTGTGTGATGGCTTTAGGGGAAAACCTTGCAACTGATGGGAAACCAACAGAGGAATATTTGACATTTCAGTCAAAATGACAGGCTCAAAGTCTGCCCTGACATCTCACCCCAACACATGTCATCCCGCAGGCACCAGGCCAGCCATGAGAACTCCACTGTCACTTTTACTCCCTCTCCTTATGGACTCTCCAGGGGGTTGCTGTGCTGCAATCAATGAGTCACAGAAATGTTTGTTACCTGCCATCTATCACCATGAGGGGGCCTTGTGAACTTCAGGGCAGTCATCACAATAACTGTGCTGTTAAGAGGGAGAGGGTGTTGTGAGGTTTCATCTTGGCTGACCTATTCATTTTGTTTTCAACAAGGACAAGGTAACCAGCTCCTCTGCTCATGTTTCCCTTGCCCTTCTGAGTTTGCCAAACAAGACGTTGCAGCATCAGGCTGTGATGGAAACATCCATGTGTCAATGGGATGGAAGTGTCAGTCTCTGCAGTCCCTCCATCTTAGTACTGCAGTGAACAGGGAAGAGTTTTGTTGGCTGCTGGTATTGTGGGCTCTGTGTTCAAGAGGGATGTTTGGTGACTTTCTTTGCCTGGAAGTATGTGAAGGTGTCTGTGTCCTTCTGGGGTGTTAAGCTTTGAAGGCAGGATGAGAGAGTTGGGGTTGCTCAGCCTGGAGAAGAGATGGCTCCCAGGAAGACAGAGGAAAGGAAACACCCTCGTTATTTTGGCCTTTCAATATCTAAAAAACAGATTATAAGAAAGAAGGGAACAGCCTGCAGTGGCAGGATAGGGAACAACAGTTTTAAACTGAAAGAGAGCAGGTTTAGACTGGACATAAGGAGGAAAGTCTTTTATAATGAGGGTGGTGAGACACTGGAAAAGGTTGACCAGAGAACTTGTGGGTGCTCCATCCCTGGAAGTGTTCAAGGTCAGTTTGGACTAGGCTTTGAGCAACCTGATCTAGTGGAAGATGCCCATGGCCATGAGCAGAGGGTTGGACTAGGTGGTCTTTGAAAGTCACTTCCAGCTCAAGTCATTCTGTGATTGTATGATTTTAATTTGCTGTGGGGTGGTTTCCTGATGAAGAGAGGAGGGAGGGTGCTCAGGGCTGGAGAGATTTGGAGTTGCTTACTCATTAACTCCAGTTGTGTCTGAGTTGAGAGGATGCAAAAGGAGGAAGCAACTAAAGTAGGGCACAGACCCCAGCCTCTTGTTTTCCTGGGCTGCTGCCTCTGGAGGTCCACAGGCCATGTGACCATGGGGAGTGTGGGCTGATGGGCATTTGTTGAATGTTCTTGTGCTGGTGCACAGGGATGGTTGTGCCAGTGAGCTCTGGACATGTCTCTTTCCAGGTCTCAGCACCCTCTCCCTTTTAGATAGTCCTTGGTGCAGGCGTGCCTTGGGGCTAGTTCTGCCACCTACACTGGTTATGGTGGCAGCAGACTTCCCTCCTGCAAGGGAAGTTCTCCCTGGCTGCTGCAGAGCCTGAGCAGTTAGCTGCTACAGCCCAGCCCTGCTATTGCAGCAAATCTATAGATGTATCATGAAAAAGGAGGAGGGGAAGCACCTGGAGACACATCTGCATTGGACCATGTTACACAAATGTCCCAAGTGGGCAGCAAGCCCAGTCAGTTGGTGCATACATTGCCAGTGTCCTGCCCACATGGCCTTGCCAGCCTGGCTACCTGTCCCAGGCAGTGTCAGCCTGGGCAGGAGGCCGGCGCTTGCTTGGTTGTGTTTTAAAGCCTTGATCACTGCCTGATTGTTACCCCCAGACTCCCCAGCTTCACAGTACTCTTTGCATTTGGAGTTGCAGCCTGAAAACACTTGAGCTAAACCCTGTGCCCCAACGGCTGCTCATCTGAAAGTGTGGAGCCAGCCCACAGCAGCTGCTAAAATAGCAGAACTGAAGTGGGGAATGAAAAGTGAGATGGTGATTAAGACCCAATTTCCTGTCGTGGCCCCACAGGGCTCCCACTGGCAGTGGAGACATTGGCAGTGGTGCTGTGAAACATCCCAGCCATCATACAGATAAGCTTCTCTCTTTGCAGAGAGCTCTTTCGTGTCAGTCTAAGGAGGAAACAATGCTTGGTTGAAGGAAACAACATAGCTTTGGTCTGATGGCACCTGGCATATTCCCTAGTAAGGCTATAGAAGAACTGAGGGATATGAAAAAGACAATAAATTTTCTCCAGGGTTCAGAGATGTGTTCTTCTGGGATGATCCAAGTGTGTTTAATTAAATTCCTGCAACCAGCAATGGCAGTTTTGCTGACATATGTGAAACATTGCACAGAAAGGCAGCAGGCTGTGCCACTGTCCTGACTTCCAGGTAGTGGTCACAGGGCAGGGAAGATGTGACAAAAGTGGAAGATGTGGTGGAAGAGGAAGAATCTGCCACAGTGAAGAGGCATGAGAGGCTGGACAGGGTGGTCCCAGTGTTGTGTTGGTCTGTGGAAGAGGGCAGGTGTGGGCAGCAGTGTGTCCCCACAACACTGAAGAGGTTATCCAAATAACAGCTCCTCATCCTGTGGTCTTTTTCAAGAGCTCTGTGGTCATTCACTAGCCTGTCTTGGATGGCTTCTTCAGTGTGATCCCATGTTCATGACCATGTCCACCAAGCAGTGCTGGTATATGGTGGAAGTTGGGAGGTGAATGGGAGAGCAGCCAGAGGAGACCTGTCTGGCATGAGCCATCTCCAGTGGTCTCCCTGCTGCTTTCTGGCTTTGCTCAGTCTAGTGTTGGAAGGTGTGCTCCCACCTTGCAGTGCGTCCAGCCCAGCCTAGGGGCTGCAGGTCACACTCTGATGTGCCTTCCCTTTGCCATCCAGGAGGAAAAAGGCAACAAAACATGTGGGTTTATTGCATTCCCTCGAGGAAAACAAAGATCTCTGCAACAACTTGATGATCTTGGAGGTCTTTCTCAACTATAATTATTCTATGATTCTGTGACAGGAGAGCAGCAGGGAAATAAAAACTGAGATAAAGAAGAGATAAAAAACCAGATAAGATAAAAAAGATAAAGATAAAAAAACTGAGATAAAAGAAGAGATAAAAACTGACTTGCCCCTTAGCAACCCTCTCTTGCATCTCTCCTCTCATGGGTCTCTCACCACCAACAGCAGGGAATAAAAAGCCGAAGAAAAAAAAAGCCACAAGATGGGTTTTGAATGGATGCCAAGTTTGATTTAATTAGATGTATTGAATTCGTTAACTCCCGAACGACGTGGCTGTCACGCGGCAGAAATGACGAGCTGCGAGTGGCGACGGCAGCGCGGCACCGACCTGCCAAAAGGTTCAGCAAAGCAGAAGGATTGACCTACTTCCATCGGCTCCGCAGAGAGCACAGGCGGGTGCTCTCCACTCACTGTCGCTGCGCTCCCTGGAGGGCTGCTCATCCCTCTGTGCAGGGGAGAACTCCCTGGGCTGGGGGGCTGCTGGGGAGCCCAGCATTGCCCCTCAGCTCCAACACGACCCTGGGGCTGCGTGAATGTCCGTGTGCCTGTGGGAGGCAGCTCACCCAAAGCAAGGGCTCCTGCTTTGTGTGCTGAATGCTTACTTCTGGCTGACACTGATTTTCTGCTTCTCCCGCCTATTGCATCCTTAAAAAGATACTACAGTATTCTCTGATAATGGGCATAAATGCTTTTGGAGCTGATAAGGGTGATAAAATCACCCATGCACACTGCCATGGCAACCTACAGCAATTGCTCCTTGCTCTTGATGTGTGTCTGCTCTTTGGTGTAAGTGCAGATGTGTGGTTTTGGTTGAGACTTGCCTGGGAATTACCCAAATCTGGAAGATTTGTGTTTGGTTATGAGCTCTGAAAGGATGTGGAGCCACTGAGCAGCTCCGTGTCTTGCCGGCCACCCTCAGGGATGAGCAGGTGGAGCAGGGCATGCTTCACCTTGCTGTAAGCCCTGGCAGTGCAAATTGCATCTCAAAAGAGTTGTCAGTGCTGGGGAGGAGGCTTCTGAAAAAGAAATTTGTTTCCAAATGAATTGAATTCCATAGTGGTTATCAAGAGGAACTGCTAGGTGTCTGCTCCCAGCTCTACCATCGTGCGTGTGTGCATAGATCCAGGGTCCTTCCTGTGGTGACCACAGGATCCTTTTAAGATCAGTGTGGTGCCTCCTGACCAAGTAACATCCCAGCTAGAGAAGTCCAACAAGTGAGTGTCATTCTGATGTTCTGCCCCCATACCAGCCATGAGCCAAACTCCACCCATTCGTTTGACAGTTTTCTCCATCACTCATTAGTGTCAGTGCAAAAATATGTCCTGTGAAACTCTGTCTGTTAAGTGGTGAAGAGAGAAGGTGGATTTCCCAAGCTGCCAGCCTAGCAGCGGTGCTCTTGTGATAGGGAATGTTTGCCAAGACCTCTGGAGCTAGAAGACTCCAACAGAAATGTTAGTGAAGTGCACAAATGTAGAAGTGCTTCATGAAATCATGATCTGGGTTGTGCTGAAGGTCACCAAGTGACACAAAATGAGATGGAAGCTTAGACACAGCATCAGTTTCCTCTGATTATTGTCAGTGTTAACCCCAGGTTGGTAACACCAGGCCTACCACACAGATCCTCATGGTAGTCAGCCAGCATGGTGGGAAACTTGCTATTTCAGTGGGGAAATGAGACAAAACAGCATTGGGGAACTTGTCCGAAATCATGCAGAGTAGATGACTTGGATGTTATTTCCCACCACCCAAGCTCTGGCCTTTTCCTCTTTTCTGCCTCAAGTGTGGTTTCCTCTCCTGACCCTACAGCATCCCTCAGGCAGAGCAGAGAAGGGTTGCTTGAATGGGGAGTTAAAAGAAGAAACATTACTTTACTAAGCCGTGTCAAGGAATTATTTGGAAAGAAGAAACAGAGGACAGATGGAAGGAACTCAGCTGTCTTCTTCTGCAGGGAAGACATCTCTTTGTAGCATTGAGACTGGCTTCAGGATTCATGATTCAGCTTTCAGGTTAGTTGTTGATCATTAGGATGTTTTCATTTTGACTTCATTTGTTGACAAGGCAGTAAGAGCCCTGTGAGGATGCGTATCTCTCCATCAGGTATGACTAATTGTATTGGGACAGCCACGAGCACGATAACACTTCTGTTTTCCTCCAGAACAGCTCCATTACAGACTGCCTGGTAGCTGAGCCCCAGCAAGTGTTTTGCGGGAGTTTTGCTGATTGTGCAGCCCAGATAACCTGTGAGAGAGCAAACATGGAAAGTGTTGAATTCAGCTCAAAAACCAGAAAAGCAGACTTGTTTCGCTGCTTGTCTGAACTGAGCTTTTAACCGCATGTTGTCAGTGCTTTTCAGGAAACTCATCTCTTCTGGGACACGTCATCTGGCAATGAAGTGCTCCCATTTAGGGACAGCCACCAGGAGTTGTGCAAAGGCCAGGGCTCGTGGGTAGGCACTGATGTTTTTGCCGTTCAGTGTTGTTTTGCCTTCCCCATCTCCTTGGAGAGCAAAACTCAGTCCATGCAAAATAGAGATTTCTCTTAGTCTCACACTCAAAAAACAGTCTCCAAAAAAGCCAGTGCACAGCAGAAGCTGATGAGTACTTTCTCTAGATGTTCACTGCTGTTGCTCCTTCTTTCTGCAGGAACCCAGGAGTTTTGGTGCAGCCTAAGGGCTGAGTTTGAACTTCTTGTTGTTAAACTACTTGCCCCCTGCCTCTCAGGGTAACAGCTGTGTATATGCTTGAAAGCCACACTTGCATTCCTGAAGAAGTGTGTTGGCACAGATGAGCCTTTGACCTCATTATATCAGCTCAGTGGTCAACAGCCTTATGCGGACAGAGCTTAGGTGTGCAAGTCTTCCACTTGGCGAGTTTAATCTTTGTATGGATTACAGCAGAAATTTCTCTACAAGAGGCTACGCAGGTTTAAAGCCGTGCTTGCCTTGTGATGAGATCATTGCTTACTCCTCAAGGAGCTTTGTGGTCATCTGGAAGCTGGACTCAAAGCATGCAGATGGGCAGTCTGTCCAACATAGGGAGGTAGCAGAGATCTTCTTGAATCTTCCTCTGCACCTTTTCCCAAGGAGGGAGGCTGTTTTTCCTGCCTGCAGCAAGGCACCCCTTCTAGTTTGGGAGGCCAAGACTACTTCCATCGTGGGGCCATAGTTTCTCGCTGGGTGTTAGGCAAATTAGTCAGTAGTAGAAGGATGATGCACCAGGAGGTCGTCAGTCAGTGTGGACCTTCTGAGGGCATTGACTTCTCACAGCAAATTCACCAAAGGGCCATTTCAGTCTCCTCCACTCCTTGCTATATTGGCTTTATTGTTTGTTGTTGGAGGACAGGTGTTACCTAAGGGGCTCTGGGCAACTGAATAGAGGGGATGTGAACTCAGCAGCTGAGGACACTGAGGAGGAGAGTGTTCTCCCAAAGTGCAAGAAAGCTCTGGATACTGACAGAGGGCACATGGCATCATGCTTTGTGACTGTGATCTGCTCAGGGTGAATGCGCCGCAGATGAGGCATCCCTTGCAGGGGCTGATCCATGTGTCTGCAGCTCTATAAAATAAGGCTGATGTCCCATGTCCCCTGTCAGCACTGAGCATGGTTCCCCTTGCTCCTGTTGGATGCCCTGTGGTGGGAAGAGGATGCATGCTGGCTGCCAGTTCAGGTCTAAAAACGATGTCTGTGCAAAGTCCGTCCTTGTCTGGACTCCAAGGGGCTGCAGTGCACAAGGCCTTCACACAGTTTTCTTAACAGGCTCCTTTTCACTTTTTTCCAGGGACTTGCACTGTGCTTCGTTTCAGAGTGATCCAGTGAATTAACATATTGTTGCTGCTGCCTGGGTAATTGCATGCCCGGGATCTGCTTTGCTCCAACACAGTCTTCCCAGCTTCCCAGACAGAAAGCATCCTTCTCCTCTGGCAAACAAGGCTGCAAAGTATTGCCCTGAGAACTAGCTCAAAGGATGGAGGAATGGGAGGTGAAAGAGAAGAGGGATGTTGTTTCTTAAGGCATATCTGGCTTCAAGAGCTCACCTATCAACAAGTAGGAGGAGATGGGTTTTTTTAATCTTTATTTCTGTACCAAGGCACTAATTTTGACTGAAGCTGTGGTTTCTCTTGCTGATTTGTGCAGACATTGGTATGGGTGCAGTTGCAGAAATTTAGTTTAGCAGAAGTCACTACAGGAACTCAGAACTGCTTGAGATTAGCTGTCCTGGATCACACAGGAATTTCAGCAGAAGTTGAAACTGAGCTATATCTGTTACCTTCTTCTGTACTGAAAATAAACTCCTATGAATAGGTAGGTGTAAAAATGCTTGCTGGTCTCACTTCCAAGTATAAAAAACCCCACATGTGGATAAACTCTTAGAGCCCTCTAAGGCCCTGTGACACTAGACCACATCTCAAACCACATTGGTGAGCATATTGTCAAAGCTGGCAGGTTTCTTAATGCGGATGGAAGTTTGCATTTTTGGAATATGATATTTGGTCAGGTCTGACTTCTGGTGGACAGCTGGCATCCCTTAGGCAGTGGTCTCCGGAAAGAAATGCTGTTATGTGCACTATGAAGAGAGCAGCTTTACCTCCTAGCTTGGCTTGGCTACCAAGCAGAGGCATGAAGAGGACAGGGAGCATCAAGACTCTGGGATAGAGGGAAGGCGGTTGGTCTGCAGCTCTGCCACTGACCTTCTGGGTGACCTGGGGCAAGGAGATGAATCTCTCCTTTTCCACCTGCTCCTCTGCTGCCCACCAAGTGCATGTGACAGTCGCCTTGTGATTTGTATGGATCTGTCTGAGAAGAGAGAGCTCAGTATTGGTGTCTGTAAGATCTCTTTTCATTTCGGTTGTGACATTTCCTGTCTTTTAGCCACATAAGTTATTTTGACTGGAAGCACGACATTGCTCCAACACCCTTTATGACACAAGGGATGGAGAGGAGGGGTCAGCTGTGTTGACAGTGTAGTTTGCTCATCCTGCACCAGAACACTGCAGTTTGTGGGGAAGAGAAGGTTTCTTGAGGCCTCTCCATCCTGTGAAATAGAAGCTGCAGCCTGTGCAGTATGGAGAGCCATTTTGTGGTGTGCTATACATGGGCCTTAGGCAATCCTGCTTGTTCCATAAATATGTGCATGCACAGGAGAGGGAGGTGGTCCTGTGTGTGCTGCAGGTGGTCATGGGCAAAGATTCCCTGGCCAAACTGAGATGAACAGTTGCATGTGGGTCACTGTGGAACTGCATGGAAGAATGGGGTTTGTCTTGTCCTGCGGGGTATATACTGGTGGCAGCAGTACCTTCTGGGCCTTCACGATCTTGGGATATGGTTGTTTCTCCAGGTCTTTCATTTGGAGGATATCGTGGTCCTCAAGCACTGAGTGATTCCCACCCCTTCCTCAAAAGCCTTTGCACTGGTGGCAGTTAGATGGCCTGTAGAATAATGTAGGCTGAAAGGGATCTTGTGGGGTGGGTCAGCTGTGAGATCAGGCCAGGTTGCTCATGACTTTATTTGGTCAAGTCCTGCTTTATATGAACCTGGCTCTGTGTTCTCAGTAACTTCCCTGCAGGTGCTGGGGCTGCTGCTAGATTCCTCAAAGCCATTTCTTGCCCTGGCTGAACAAGCCCAGCTCCTATACCCTCTTCTCTTCAGCCAAGTCCACCAGTCCCTGGCCATCCTGGTGTTCCTTCACTGTACTTGCTCTAGTTTATCAGTGTGTTTATTATACATGTTTCTTGCACCAAAACTAGGTGTGGTATCTAGATGCAGTCAGGTGAGTACTGAGATCTGCCTGTGCTTCTGCTCCTTCAGCCCAGCATGCTGTTGGCCTTTGCTGCAGTTTCTTTACTAAGATCCTAGTTGGCTTGTAGTCCCAACAACTGCAATCCCAGCCCTCGAGCAGCAGCAGAGCTGCTCAGCTGGGACATTGGGCTGAGCCGAGATGCTCACTTAAATAGGACCTGTAACTGTGCTGGGAAAGCCTGCGTGTTTCTCAGCAGCCAAGAGGGAAGAGGAGCGTGGAGGAGCTCTGGAGTGTCAAAGACCTGCTATTCTCCCTGCTAGTGATGTGGGCTCCCACAGGGAGAGGGACAGAGCTCAGATAGATGAAGTGATGACCTGAGTTCTGCAGAAAAAAAGCCAGGAGGTGTACTGTTATAACTACCACCGTCTCACTCATCTGTAAAGCAAGATTTTACTCGCCATTTTTCTTCCCATGGGGTTGTGACTGTTGATGGCCACAGGTCCTGCAATACCAGTGCAAAAGATCGTGGAACAAATCTTGCTTTTTGGTCTCCCTGCTGGGGTTGAAGCATGTCTCCTGGTAGCCATGTGCAGAGGAATAGTATGTATCTATGTATGTGTACCATACTGAAACAAAATGCTGCAATTTCATGCTGTGCTGCCAAGTTAGTGTGTGAGTTTCAAAGCAGCAACCTATATTCTTTAAGATCCAAGAGCCTTGGGAAAAGATAAATTTTTTATGCTGTACTAATTTAAAAAATGCTGGGTTTTTTTAGTGCATCAAGGTAGTAATGAAAGACAAAAAGGAGAAAGAAAAGACAGAAAGACCTGTACAGTCGTTTTAAAGGTTTTCTGCTTTTCCGTTCCTGTTCTTTTCAGGAAATGAAACTGACTATGTATGGTATAGGAATGAAACCACATATCACAAGCCAGTGTTGAGTTCGTGAAGTGACCACATTGAAAAAGTAGTGAAAAATGTGTTCTTACTAGAGCCTTCCCAGCCTGTAGGAATCCTGGCTGTGGCTTATGATTGTAGTAGGGTGAAGATTTGCATTTTCAAGTTGGCGGTTTTCCTTTTTACTCTTCCACTTCCTATAAGTTAATTTGGTGCTGTGTTAATTGTGAATCTGGAATGCAAATCAACTCACCTGCATGTTTTTCTTTTGCTTTCAGATTTTCTAACTATGGAAGCTCTCCCGAGGAGCTGCATCACACACTGCTGCGCCTGGGATGGGATGCAGAGCAGGGAGTGAAGAGGAGCTGCAATATGCCACAGCAAGTTGCTTTCATGAGTAGAGAGGCTTTCTGGTATGTCATACAGTGCTGAAAGCCATTTTACTCTTGACAGTAAAAATCCTTATCCTTCTTGTTTGGTTGTGTTTTTTTTTCCCCCCACAGGACAGATGATATTTCCTGTTAGTGATGCTTTGTATGCAAATCAAGGTAGTACAATAAGAAAAAAAGTCCTGAAAGCAATCACACTGATAAACTGAGCCCACTGGGGAATTCCTGCTTATCATTTATCTTTTCTTTTTTTCAGTTCTGTACAAGATACTTCTTTGCCTGGGCTTTCTTATGGTCTTTAAAGTTTGTTCTGTCAGACCTCTTACTCATGAACTACAGTGCTACTTGCATTTTGCAGGGCTCCATGTCAATCGGAACAAACAAAAGGCAGTAAATGCTGGAGATTGGTGTTAACAGTCCCTGTGTTTTATCTTTGCCCTGCATTGCTCTGGTGCTTTCTGAAGTTCAAGCTAGACATGAACCTCACACTGCAGATTGCCAAGTGCCTGTAGTGATGGTCTACCTGGGAAGTCCAGAAACCTTCAGAAAGCTCAGGAAAGAGGAGAGGTAAAAAGCAAAAATAAGCCAGCAAAATTTTACCTAGTAACTTACACAGGAGTAGGATTTGACCCTCCTGAGGCACCTCAAAAGATGCTGTGCACAGCACTACACTAAATCTGTGACATGAGTTGGTCATTTCCTCACTCAGCAAACTCACATAGAATCACAGACTGGTTTGGGTTGGAAGGGACCTTAAAGATCATCTAGTTCAACCCCCTTGCCGTGGGCAGGGACACCTTCCGCTAGACAGGGTTGCTCAGGGTCCCTTCCAACCTGGCCTTGAACCCAGGGATGGGGCATTCACAACTTCTCTGGGCATTTGCTCAGCCTGTGCCCAGTAGGTATCCCTATAAGTGCAAGGGGCTGATCAAAGCCTTGCTCACACCAGGCTCCCACCCTGCTGCCAGCTGCAGCATTGCACTGTTGCTACAACAAGTTGTGAGGGTGAAAAAAAGACTCATAGAAACAGCACGAGAAAAGGACGTGTCAGAGAGCTGCAAAACCTCATTGCCAGAGAACATTCTCATGTGTCCAGAGATACCCACTGCAGCCCAGGTCTTGCTGAATCACACTGCGGTTGCTCTGGCCTTTCTGTGGTAACAGTGATAATCGTTGTGTGTGGTGTTGGGTTTTATTATTTGGTTTTTTTCTTTAAAGTAAAATTAGCAGTCAAATTGGCATTGGTAAGGCAGCGGGCCTGGTGCAGCTTTTATCTACTCTGAGCCTGGAGATGAAGAAGGGGAGGGAAATGGCTTGTCCAGTTTGTCAGCCGTGCATGTAACGGTCCCAGAGTTCGAAGCAAAGGGCACAACAGTCAGATACCCAAACCCGTCTGGGCTCTGATAAGTCACATTTCAAAGTGAAAAGGGCTCTGCTGAGTGGCTGAAGCCTCCAGTGCTAAGTCTTCTTTGAAAGGGGATTTCATAAGGAGTAATATGAACAGAAATGGCTCTTTTGTGGTTTTACACATTCCAGGCATGCCAGGACTGTTCCTGTCAAGGATGGGCAGTCTCTGGGGTTTGGGGTTCTTTTTCTTTTTTTTTTTTTTTCCAAAATATTTGCCACAAACTGGCAACTGAAATGGTGAAAAATAAATGAGAGTTGCAAAATCATTACAGTAGCAGTAATGGAAATTGTGAGGCTTACTCTTAAACTGGCTGTGGGGTTTCACTCCATCTTCTGTGCTGCTGCACTATGAGGATCACTACTTTTGCCACCTATGACTGCTTCAGGATGGATGATTTGAAAGCAGAGCTTTAACTGCTGGTTACCCAGAACCTCAAAAAACAGTGCTTGAGGCTTTTTTCAGAAGCAGTGCCTTTTCTGCTGAACCACTGTTAAGCATAAATTCCTTCAGAGTCAGTGCAGTTATGTGGCCATAGGGCACCGTTACGTTATGACAGCATTGATTTCTGCAGATCTGTGGGTACAGAAATGGGTTACAGCCATTCCTGCTTCAAATGAGCTTTTGTTTCACGCAGGTTGCACCGGTTTGGATTGCACGTGTACTCTTCAACACAGGACTTTAACTGATGTAAGAGCTTCTACACACAAGATGGTGATGCCTTAAACCTTAAAGAAGAGCACCTTAAGTCTGCCTTGAAACAGACTGAAATTTCACATACAGTAAAGCCATTAGATGGTTTGTGTAGACATGACCTGTTAAAAAGAGTGTGTAGTTCGTAAGCCCACATGTCCTGTTCTTCTCCCCATGGGTGCTGCTCCTGTTGCCATAGTCCTGTATCCTGTGTAGGCATCAGGAGCTAGTGGATGGCTGGGAAAGCCATGGCCAGAGTTATTACTGCTATCACCTCACTAGACTGGGTGCCACAAAGAGTATGGCTGTAACAGCATGTAATTAAGTGTGAGCATCAGGCCCCTGAGACACCCTACACAAACACTCGGTGCCTTTATCATCAGCATGTGCTGACCACAGCCAGCTCAGCACCTCCACGAGCTGGAGCTGCACCCTTACCTTCTCTACAGGTGAGACTGAGCCCTCGGGGGGGGTCAGAAAATGGAGCCAGGCTCATCCCAGCAGAGTCTGAACCATGGGACCATAGATAGCCATCCTGAGAATTTGTTTTTCAGCCTGAGTTTGACCATAGCACATATGCAGGCAGAAAGTGCGAAAGCATCTCTTTGAAAATGTCAATAAAAGAGACACTGTTGGAATGAACCTTCTGTTCTGATTTTATTACAGGTGAATATAGTTACTTTGTGGTGAACAGGAATGGGATTGGATTTAGGACGTGGTGCCTGAAGCCCCCTCCCATCCTCCAACACAGACTGATGTCTCAAAAAGGCCCAGGGGTCTCAAGGCTGTGGCCTGGGCTGTTATAGCTCTATTGGTGGAGGAACTTTAATCACCAGGGTTGTCATCAAATGTTGCACTTACAAGATACAAGGAAGAAGAGCTTGTATTAATTCAGTGCTCAGTGTAAATATTTTTCATCTTAGAGGAGTGTGGTCCTGTAGCCTTCTGGACTGCTTCCATTTTGGGTTTGTTTCCTTAAAAAAGGAAAGAAGAAAAAAATCCCCACAAAACCAGTTTTCTTTACCCCATCAGTGCTACCAACCACAGAAATTTGGAAATAAAACATCAGAGCAGGTATTCAGCAGTGAGCTGTCTTTTCAGTGGGCTGATCTCTCAGGCGTTCTTGTTGATTTTGTTCTGGCCACTCAAGGTCTCTGTTATGGGAATATTTGTTGCTGTGAAACAGTGGCAGTTACTTTTGTAACCAAACGTGCTTTCCTTACGAATCACACAGATAAGCGTGCATTTGGAATTTTTTTTGTTTGTTTTGAACCAAAGTAACTTTTCCACTTTGTCATCTGGAGTGGGAAAATGGGTGGACCTTGAGTTGCATTTTAATGTAGATTTCATCCATTTAATCGCAGCAGAAGGCTACACAGAGATGCTCTGTTATCCTTCTCTTTCCATGTACTTGCTTGATGTTTTGTGCCTCAGAACATCTGTTTTCTCTCTTTTTGATGGTTTGAGAGTTTTAATAGAGAGGACAAAAATGCTTAAAAATTGTAATGGCCTTGGGAAGGCTACAGCAAGTTATGTGGTGGTGAAGAGATGCAGGCAACCTGTAGAAGAGCCAGTTTTTGACAGCATGGGAAGTGGTTAGTGCCGCATTGGACATCCTCACATCAAAGCTGGACAGTGGGCTGGTTGAGATACTCTGCTTGAACCACAAATTGCTGGGCTTTGGGCAGAAATCACTGCATGAAATTCTGTGGTCTTTATTAGGCAGGAGGTCAGACAAAATAATTTTGCTGGTTTCTCTCAGCTTTTAGAATTTATGAATCACGTAGTCACAGTGTTTCGGGGAGGGAGGGGTTGTGGGTTTTTTGTTTGTTTGTTTGGGGGGTTGTTTGTTGTTTTTTTTTTATTTTCCATGAAAAGTGTGCTTTGGTAGCATGCAGACAACAAAACCCATCTGTTCTCTTATCCTTTCATCATGCGGTGCTGCTTCTGAATTGTTCCAGAAGGAGGATGAAATTGGGCTTGTTATTTAAATTTCAGTATGGGTGGCCAAAGCAACTCTACCTTGATTATTATGGGCCTTCCATGACCACAGGAATGAATGATGATGCCTAATGCCAGCGCTGATTTAACAAACATCTGAGGACCGGCTCATCACTGCAGCATAACCCATGGGAATTGTGCTCCATGGGATCCTGCAGCAAGGCAAAGACAGAGAGAGGCTCATTTTGGGAAATCACAGAGCAATGCAATAATTGGAGGAAAGAAGAGGAAAGTCATGTGGCAGAAACATAAGGAAAATAAAAATAATGTGAAATAATGTCACTTTCTTGCCCACTATGCAGCTGGAATTAAAATTCCACACAAGCAAGGCACAAGCAGAGCACTGAAACATGAGTAGGTTTAAATTAGAAACTAGGTACTAGGAAGAAATTCTTTGCTGTGAGCATGGTGAGGTTGCCCAAAGAGGTTGTGGATGCCCCATCCCTGGAAGTGTTCAAAGCCTGAGCAGCTTGGTCTAGTGAAAGGTGTCTCTGGCCATGGCATGGGATTTGGAATGATCTTTAAGGTGATCTTTAGGGTCCCTTCCAACCCAAACCCTTCTATGATTCTATGACTTACTACCTGCAGCCCTTTCCTCCCTGCCAGATGGGGCTGGTGACTTGGTCCCACCTGGCACTGAGAGGTTTTAGCAGTTAAGTGACATCCCAGGCTTGACCTGTCTTTGCAGCAGCTTGCACCCATTTTCCATTGTAAGAAAGAAACTCTTCCTGTCCTACAGCAAGACTTCTATCCCAGACCTCAGCAGGACTTCGGTCAGGTTTTTAGGGTTTCCGACTGGGCTAGATCAATAGGCCAATGTCCCTTTTGTAGCAAGGCCCTGGTATGTGTGACAAGACAGTTTGATGCACTCAAGGCTTGCTGGCACTTTGCCAGACATCATGGGACAACCTGTATCTTTAGGGCATAAACTCTTCAGCTTTCTATGTTGGGGGACTGAAACCAGCTGGTTACTGGGAATGGTCCATGTTGGCCTTTGTTCAGGAACGTGCTGGTTGTATGAGCCAAGAGGGTGAGAAGTATAACAGCAGAGGTGGTTTGAGTACCAGTGTTTGGGAATATCCCCTCACACTCTTTAGTAGTAAGGATGTAATCAATCAGCCCCTGTAGGCTGGTATCTGATTAAATAGCACCAGCGCAAAAAAAACCCTACCCTACACTTATTTATGGCAGTTGTATGTGTATGGTTGGGAGCAAAAAATTCAGATTTTGTCTAAAGTTTTCGTGAGCCCATCTGGGGAGCAAAGTGTCAGGGAGGGAGTTCATGGGAACCTCACATGTAATCCTGTGAAAGCGACCTCTCAATTGAGCCGTGGGACAGAGTGAACTTCTGCAACTCTGGAGAGCAAGTAGAAGCAGGGAGGTGACTTTGTCCCTTTAAAGGGGGACACACTGCCTGGTATCTGCACTCGCTGAAGGAAGGGGAAATGCCAGGAAGAATTTAAAGGAAAGCCACAGATGACTTGGGATTACCAAACCAGAACTCCAGGCTTGAGGAGTGCGGTGTATTTGGTTAATTGGGATGAAGGTAGGCAAGGGGGTGACTTGATTGCCACGTCTAGTGGAGGAAAGTTTTGATCAGTAGGTTTGGGGTAAGGAGGACCGCTTAGAAGTTTTATGTCTTTTCCCAGATTTTAGAGGAAATAACAATGTCTCTCTAGGGTTGCAGGTTTAGTCTATAATATTGGGCTTATTATGTAGAGGTCTTGGGTGAAAGGAACTGATGTACAGTGTACTAAAGGCGGGATGGATCATTTGGGTCTTTCTGCCTTTATGCTCAGAGCTCTGTACTCCTCTGTACTCTTCCTCCCTACGTCCCTGGGCTAGGTCAGTTCTGCTGCAACACTGGGCATAGTGTAAACTATCAGGTCAAATTGCTTTGGAGCCATCTTGTCTTAAGGCAGGCATCTAAGATATCTGGGTTTCCCTCTGGTGATGACTGTTGTCCTCCAGCAACTCTATGGGAGACCAGAAAGCTGGCTGAGATGTGGACTCCTGCACTTTGGATATCTGAAGCTGCATGAGGTGAACTCCCCTCTCACTGCCTGTGTGAGTGAGGAGGAATTACTGGAACAAAGCACCTAATGCAGAACCGTCTGACACCATACAAGATGAAAATAATATGGAAACTTTAATCAGCTCTCTGCAGCAGACTAGTCCCTGGAGGTCCTGTACCAAGCCTGACCCACTTGCTGAACCCCAGCTGTGCAGCACTGGGCACTCCACCTGCCTTCAGAAGAATGAAGGGACAGCAGTCTGAAAAGAGACAAGCACAGGGGACAGCAATCAGTGGTAAGTGTTTACTTAGAAAGAGTTGGAGTATTTTGTTTATTATTAAAAAGCAAACCTGCATTAAAAAGCAAAAAAACCATTATTAAAAACCATTCTGCAGCATTTCTTTTTGTAAGCTGGTCAGAAAGGAGGGAGATGTTCATAAGGTTTATTTTCAACCTGTTAAAATGATTTGCTAATTTGTTCCCTGCACCCTGTCTTGTTGCATCCCAGTCTCTCCAGACATGCCATGTTGTGGGTGCATGTCCTCAGGGCCATCCCAGCAAGGTAACTGTCCTGGGGCTGCTCCATCCCGGGCTGCAGCCTGTTTTGCGGTTATGGAGGGAGGGCTCTTGCCAATGGTGAGGAGCAGCAGGACTCTTGCCAAATGTCCTGGTTTGCTGGCAGGATGGCCTGCAACAAAGGCTGATGAACCAATGCTCCCATCCCTAAACTCCACAGAGATGTTAGCACTTTTCTGCAACTTCACATTAGGGTATCCGAGTGGATAAAGCAACAGTCAGTAAAAATCAAATCCAAAATCTGTGATCTTTGAGAAGATGATAGCAGTGGACTATTTGCAGCAAACCATAATCCATATCCTCCTTCCAGGAAGACATTGCTGAGAAGAAGATTCCCATGTGCTCTTCAGAAGGGCTGCTGAGCTGCCAAAAAAGCACCAAACTTTCTCCTTCCTGTGTGTACCCGTCCTGCTGGCTGCAGCTGGGGTGCCACGAGCCCTTGCTGGACCCTGGGAGGCTGCAAGACTCTGCCACTGCCTGGCATGCTGAGGCCTGGCCAGACTCCCCAGGCAGAGCAATGCTCCAGGGCCTTCGGACAACCTCCTTCCTGGGCACCAACACACCTTGATTTTCTGGTGTTTTTTCTTATTTTTTTATTTTGGTTGACTGAATAACTGAAGTGCAAACCTCCTTCACCTATTTGACATTAATTCACTGATGGATGGCAGAATGTTTCATGTTTATATTTTAACCCATAGGGTGATGATGTGATTATAAACCTCACATCCATGGTGTATCTTTGAGCCATCTGAAAAGTGTGAGTTTTTACAGAAAACATGAGAATGGTGGGGGTTGTGGGATAAATTTGTTTAATCCTCGAATTTCATTCTAAGTTTTGAACAAATCAGATGTATTTCATGGGACCAAAAAAGTTGTGCTTTTCCCCCTTTTCTTTCTTCAGTGTTGTTCTTTTGTTTTGTTTAACTTTTTTTTTGGAATTAAAATGTTTACTCACATAATAAAGGTTTCCATAAGTTGAATGCATTCTGATAATGAAGCGAAAGAAAAGTGAGGATGAGGAGAAGCCAAGCATTGGATTTTGGTTTTCTCCAATTTTTTCCTTTTTATTTAAGCTTCAGCAAAATGGCAAGTGTTTCATTTTGACCCACTTTCAAATCACATTAGCAAATAAATACAGAATGGGAAGGGTAATCATAGAAACTTCCGAGATGCAGCAGGTCAGGACAGGAGAGACTAGCAGCAATCCTGTTCTGATGGTGTGCCCAGACTTGGGTGTTTTAGTGTATCTTACTATATGTATGGTTACCTGTAATGAATTTCCAGTGACTGAAAGGGGATGAGGAAAAAAGGAGCCTCCAGTGCTTCTCTCCCCATTTTCCTTGTCTGCCTTTGATATGACAGCAGTGTTTGCTTCTCACAGTCAACACAACTGCATCAAGCACTTAGTTCTTTTGTAGAGCCCATCAGTGCAGATAAGTGCAGACAGACAGACAGACAGACAGATGCTTGCTTTGGTCCCTGAGCTCTGGAGACTTCCATTAATGCCAAGGCTAAGCTGAAAAAGCCTTCCTCAGAGGAAGGGTACATCATCTTCAGTTAGCTACATGGGAGCTCATTTGCAATGCCAGGGCCCACTGAGCTCACCCACATCTCTCTTGACCTGAAGGAAGATGGACCTTTGGCTATGATTCATCCAAGACTTTGCTAAGCTGCTCTTCTCCACAGCAGGTCTGCCTTTCTGCTTGCAGGGAAGGCATGCTAGCAGCTTCACCTGGGTTTGGAAAAATCATCTCCACAGTTACCGTCTACTTGAAGAAGCAGCAGGAGAACCATGTTTGATTAGCCTAAGAAAATCAGTGCTTCTCCATTGACCTTGATGGATTTCGGTTGATTTGTGCTAGCTGAGAAACTGACCCTTGTTTTTGTCAGAAAGGCTGTTCAGCACACACAGGCTACATGGTTTGTGTTTGGTTCAGGAGAGCTTAGTGGCATTTCTTCATCACTGTGAAAACAGTTCACTTTCTCATGACTTTGACTTTCCCAGTTTTGGCCTTACAGCAGAAGCAGCAGCACTTTTTCTTCCGTGAGTCCCTGATTTTTTTTTGGCACTTGTCAGGTATAGGGAAGGGTGGTCTTGGTGTGGGATGGCGTGTGCGATGCTGATACAGCTCCCCAGTGTTTGGAGTGATGCTGGTGGGAGTGCCCAGCCTGGGGTGAGCCTGGCAATGACACCACTGGAGTGGCTCTCTCCTGCCTGCTCTGGACTTCGTAGCCCCAGGGTACTGAAATACTACCAAAACTTAGTGCTGTCTCAGACAGGTCAGCAAAGAAACAACACTTTCTGCACATAATGTCAAGGAGATACGGCTCCGCTTGCCTTCTGAGAGCTGCCTAGAGTTTGTGCACAACTCCATATCCAAAGCCTCCCTTTTCCTAGTGCCTGACCACCAGGGGAAAAGCAGAGCTACAAAATCCCTGTCCCCAGCCATCTGCAGAGAGAGAAAAGTTACCCAGGGACCAGCCCTGGCATTGCTCTCTAAAGCTCGTGAGTGTGTTACTGCTTCCAGCTGTCCTGTCTGTCCTCTGCTTGTCTGGTCATGTTTATGAGCCTTTGCAGCAGATTGGGACTGGGAATCAAAGGGATGAAGCACAGTTTGGGGTCAGTGAACAGTTGTGGAAACCTGGGACACGGAAACGGGAGCAAGGACTGATAATGTGCTAAGCCACTGCAGGTGCTGCACCAACAGAGAGTGAATCGGCCCCTTGCTGCCCTCCCCACCAACAGGCTCCCTCAGAGACTTGTGACTGAAGTGGCAGAGACCTGGGGGAGATTTGTTCCTGTCGTTTTGCATCTCCTCTTACCGTGGTTGGCAGCCATTGTTGGATTTGTTGCCTTGTGCCAAACTTATTCATAGATGCCTAATCCTCTGCAGCCAACGAGCTCGGTGCCATGGACATCCTTCAGGAGCCAGATATGTCAGTACCATTATACATCTGGCTTTTGAGTGACTTGTGCAAGGCCAGGCAGCAAGCTTGTGGCTGAGCAGGTGTTGAAAACCAGCTCTCCCAAGCTTCAGGTTGGCAGCCTTTCCACCAGGAAATCCTTCATTTAACTTTCCATCGCAGCAGATGGAGTTGAATTGATGTAGGAGGGAAGTCTATGTGCTTGTGCATCTCTTCCAGCCTTTCTTCACCTCCCCCCACTTCTCCCTGAAGGCACCTACCCTCAAGGTAAGAAATATTACTTTGTGTCCAGGAGAGAGCAGAAAGGGAGCTGGGTTCCCTCTGGCATCATTCATTGAAGAAAAGAATGGGATAGTTTTGGGCAGAGTTCAAGGCAGTTTGGAAACTGCTCCCATAGGGCTCCATCACCAGCTCTTATCCATGAGAGTCTGTCAGGTGTAGCAGCAGGTTTCTGTGGCACCCCTCACATCTCTCTCCTTCAAAGCAGGAACAAGCTGCCCTGGAACAGGCTGACCTTTGGCATAATTATTTCAGTGGTTTTTTCCCCAAGTCGGGGGCACCCAAGTGCAAAACTGAGGAGAGCTAAAGCAACCTCAGCTTTTTGTGAGCTTTCCTTGCAACAGTGACAGGGCTGTTGTTCTGCTCTTGGCATTAAGTAAGAAATCAGTGTTGCCATGGGAGCAAACTCCCAAACAGGTGGCGATCACACACATATTAACCTGAACCAGTGCAGGAGGCACCATATCCCCTGCGGACCAGCCAAGGGGAGAGGAGATCTCATCACCCTTTGTTTGTGCTCAGACTGTGACTGTCCAGAGGATGGTGCCCAAATAGATAAGGGCTTTGGGCACAGATGTCTGGTTTGATTATTCTTTTCCTTTTGCAACAAGCCATATGGCAGTATATGGGCTGCACAGATATCTGACAATCAAAATTCCTGGGCTCCTTCCCTGGCTTTGCCATTCGCTCTTTTAATTTTCAAAGTGGTTTTCATGCATCAGCAAAACTTGCTGCCTTGAACCTCTTCACCCCCTTAAAGCAAGAGCTCCCCCGCATTACTGGAGGTGCTTTTGAACTTAGTCACCACATCTTGCTTCGCTATCGCAAAATTAGGTGCACTTAATGCTTGTAAACTACTTTGGCACTAGCAGATAAAAGGTGCTACAGACAGGTTGCTAATCAGTTTGATTAAGTAAAGCACCTAAAGTTTGCCACTGCTGCTGGAGGATTGCAGGCTGATCCATCTGTAACCCGCAGGAGTAAGATGAATTAGGTACGATAAGGATTGTTTGGTTTCTGGTCCGTCAGCCAGTGAATGAAATGACTCGGTGTTTATACGCCAGGTCACAGAGAAAAGTTTCTTGTGATTGGAAATGATTAGGCACACTGATTAATGCTTCCAGTGCTCTTTGATCCAGAGCTGCCAGTTGGAATGAGTCTTGCTGCATGGAGACATCCCAACTGCCTGGTAGCGAAAGTGCAGGGGGTAGAAAATTGACTGAAAAAATGCGGGTGTGGATAGGAAGGCTCTGCTGTAAGATAGGCTCTTTTTCCATCAGGGGCTCCAGGCTTGCATTCTTTGTACCATCCTCTTATTCCTGGAAGTCAAGGCAGTTTGTAACTCACGTTGTGCTTGTCAGGTTTATTCATTTTAAAGAAGATGTTCAGGAAGATTGCCAAGTTGTCTAAACTTCCAGCACTGATAAGGACCTCAGGGTCTGCTAAATTAAAAAGAAAACATCCCAGGTTCAAGAGAAGCTTTAAAATGTAGCACATTCTGAGTAGTTTCAACTGTTGTGAAACTTGTGTTTACTCTCAGCGTGGAGGTGCCATCTCCTTGTGATACATGTTCCTTCTTTCAGCCATAGGATTTCCCATTTTTAACACTTGATTAGGAGATCCCTCTTTTATAACGTTTGTGAAGTTGTGCTTCTTGCCTGTTTTCAAGCCTACATTGTCTTGCTGTGCATGGTCTGAATGAGTTAATATCTAATTGCAGATCATTTTCACAAAAATAGGTACCTACTCTGCCTATTTTCTAATTCCCAGGTGGCTCCATGGTGGCTGCTTGGCTGCTGCCTGCCCTGCTACTTTTCTCCCAGCTTGCATGGCTGCCCTGGCATGTTTCTGGCATAGGGAGCAGTGACACAGGGTCTCCTGGAAGCCTGTGGATGGGGCCAAGGAACACATACCTGGGCATCACCCCGAGTACCTCAAAGACTGCTGCACCAAGGGGTTTCCCATTGTCTCAGACATCTCATTGTACTTAATAGTGACAGAGTTGTCTGTATCACCCTCACTTACAGCAAGCTAGTGGTTGGGGCCAGGGAAGGGAGGAGTTTGGGTTAGACACATCTCCAGCTCCTCAGGGTAGGAATCACTGCTTATCGGAAGCAATTTTGGAGAGGTATTTCTATCTAAAGCAATTTTGGAGAGGTATTTCAGGTGTGGCTTCCACAATGGAGACAGTTTCACATGGGTGGAAGCCATCCCAAAGATGTGCCACAGGACTTGGTGGCCCCACTCCTTCCCCAGTCACGTGCCACCAGCACTGCTCCAGCTTGTTGCTGTCCCGATTGCTGCCTCGCTTGCCAGCTGCCTCCCACTGAAGCTGGTTCTCCTTTCCTCCTGCCCCCAAGTGCAGGACATGAGGTGAGGACGTGAGTGATAAACCCACCCTCCTTAGCATGTCCATCTTGGTATGGATCCTATCAGGGAGACAGTGGGATGGTGAGTTTGAAGGTGCCCAGCCAAAAATTGCACAGCTCTGTCATTTGCCTTGTTATTGCTACCACAGTTAACCCATTGGTTGTTGGCCCTGGAGTAGGGTATTTGTGAGGTCAGTTCATCTCTTGGGCTCATAGTTCAAACCATGACAGGAGGTTCTGGTAGGCTGAGGCTTTTGTCCACAGCCAGTTTTGCCTTTACTGGTAGCAGTCATCTTTTTCTCTTTGCTTTCGTGGGAGGTTGCAGCTCCCACTCGGAGGCAGGGCCGTGCATGCCTGACCATGCCCATGAGGTGAAGGGCAGGGCTCGTGCTTCAGGCTGGCACGTGATGTGGAGCATGAAACAAGACTGTAGTCGTGGAAGCATGGCCAGCAAGAAGCATGAGACTCGCAGCCCCTCTGGGCAGGGTTAGACTGGGCAGAAACCTGGCAGGGAGAGTGTCTGCCAGGTGTCCAGGTTACGGTGCAACCTGGGGCCTCAAAAGTCTGGGTATGTGGGAGCTGGACCTGCTGTCTGAGTTAGTGAGAAATTTTTAACTCTTTGTATCTTGGACATTTGCAGCAAACAAATGCTGTTGGATCCTTACTGATTTCTCCTCCAAATTGAAAAGTTCAGAACAATTTTTCCCCTGACAATTACATAGCAAAGTATCTATTAAGAAGATATGGAAAGGAATCACAGAAATAGAGACAATACTAGGTTAGAAGGGACCTCCTGAGACCATCTGATCCAACCTTCTGTTGAAAACAGAGCCTTAGATTAGGTTATTCAAGGCCCAGCCAAGCCAAGTCTTTAATATTTCTAGTGAGGAAGATTTCACTCTCTTCAGGCAACTAATCCTAGTCTTTAGTTGCTTTCACAGCAAAGAATTTTTTTAATATTCAGGTGGAACTGCTCTTAAAGCCACTTGTGCCCTTTGCTTCTTCTCTTTTCATAATGCATCCTCGTGAAAAGATGTGTCTTCTCCACAGCTACCTTTTAGGTTTTGGAAGGCAGAGTCTGAGTAAGCACAATTAATTCAGTGGAAAGTTCCACAGCCCCCTAATCTTCCTGGTCTCCTTTGGACCATCTCCAGGCTTTCAATGTCTCTTGAACAGGGAAGAGAGAAACTGGACAGGGTGTTTCAGGTATGGCCTAACCTGTGCCGAGCAAAGTAGGAAAATCACATCCCTTCGTCTACCAGCAATAGTCTCACTAATTCAGCCCAGGATGCTGTTGGCCTTAGTTGCTGTCAGGATACATGGCTGGCTCAAGTTCAGTTTTCTGTCTGCCAAGACACCCTGTGCCTTTTCAGCAGAGCAACTGTCCAGCTGGTCAGTGCACAGCTGGTGCTCCTGCTTGGGATTATTCCATCCCAGGTTCAGAACTTGACATTTATCTCTGCAGAACCTCATGTTAAACCTCATTCTTTCTGGCCAAATCTCAACAGCCTGTTGAGATGTCTATATGGTGACATTTTCTTCCAGCACCTCTACCTCCTTACTCAGCTTAGGCTCATCTTCAAATCTGGTGATAGTGCGTTCAACCCTACCTTCCAGATCACTTATAAAGCTGAATTTCATAGACTCCAGAAGAAATTCATTTGTGCCCAGCTGCCAGCATGACTGAGCCTTTTAACTTTTGAGCCTCTGAGCTCAAGTTTAGTCAGTTTCTCATCTATTTTGTCATTCATCTGCCTAGTCCATATCTTAATGACTTGTCAAAAAGGATTTTGAGGGAGGCTGTGTCAAACACCTTGCTAAAAATCAATGCAGATGACATCCACAACTCTTTCATCCACTGAACAATTTGTTTGGTCAAGCAGGATTGACCCTTCAGTCTGTCTGTATTGGTTTTTCACAGTCAACTTCTTGACATTTGTTTGCATGGAAATAGCTTTTGTAAGGACGTGTTCCACAGTTTTCTCAGGTACTGAAACGAGGCTGACTGGTCTGTAGTTTCCTGGATCTTCCTTTCTGCCCTTTTTGTAGGTAGACATAGTATTGTTCTTCACCAGTCTTCAGACTGGAAGGCATCTCTCCACACAAAGCTGTTTACTCATTGTTTTTCACTTCCCCTGGGGAAATAATGTGGTTGGCACCAGAAAAATTACTTAAAGCACTATGTATGTCAACATGCAAAGAACAGAAGATCCTTCTGTGCATTGATAGCAGGGCAAAATTGTTAAACAGAACAAATTCTGGGCTGGAAATGACGATTCATGGTGACCTCTAGTCATCATCTAAATTCTAAAGATGCTTTTGTTGATGGTGAAATAATCCTATCTGCAGATCTAGGTGAAGTAAATTGTAGTTTGGTTTATCATTAATATTACTCTTGCAGGTTCATTTTAGCAGACACCAGTCTTTGGTCTTGCATGCATTTAGCAGTCCAGATTTTAGCCTCTCTGCCAGTTCCTGGGAGCCAGGTCTCTCCAAGAAGGACTGAGCTTGGTTTCAAGGGACTGTTGTGGTATTACATGCGGCTGTCTGGTACCATGATGGGGGTCGTTAGGTGGAGTTGTCACCTCCTGAGAGGTAGCTAGAGTTCTTTTAGCTGAAAGGTCTGTGTGAGGTTTGTACAGACCAGTGTAATAAGTGGCCTAGCTTTGGACTTCTGTTGATGTCAATAATTATGCGTTTAGTATGCGTTTAGTCAATGCAGTTAGTTGGCATGATTAGCCTGGCTATACAGCAATATACACTCTCAGACCTGAACGCTACTTTCATGTATCAAAACAAGCTACACACCTTTAGATCAGGCTTTCCATATTTGAAATACCAGGAGTTATCCAATGATACCATAGTAGTGGCATTGGAACCTGCTATTGTTACATTTTAACAACGAGCACATTGACTAAGACTAGGAAATATGTTCTCTCTGCTGCCAAAGGATGGGGTTTTCTACTCCAGCTCAACAAGTGACTACATTCTTTATATATCAGTTGTTGGTGGCTCACAGTCTGGCTTCTGAGAATAGTAAGAGGAGAATGACAAGGGCTGAATGTGAAATTGTGGAAAAACCAGGGAGGTTCATACAAGGCCTCTTAATGGTACTATCCTCCTAGGCAGTGATTTGTTAATGCAGAGCTCCACATTGGTGTCCTTCCACACCTATGGATTCAAATTTTAAGGTGTAATTGTAATTACAATTGTAAGGCAATTGTCATGACATTGCTTAACACTGTTATTAATATTCACAGAGCAGGTAGCTATGTGCTGTGTTAGGCATCTTATATCTCTACTAATGAAGCATATCCTCAAGTCTTCCCTCTAGGAGAGTGGAAACCTGGCATCCATCCAGGCTTTGTTAATACTAACCCCAAGTTATCTTGATGGAAAGTGCGATTTTATTCTTCATTTTTCTGGTCTGTTGTTTTTTGTGGGTTTTTTTTTTTTGGTTTGTTTCCCCCTTGCCCTCACTAGAATTACCTATTACTTGTCTGTCTGGAAAGGGTTAATAGAAAACAAGATTCCAATGAAACAGGTCATTGTTGGTCAGTATTATGTGTGTATACTTTAATAGTCTGCTGAGTTTAAATAAACATGCAGAATGCCTGGTTTTGACCAAGCAAAAAGTGACAGCTGTTTGCACTGGTGTTTCCCTCGTGCTGTGGGCTACCTGCTGGCTTTACAGAGGTGGAACATTTTGGGGTATCATTTGCTTGAAGTACTTTATCACGGCTCCCCACAAACCCTCCCTCCCTCTGTCTGGCTGCTTACAGGTTTTCAATGAAAGGCCCTGTTCACACATGCAGCAACTCGAATTATCTCTAAATAAACTAGTATATGTGGAGAGCAATTCATGAGCACTTCCAGCACGATGATAAATGGCAGTCAGGACCAGCGTATACAAGGTGGCCCCTCAGGTGTCTGTCTCAGTAAAGTTGTGCAAAGATACTGTAGAAGGGTTTGGAGACATGACCTTAAAATAAGAGCTGTGTCTTTTGGAGCTTTAGAGACGAGGCTGTAAGTGACAGACATGCAATATTTGATCACCTCTTGTCTAATACAGTGCTTCCAAAACTTGAAAGATACTTCAGGTTTTAGCCCCTGTTCCTCCCCATGTGTCTACCAATCTGCTTCCTGAAAAAGCAACAGTCATCTTACTCCCTAAAAGACACCTTAAACAGTCAGGTCTGATAAAAAATAACAGTAAACTCTAAGAGTTCGTGTACTGACCTGCTGCTTTCCAGCCCTTGCTGACAAGATTCTTGAAGTACAGCTGAGTTTTGCCTTAGCAGAGACCATTCTTCTGCGATGACGAAGAGAGAGAGACTAATAGCCCACAAATGCGAGAATTGTAGAAGGTTGTGGTCAGGTTTATCCCAGCAGGTTAAACAAGGACAAGGAACAGCCCTGAGCACTGGTGTATACCTGTCCATACTGTAAGCTGTTAGCACAGCTCCAGCCCACACTGGCCAGCGCTTCTCCAGACAACGCCTGGGCACTGTCTGGGGACGCGCACTGGCCAGTGGCCATCGCCAGCAGTAATTTGGCTGCAGGCACCTTGTTCTGGGAAGGTGAAAGGGCTTAGCTGTCTGGATTCAAGATGCTGGGCAGTTGGTTCCAGTGCCAAGGGACAGTCCTTGGCTTGTCTTATTTACAAGTAAGGACAGGATGAAGTTTTTGGGATACAGGATCCTCATTGGTGAGGTAGAGCAGAAGTGAATTTTGCAATTTGTGTTGAACTTTCAAGTGCTGCTTTCAGATACTGTCTCTCTTGAAAACCTTGCACTTGATGAGTTTCTATTATTGTTCTCATATGGCAAGGAAGGGAAGAAACCCTTGGACTTCAGATAGTAAATACAAGTAAGGTGAAAGAAATGTGAAATGACTGGGGAGGAGTTTTGATTTGGTCTACAGAGAAACTGTAGTAGATTCATAGATTGCTGATAATACAATTAAAAAGCGTGCTGTATTTTCCTGTTTGTGAGAAGAGGGAGAAGACACAGAAGGAAAAACAATTAAAAATATGGAATCACTAAACACAAATGGTAGGCAACCTGATGGTCAGGGTCTTGCTTGTCACATGATAGTGTCTAGGCTTTGTCTGTATACATCTCTATCAGTGTCTGGTTTTTTATTAGGGATAATAAAAGGCATCCACTGTAGTCAAACTGGTCATGCTTGTTGAAAAAAATGACTATTTTTCTGTCCTTAAAATCACAGCTGAAATTGATACAAATAAATAAGTAGTGTTTCAAAGGGATGATGTTCCTGGGGAAAAAACCTGTGTTGTGATCTGAATCTATGTTGCAAAGCTCATCCTGCATAAACCAGTAGTCCTGGAATCCAAGACACCTGAATTATAGATGAAAAGTATTTTGGTCCGTTACGTCAATGCATTTCTTGTACTGGAGAACCCAAAACTGAACACAGTGCTCCAGATACAATCTCACAAGTGTCAGATAAATGGGAACTATTGCTTTTTTTAACTTAGACAGTTGTCTCACCATAGAAAGTTGCCTGGCGAGTGAGCCAAGAGATCTACAGCACTCTGCTTGTCTGCACCGACCCATAGTAGGTTACCTTCAGAGGAGTCAGCGTGTCTTTGGCTAAGGTACTAAGGTTAGAAACGTGTCTGACTTGAAAAGTAGCAGGTGGGCCTCGGTCCTGCCTGTTTGTACCACATCGGGGTATCTTCATGACCTGTTAAAACGGAGTCCCGTGAGTGTAAGGTGCATGGTCTAGAGAAAGCAGAAGGCAATAGAGATTATTTTGGTGTCTCAGAGGGTTTAGTGTGTAGGATGGTCATTTCTCAGTTCTGAATGTTCTTTGTACCTATTTCTGTATCCATCCAGTCTTTTGTATCTTCAGCTTATTAAAAAAACCAGCCCTTAAGGAAGGGACATGAAACTTGACTCAGGCAGTGCTAGAGCTGAACTGCTCTAGCTAATGGGTGTTTCCAACATGTTTACAGCAATCTAAAGTGAAGAACCATGTAAATCAAGGAGTAGCTTTAAAGTGCTGAAAACAAACGTGGATTGAGGGGAAAATGCCCCCTCTTCTTACTCTGCATCCTCTCACACCCCATCCTTCGACTATGCTTAGCAGGGCGGGTGAAGGGGATCCACAGATGGAGGGATTATAAAGCTCTTGTCGTGTTCCCAAGGTCTGAAATCAGTTGAGAAAACGTGCACGGAGCAACCTGAGAGCGTCTCTTCTCAGGCTGGGAGGTCTGAGCACTGCCAAAACCTTCTGGCCCCCTCTCCCAGCCTGATGCTTTGAAAGAATATCGTTGGCTCCATGACACTGTGGGTCTGTTGACTCGTGTTTGTTTGCGCTTGGATGTGTGCACAACTCAAAAGCAGGTCTGAGGTTAAGTAAAGCCTCTTGCTTGATGGGGAACCTTGATCAACATGTCACAGAACATGACAATTTCCATAATGGTTTTAAAAAAAACACGTACAGGATTAGCTGCCAACTTCCAGGGAGGAATATGCATAACCACTTGAAATATCCAAGTTGTGGGCTCTGCCATCTTCTCCACAGCAGTTTTGAACAGATTGTTTGATTTCTCTATGCCAGCCAGTTGATCTGTAATAGTGTACTATTTATCTGACATCTTTGAATGTTGTGTGGCTTATTGAAGGGGTTTTCATGTCAGAGACTTAATGTAGACTTTAATTAGGTTGTTTGTTTTTTTTTTTTTCCCTAGTGTTCAAACAGCAAAAGAGTCCTTTTTGTTTTCTTCTTTCTCCCTTCATGTCTCTCTTTATGGACAGATATTTAATACTTCTGAAAATTTACTCGCTTTATCGTATCTTAATTCAGGCATCTAAAACCACGGTCCATTTTGAATTTAGGCCAAACATGCCTGCCATGGCATGACACGGTTTTCTCTTGGTTGGGCACACAACCTAACTCAACACAGATGAGTATGGAGGTGAAGGTGATAAAAAGATACCTTGGCTACAAGGATATATCAAAGTTTTGTCCTGTGCACATTAGTTGTAGCATACTCTTATGTCCCTCCAAAACAGTGGGTTTTGCTTTTTAAGAAAGGCCTGTATAAGCATGAAAATTATGGAAACAAAACCAAAATTGAGTGATTTTGCAGTCATTATGGATTTTTATTTAAAGAGCTGGGGTCAGTAATAATACTCAGAGTGGGCCTACTTTCACATATGCTAATAAGCAAGTGTTGGGGTATTTACGTGAAAATAGGAATACTTAAAATGCACAAAAAAAGGATTTTATTGCATAGGCAGGAACCCAGAATGATGCCATGACCTACCTACCACCTTCTAAGGTCACAGTCACCTCTTCTTCCAATATTGTAGTAATTTGCCAACAATCTTATTTGCTACATCCTTTTCAGTAATACACTCCTGCTACACATCTTGAAGGAGTTTAGAGTTGAAGCAAAACTGGTTCTCCCATCCCCACTGGACTTCAGTGCAAATGAGAATGGGAATCAGGTAAAAGGCTTATGAAAACAACTATTTTTGGCTCAGCCCTGATAAGACAACAACTCCATTGTTCTGCTCTGATATTCAATCAGTGTGACTCATCTGTAGAGGACTTTCTGGCCCATTTTCTTTAAAAATGTGTTATATCCAGAGAACTGACTGAGGCTTTCTAAAACTGGAAATGCTGAAAAAGAACAGCTTGCCTGTTTGTTGGGTGTTGGTTAACCTTTTCTGTACCACCTCAGCTCAAAAGGCAGCACGTGTGCTGTCTTATGCAGGAAGGTGTTTTCAACCAAAAAAGTGGTCCTTGTGGACTTTTTTTTTCCCTTCTGGAAGACAGGAATTATGGAGAGGGCAGGTTTTAAGACTGTCATGGAGAGTAAGTTCAGGCATCCTCAGAGACTGAGAAGGTAATGGCTGCTTCAGAGTGGGAAGAACTGGCAAGACTGGAAGATGCCACTTTGAACCTCACCCTGGCCTGTGTTTGTACCTAGCTAACCTAGGGATTCAGAGGATCTTCCTGGCCTTTGGGACTCCCAAAGCATGAGAACTGCTGCCAAGATTTGAGGTGCTACAACTGGTATAAATGTGATGCTCAGAGAGCAGAGAGCCTGGAGACATTTCCTCCTTTAGTCCACCATTATCTAGGATCCAGAAATGCGACTTTTCCTTGAGTGAGGGAAAAATGTAAAATGTTTTCTTCAGTCACTCAAATACCAGAAAGAAACATGTATTTGAGAGCAAGGGTTAGGGAGAACTCAGTCTTGTCATCCTCCTAGTGAGGACATGTTCCTTTCTTTTCACTTTCATGTTTTCCCTGAAGATACAAACTTAGTCTGAAGTTGGATAAATGCTTACTTAGCATAATGCTGTGAATAATCTGTCTCTCAAGGGCTTTTAGTACTAGGTTGAATGAGAACTTTAGAAAGGTAGGTGAAAGCTCCCTTTGCCAAGGGGAACTTCCATGCATGGAATCTGGATATGGTCTGATGTGGACATCGATGACCTGCCTTGTTAGCTGTTTGTGAATTCTGGGTCTGCTGAAATCAGTGGCGAAACTGCCATTGATTTTAAGCGATATGAATTTCATTCTGAGGATGTTTATTTGCATTACTTTTTTTTCTTATGACTTTTGATATGTAGGCATAGAGGACTTGGGGAAAATATTGATGTGATTGAGACACCCTTTCCATTATGGCACGGGGTGGGCAGGTGGCACTGTGGGAAGACACATTTAGAGCTTGACCTGGCACTTTAAAATGCTTTTCATCTTTTCCTACCTGCTTTTCTTCAGCCTTCCAAGTTAAACTTGTGCATGAATGACAGGTTTTATTATTTTGAGTGCTCTGTGTTTTTCTTCATTATTTAGATACTGAACTTGCAAAACATTCTCTTAGCAGGGCAATTCATTTTCAACTGGATCTTAATGAGACCAGTCCTTCCTTTCCTGGGAAAATATGTGCCTCTGGTGAGAGCTGCCCACCTTTCACAAACCACAGCTAAAACTTGTTTTTTCAGTGAAGCACAAAGCACACAGCCGCTTACAAATTTCAGTTTTTCTTCGCATGAAGCAAATATGCATTTTGTAAATGTGGGACAGACATGTTTTGATGTGGGTCTTGAACAGGGCTTCAGTATAGGGATAGCTCATCTTTAATTTATAGTTACATGCAATCGAGCCATTCCAGGAAAAGACATTTTGTGGTTCTTGGGCCAGGAAAGAAGAATAAGGATAAAAACCTTCTACCCTAAACAGAAACAGATACAACAGGCAGCATAGACCTATGTTCCCTAAAATGAAAACTTAGTTTAGAGCTCTTGAAATGTTTTTAATTTTTAAATCACTGAGAGATTCAGGCTAAAATTCTGTCAGGTATCACCTCTTCTTTCTCTGGGAAAAACAGAAACAATCCTTTTTTGTTTGCTACCTCAAGCAAATTTAGTTAAATCCAGCTGGCAGCTGGTCACCAGTGGTGTTTCCCAGGGCTCAGCCCTTGGACCAATTCCATTTAATATCTTTATCAATGATCTGGATGAGGGGATTGAAGGCACCCTCATGAAGTTTGCAGACAACATTAAGTTGGGTGGGAGTGCTGTTCTAACACAGGGTAGGAAGGCTCTGCAGGGGGACCTGGACAGGCCAATGGTATGAGGTTCAACAAGGTGAAGTGCCAGGACCTGCACTTGGGTCACAACAGCCCCATGCAGTGCTACAGGCTTGGGGAGCAGTGGCTGGGAAACTGCCCAGCAGAAAAGGACCTGGGAGTGTTGGTCGACAGCAGCTGAACTTGAGCCAGTGTGTGCCCAGGTGGTCAAGAAGGCCAGTGGCATCCTGGCTTGTATCAGTAACAGTGTGACCAGCAGGACTGGGGCAGATTGTTCCTCTGTACTCATCACTGGTGAGGCCACACCTCAAGTCCTGTGTCCGGTTTTGGTCTCCTCATGACAAGAAAGACACTGAGATGCTGGAGCGAGTCCAGAGAGGAACAATGGAGGTGGTGAAGGGTCTGGAGCACAAGTCTGATAAGGAGTGGCTGAGGGTGCTGGAGGTGTTTAGTCTGGAGAAAAGGACGCTCAGGAGAGACCTTATTGCTCTCCATAACTACCTGAAAGGAGGTTGTAGCCAGGTGGGGGTTGGTCCATTCTCCCAAGTAACAAGTGACAGAACAAGGGGAAATGGCCTCATATTGTGCCAGGGGAGGTTTAGTTTGGATATTAAGAAAAATTTATTCACTGAAAGGGTTGTCAAGCACTAGAATAGGCTGCTGCTGGAGTCACAATGCCAGGAGAGATTTAAAAGACATGTAGATGTTGCACTTAGGGACATGGTTTAGTGATGACTTGACAGTGCTGTTAGCAGTTGGACTGGATGGTCTTAGAGGCCTTTTTCACCTTAAACAGTTCTATGATTTTAAGTTATAACCATGGGTTTTAATCTGATTATGAGACATGCTGTGGGAAATACTCTGGCCTCTTTTGTGCCCATATTTGACTTAGTTAATCAAAATGGCATTTCTGGCCTGGAAGTTCATCAATCACTGGAGTCCAACAGAAAACTTATAGTGATGTGGTATGTTTACAGGGGGACTTACAGTCTTTTAGAAATCAAAAGCATTTTATAAACAGTAATTAGTTCATGCTTTCCTTCCACGCACATGCAACCACCACCGATGCTGAGGAATGTCTGGGTTTTTTTGCAGGGGATATCAATGGGGTAGATCTAAGTAGGCAGCACAAAATTATAAAAAGATGGAATTTTTTCAGAACTTCATGTTCATTCTTTTTAAAGAGCTATGGGATTTTTTTAGGGGTCTGTGCCTGTTGGTCTGTAGAGCACCAGCAGTAATCATAAAGTCATAGCATTATTAAAGTTGGAGAAAACCTCTAAGATGATCAAGTCCAAACTTTGACCAAATACCACCATGCCCAATAAACCATATTATGGTGTTCCATGGCTACTCATTTTTTGAACACTTCCAGGCATGGTGACTCCACTACTTCCCTGGGGAGCCTGTTCCAATGCTTAATCACTCTTTAGGTGAAGAAATTTTTCCTAATATTCAGCCTGAACCTCCCTTAGCACAACTTGAGGCCGTTTCCCCTTGTCCTATCGCTAGTTGTCACCTTTGGATTGTTTTAGGGTTATTGCTTCTGTACCAACAGTGATAACATGTTGCTGGTTTATCATTACCTTGGCCTGGAATATCTCAGTGCTCTTTGATCAGCATTTCAGCGAGAGAAATTCCATTGTATCTCTTGTCTGGTGCTACAGGTAACTGTGTACTACAAATACAGCTGCATGTCTGGCAGCGCTGCCTCTGTCCCTGCCTCTCGTTCAGACCAGCTGGCTCTGGGCTCCTTGCTGAAGGCTGTTACCTCAAACAGCAGAGTTGTTCTGCCATGTGGCATATTCAGCCTTTAATGATGCTCACCACAGCTTCTCCTGGAAGCAAAATGGGTGCTTGACTAATCTGTCAGAAACTGGCTTGTCCTAAATCTTAGGAACAAAGAAAAGCTTGTAAGGAAACCGCTGCCCTATCTTTATCAGTCAGCCTTTCCTTATTTCCATTTCATGCAGCCTTGCTTATGTCTCTGACACTTGGGGAATACTCAAATTCTGCTCTTCTTTTCTTTTTCTTCAGACCAACTGTCTTTGGGTCTGATCCAAACTCCAGTCAGTTTGAGGGAAGTCTTTCTAATGTCTTTCAAATAATTTCAGTCTAGCACCTCAATGTTCTTTCTGCTTGAAACAGATCTGTCAGAGGGTTGCTCATCCCAAACAAAGAGATAACAAAGGAAGGATTTTCTCCCAAATGTAATATCATTTCTAATATTTTCTTTTAAATACAATTCAATAGAAAAATATGAAAGAGAAAGCAATCTTTTTTATGTAGCTTGCTTCTTCTGCCCCACGAAATTTCACTGGACCAACTTCTCACACCGCTACTTTAACCATCCTTGCTATAATAAAAGTCATAAAAAAACTAATCAGATCTCACCATTTAATACATGACAACATGGTGAAATGGACCAAGAGTCTACTTGCAGATATCTTAGGAACTAAGGAAACAGGCTCCACATCTTACCCCAGAACCATCAATGAATGTGGGTCTTGTTTGTTTTTTTTTTGTGTGTTTATGTGTTTTTTTGTTATTGTAGTTGTTGTTTTTTGTTTAGTTTGGTTTGGTTGTTGTTTATGTTTGATTTTTGTTGGTTTTGCTTTGGTTTGTTTTTTGTTTGTTTTGGTTGGCGGGGGTTTTGTTGTTGTTGTTGTTGGATTTTTATTATTATTATTATTATTTCTATTAATACCCTTATCCCTGAGAAGGTTTTTTAATGGGAATAGAAGTTTTCCTTATTTCTGCCTTGCTGACTGAGGTCTAAATTAAAAGAGTAGCTGATCTTGAGATGTCCCAAAGGGATGGCTTGATGGCTCCATGGTGCCTGCTCTGTGTTAGGATTTATGCATGGAACAGATGTGCCACTTTGGAGCAAAGCATCACTGGGGCAAACACCAAAGAGGACAGTTCATGTGACCTGCTGGCCAAGGGTGTCTGGCAAAAGTGACAGCTACCACCAATCACTCAAGGTGGATGGGTTCAGCTGATAAGGGAACACCTGAGCTGAAAACGGGGATTGCTAAAACTTCCGCTGTTGTCCATTGGAACTGTATTTCTCGGGACCTGTGCGTAGGGTAGTTCTAATCCTAGGATCAGATGGGGCTTTTTAAGAGCACTCTGGAGCCTCCACAGGAAGAGGAAAAGCAGAGGAAGCTGCAAACTCAGCTTCTGCTTGGGCTGAAAAAAAATCAAAATTTCAATATTGGCAACTGTATGGGGGGGGTGTCGCAGGTTTGAGGGGTAGCAGCTATTTTGGTAGGGAGTGTGGCTTGGTGTTATTCCCCTCCTTTCCCTAAGGAAAGGGTTTCATGTCTTTAATTTGGTACTTTCTAGGATGAATATTGCTTGTTCCAGAGGCAATATCTCAGCTGTCCTCCTAGGCATCTGGGCTGGGACTGGTGCTGATTTTACTGCTGCTCTTCAGCAGGGACCTTTGGAGGCCAAACCTGACTCTTCAAAGCTTGGCAGAGATGCTACAGGTGAGCTGTGTCTAGCTTTTGAAGGCCCTGACTGGAGCCACTGGATGCTACTGAAATGCTTACATAAGTAAGAACAAGGGCTTTTTTTCATCTCTTTGTGCTGAGCGGGATGTTAACCTTTGGAGATGGCATCGTGTCTTCCTGGGAGAGCACTGGATTTAACACAGAGGAATGATGGGAAATCTATAACAAAGCTGTGGATGGTCCTGTCCTTTTCCACAGAAAACTTGAAACCTAATAAAAATATTTACTTATTGTTTTACCTTGGCTTGCTTTCAGGTCTTATTATATTACAGCTACAGAGATTTGATTAAGAAGAATACTGAATGTGGTCCACTTTGTGCACACTAAGGATGTGATAAAAACAATGGCTACTGTAAAAATCTTTAAATAGTTCTGTCAGCCTCCTGAAAAAGAGGAAACTTGATCTTTTCTAACCAGTATTTTCCTATCATGAAATAGGATTGGGGGATTTTAGAGGATGATAAATTGACTGAGTCAGTGGGGCAACATTGTGCTAAAGGATTCTGCTCTACTGTACTGCAAGCAGCACAGGGTGTACTCTAAAAAACAAATAAAAACTCAGACACCCAATTTTCTGCTTTCCTCAGCAGTGACTGGACCACGGGTTTCAGTTTGGGGCTTCATGTTATGGAATTGGACAAGTAACAGTCTGGAGTTGAGACCACAGCAGTTATGGAAAATCAGAATCAGTATTTTTGCAGAGGAGGGCTGCTGCCCTGACAGGAAGAGAAGTGAACAAGGACAGCTCATGACAATTACACACAGAAACACTCAGACTCTGCAGCAAGACACCTGACCATCAGAGATACTCTGTCTCCAGGACCCTGGTCTGTATGGGATTAGAACTGCAAACAGACATCAAATAATGAGACCATGTAAATCAGAAAAGGGAGACCCAGCTGCTTGGTTTTGTTTGTTATTTTGCTTTTGCATCTGTTCTAAATTGCAAGAAGACTGATACCAATTCATACATAGCCCAATACAGTCAGCAAAGCAGCTTCTGTGGTTTAAAACTCTTGGGGAAGAGTTAATCTGGAGGGTGCATTTTTATTGTCTTGACTGGTAAACAGCTGATCTGACCAAAAGCCTGTGATAGTGCTGAAAGCTCACAGAAGTATTTCAGAAGCATCTTAGTTTATGGCTCATATCTCAGTTGGTGCCTCTGCAGAACTGGTTGCTCTACAGTAAATCTTTCAGCATTTGAGCCCAGCTGCCTCTGCCCTTTCTAACAATAAAGATGAGGGTCACTTCTTCTCATTAGTCAGTAAGAGCTGAATTTAAAAATAGCATGCTGATGTTGCTGCGCAGAAGTTTAGTTTTAAATTTGGATTAAATATAAGAGAAAAATAAATAGGGGAAGGGCAAGCTACAAAGGGAATTGCAGATTCACTTTCCAGTCTGAAAGATTTCTAGGGCAGGGACTGTCAATTATTTTGTTTGTACAACAATCTCAACATAAATGGGGCCTCTAGCTGCTTCCACAATGTAAATTATTGATGCTGCTAGGTTCCACAAAAGACATGTGCCTGGCTTTAAGCACAGGGGTAATAAAACTGGCATCTAGAGGAATACTTTAGCTCAAAGTTAAATACATGCTTACGTTCTTTGGGCTTCTGGTGGCTTCTTTAGAGCCTGTGTACCTGATGGGATCTTGAAGTAACAAAGCTGGCCGTGCTATGATAGAGGATGCAGGTCCAAATAGACACACTTGGAAGCTCCAGATAATTCTCATGACCTCTCAGAAAAACTCAGCCCTGTTGACTTTGCAGGAAACTACTTGAAATAGATAGTCCTTATCCAAAGTGACATCAGGTACACGATCCTAATAAAAGAAACATGGACCCGTTGCACATCATCCTGTCATTGCGTTACCTTGCCTGACAAAGGAAGGCGGCACACCGTCATCTGAAAGAGATCCGAGGTGACATGGCACCCGACAAGGCATCCTGGTTGATGGAGTCAGGAGGTGGAGAGGGTGGGAAGGAATGGGGGCTGGAACCACCTGGAGCTGTGGCTCAGCGCTGGCAGGTTGCTTTGTGTTGGGTGGTCTGTGCCTGCGCTCCCGGCGACAGATGTGAGTTCGTGACATGCCAAACTGAGTCTTGACTAAGCAGAAATAACAAAATCAAAAACTAAAGAAAGAAAAAAAAGGTTAATAATCCTCAGCCTCTGGGGCCTTTTTGGCTTGCTGTTCTTCACTCCAGCCTTCAAATAACCTGCACTACAGCAGATTGCAAGCTGTTACAGAATTGCCAGCCTTTGCCTTTTGGAAAAAGCCTTGGTTTCTTTTTGGCTCAGTTTACATTCCTTTTCAGCCATCTCTCCCTTGCTTGGAGGTGGGAGTTTGCAATGTATTATGCATGATGTTATTTAAACCTCTGTGTTGGTTGTGGTTTCTATGGGGCCCTTTTTTTGTTGGTTTTTTTTTTAATGTATCACCTGCCTTTGGAGCAAGGCACTTCTGCCTTGGCTATCCTCACTGTGAAATGGCAGAGCAAGCAGTGGGAGAGGAGCCCTAAACCCTGCAGATACAATGCCATGGTGATCATCAAAATCTACCTGATTACATCTGCCTGTTTGTCCTGCTTGTGGCCTCTGAGCTCTCTGCATTCCTCAGTCTCTCTTTGTTCTCCTTTTCACACACTTGCCCCTTTCTCTTCCAGCAGACTCTTTTTGAGTGTAGGTGTACATATATCCTTCATGGAGTCACTGTCAGATCTATGCTCACAAAGCACTATGCTATGGGCAGAGCAAAACTGATATTTGGATAGAAATTGGAAGAAGAATAAAAGACAAAAGGAGTTATGCAGATCAGGAGGCCTCAGGTGAGCAAATAACACTTTTGCCCCTCTGCTGAATTGTGTGTGTAAGTACATGATTTGATTGTGCTCAATCAACCCCACCTAGGGTTGAGATCTAGGGTAAGGAGATGCCCTTCAAACAAGGAAGACTTGGGAACTGTGTGCTCCTCAAAAAGCCATTGGAGACCTCAGGGACAGTTTTGCAAAAGGCAGTGCTGCTACATCTTCATGGCTTCCACACCACCAAGCTACATGTGCTACAGTCACATTGCCTGGTGGCTGTGGGGATTGTCTCCCAAACACAGAAAGCTCCATGCTCTGGTGTGCTGAGGAGCCACGGCCTCTGCTGTAAGGCCATTCCCCACTGCTTCTCTGGGCACTGTGCGAAAATTGCCAGATTTCAACTCTGGAAATCAGGTTTGGTTTATCAATCTTTGCACCGGGCTGACTCCCAAACTTACATGAGCTGATTAATTTAAGATGGAGAAGCAAAGAAATTTGAGGTTCAGAATGTAGGATTTTTTTCTGACTGTGGGGGAACAATTTCTTGCTTCTCTAGAACAAATTTGGGGTTCAACCTTTCTTTTATGATGCCAGTGTGACCCAGGCAAGGGTTAACATCTCAAAGTTACCCGCCCCACTGCCCACCCTGCAATAGGCTTAGCTTGCCCTTCCATTGTTTGGACTAAACCTTCCCAGATTTACTTATTTCCTTTTGATGTCTGGCAATGTTTGTTTATTAGCGCCAGTGGCCTGTGTTAACTCTGAGTAAGTCTTTGACTAAATCCCATTCTCTGCCTTTCCTCCTCCCTTCACGGGCTTGTGAGCTGATAAACTTCAGCTCTGGCTTTCAAACCCAGTGAGGTTAAACATGAACTTCTTTTACACCTGCCTGTTTTCCCAGCTAATGGACTCTGGTGGCTGCTGAGAGAGGAGTCCTTTTATGGCAAAGAGAAGACTGCAAAGGTTCATTTTGTTTCTGGTTCGTATGTTCCAGAAGTGGATTTTTAACTCTTGGAGAGAAAAGGATTATTTTAGTGAATTCCCTGCTATCCTGAGGTCATCTGCTTAACCACAGCAGAGAAATAATAATAGGACAGGTATTAGCCCTCAAGTCACATAGTGTTATATGTAAGCCACCAAGCACTACTTTATTATTCTCTTTTTTTCATGGGACTTAAGTACCATTTTGGGAATCAGAGTTTAGATAACTTCAATCTAGTATGAATCAAGAGAAAGATGAGAACTGTTTGGCAAATGATAAGTACTTCCTATGGAAACATTTGCAACACTTCTGTTCTTCCTTTAATCATGGGAAAGTTCTGTTAAAAGAACAAAGCCTACAAAGAAAAAAAAAAAAACAAAAACCACCACCACCACCAAAAAAAATCCAAATCCTCATTTTTTTTTTTTTTGCATTTTTAATAATTTTTTTTTTTGTTTTTCTATAGGTTTATCTCAGGGGAGGAGATATTGAAAAATCCCCTGCAACTATTTGTGCCTTTTCATGTTAAGACACAAAAATTCCTGACTAGATTTGCTCATGTTATTTAACTACAGATGTAAGCCTTACTCTCAAATTCTACACAGGTTATGTGCTCTATGTATATGCTCTAAATTTTGCAATTTATGATTATGAGATAAGGCTACATGATAATAATTTTAAAGTAAAGAATCTTTGGATATTTATTACTCCATTATTTTGTCTCCTAAAATGTACTTCATCAGCAATGATTAATTATTGAGTCATCAGTATCTAAGAGTCCTAAAACATCTTGTGGGTGCTTAAATATTCTTTTTACAGGATTTACAAGCCCAGTGATTTTTAAATTGGTGTTTCAAGGGTATATAGACATTCCAGCTGGGGCAGTAACTCTGTAGTGCCAGTGTGCACTTTTCTATGCAGTAAAAGTGTTTTTGCCAAAAAGAACTCACAGTCGAACCACAGGTGATTGACAGGTGACAAAGAGGAAGGATTATAGAATATGAATTGCAGAGTGAATCCAGATTGCACTGAAAGCTTTTAAAAGCTTCGGGAAAATTTGTGGTCATCCAGAACTGAATTTACATGGCAGTCAGATGACGTAATAACAGCCCTCCTTTTTCTCTCTAATATTTTTTCTTCATATATTTTCTCAAATTGTAGCATTTGGTGGAAAGGCTTTTACTTCGTTTTGTTCATGATTCTTTGGGCAGTGCCTTTGATCTGCTTTGGTGTGGTAATGAAAATACCTCCGATGAAGGTTTCTGGCATGGTTTAAGAAATTGTCACCCAGTCCCTTTCCAGCCCTGTCAGAACAGTGTAGGGGAGGAGATGCCTGAGTTTCTACCCCTCCTATTCGTAGCCCAGATTCCCTTCTCCATCCCAGCCCCACAGTGGTTCGTTCAGAGGAGGAGATGAAATGTGTGGCTCTGGAAAGGCCACCAGCAGGGGCCACAGGGATGATTATGTGCCTGACTAACCTATGTCCATGAGCATCAAGGACTTGGTCACCAGGCCTGCAAAGCCTGCAAAACAGACTGCAAACAACAGGACATTTAGGCACTCAGAAGGAGAGCAGGCTGCTATTTTAAAGATCAAAGCTTGACACTGTCTCCCTCTAAGAACTATTCCTGTTTATTTAGAAACCTTTTGGTTTCAAGAGGTCTCTGGTTTACACAACCAGGGCTTTCTCCAATCCTTTCTGCAGCCAGCTTAACACAGATGTGCACAGAAATACTCTGCAGAAGCCTGAAAAAAGCTCACTGTGAGCCTGGGGGCACTATTTTCCAATAGGTCAATATTTCTTAGATTGTTATGATAACCGGTGACAAAAAACCTGTTTACATGGAAAACAGTATTGATGTAGGTAATGGAGTTGCAAATCCCAAGTGCATTTCAGCACAAATCTGCATATAGACACAGTTCTTTGTAAACGATTGCCCTAGTGCCACAGCAGCCTTCAGAACAAGAGCCTTTAACTAGAGTTGTGAGTCACAGAAAGGTTTTGGTTCTCATTTTTGCATGAACAAACCCCAGCCTCTTGCATATTCCAAATATCTTCCTTTAAACATTTATTTGCCTGTTGCGGTGCTGGACTGCTTGTGCCCTTTGCCTGAACAGTCAGCCAGTTCTCTTTGAAGATGTTTACTAATTAAATAAGAACAAAGATGGAATGAATGTTAAGCACCTTCAAACACTTGTATGCTGCAGTCCCATGACTGTACTTCACAAGCTGCTGTAAAATCTATACATTTTGGAATACACCGCATTCCTTTAATGGATTCTCTTTGTTAAACAGGTTAAGGGAAAAAAAGAAAAAGACATTCTAGCTTGTTTCATAGTCTGTTTTTCACATCTGCAATTTTACAGTAGGAAAGGTACAGAGTCTGTTGGATCTGGCAGAGCACCGAGACCCAGCATGGCAGATCTCAGCTCCAGCTCTGGCTTTAGGAAGCCTACTGGCTCTGCACCTTTTCCTTATCCACCAAGTATAGTCTGGTACCTAAAGACACAAGTGCAAACCAAACCCCAGCTATACATCCTGCCAGCTTCAGGGGTGTCCAAATTCTGAATAACCCTTATTTTTAGTATCTGGGATAAAGTTGCTTTCTCACTCGTTTGGGTGTGACACACTCATGCTGATCTCAATAGCTGGAGATCTTTTTAATTAAAGAACAATGATAAAAAGCCACATAAAATGGGTTGCATCAAAGCATCATCATAGTACAAATGTTAATTATTATAATTATATAAGATTGCTCACGTTTATTTTCTAGGTGGGAAGGTACACCAGCTGACTGGGTTTAAACGTGTGGTTTTTTCTGCAAAATTTTAAGGAGTCAGATGTCTTGCCCGGGAGTTGTCCACTCCAAGCTGCATAGCTATGGTCAGCCTCTCACCTGATGCAAACATCTCACTCAATGCATGAAAATTGTCACAAGGGACTTTCTTTGACAAGTGACAAGTTCCAGTCATGGACTTTCTTTGGTCTTCCTGTCTTAGGGACACTTGGCGTCTTCCAGGCTGACAAATGATCCTTTCTCAGGGGAGGTAATGGAAGTGCCCCTGTGGTGTAACATGTGGTCTAACCTAATCTCTATTTAGCCATTCCCCTGGGATTATGTCAGAGTTTGGTCCCTTTCAAAGGAATAATAGGCCCAGCATGACCAGTCCTGCTCTAAGTTCTGTGAAGGAGCTGGGGGGTGGTGTGCGATAGCAGCAACCTCCTTTTCCCCATGGTGATGAGGTTTTCTGGGAGAGCAAATCTGGACCTGTATCAGATATTGTTTGGTTGCTCCACATAAATTTCCAAGGGGAGCTTTTTCAGGAAAGTGGGAAGACATACAGCCCTAGAAGCAGTGTTCTGGTGTGATGGCCAAGCTGGAGACAAGGACCTAGGGTGAGCTGGAAATAGTCAGGAGACATAGGAAAGCACAAGTTGCTCAGGGCACAGGAGGAACCACTTCTTGGTCAGGCTGCTTTTTCAAAGTCTGCAACCAACATTTGTTTCACACTGACAAAACTATGTTAATCTATATTTTTGCTGAGCTAATGAGCAGCCCCAACACATACCTTAAAAAGTCAGGACTGGAGTCTTTGTCTCTATATAAACAAACTTTGGGAGAGGGCTAAAAAAACATCTTGTTAGGTCCAAACAAATGAGACAAAGCAATTTTGAATAATTCTCAATTAAAATAATTAAAGGCTGTTAAAAATCCTGTCTAAAGATGATGTTTTTACTGAATAAAAATCCCTAAATGAAATGGCTCCAGATAGGGAGGTGTAATTTTTTAAACTAAAGCAATTCGGTGGGTTAGATAGATAGAAACTTGTAAAAAACAGAGTTGCCAACCCCAATTTATATTTTTTTCCTGGTTAAAAAACCCCAAACCTCAATCCCGCATTTGGTTGAAATTTTTATTTTTCTTTTCCTCTGAGGTTGGCGAATGGAGATGTGCAAGACAACTAAATTGGCATCAGTTGAGTGGTAAAGCTCTTGAGTAAATATTTTTATGATCATAAGCTGAATTAGGTTGGAAGGGACCTCAAGAGGTCTCTGGTCCAGAGTTGCTCAAAGCAAGGGCAGTGCTGAGATTGGGCTGCTCTCCTTGAGATTTTGGATACTCCACAAAAGCCCATGAGGTGCTGAGTGCAATTGTGTTCACCTGTAAGTGCCAAGAGAGGACTGTGGAGTTGCCCCATTTCTATTCTCTACCTTTGTGGGTCAGGGCCTGACATCCTACTGTATGTGAAGGTCTATCAAGCTGGGGAAGAGTAAAGTCAGGGGCTTTACTTAGTTTCCTGTTCACCAACTGTTTTCTCTGTGGCAAAAGCAGTATCATACAGGTCATCCCGAGCCAGGTATCGCATCCCGTTTCAGATTATCCAAAGCTAAGAGCAGCAATTTCAGAGGGGAAACTGAGGCAGTGGGCATATGTGATGAGACAGAGAGAAAAACCTGGGCACGGAGCACTAATGATATCTGCTACCTTGCTGTTGTGGTGTTTCCTTTCCTGCACTGGAAATAAAGGCACACATGCCTAACTTTCCATTGGCTTACTTGTCTCCAAGACTCAAAGCTGTACAGCAAAAGTTCTTTCATCTTTTAAGGAGCAGATTTTCGCTGTGATTAAAGTTGCATTCTCTTTTTCTGCCAATTGAAGGGAAAGCTGAACTCATATTTCCATTCTTTATTTTCCACACTACTGCTTTAATACAACTTCCTCTTAATAAAGGCAAACCAAGAGGAAGCTACTACTAAAAAGCTCAGATAGTTCCATGAGTAGCAAAGCCAAGGAAGTTTCATTTCCTATAGATTTGTATCTTGAGGTTGAATTTTTGTGTTGTGTCTCTAGTGTCGAATGATAGCTGAATCATATGATGATTTAGGAGGGAAGGGTCCCCTGGAGATGTCTGATCCAGCATCTTAGTTAGAGAAGGCCTAACTCTGGGGTCAGATCAGGTTCCTCAGGGTCTCATTCAGAGAGGTTAGGAAATCTCCAAGGTTGCTGCTGAAGCTGAAACAATTTTCTTTTGTCCAGATGGAATAGACTCCACTGCAAGTTGTAATTGTTTCATCTTGCCCTTTCACTGTGCATCTTTCAGAAGGGTCTGGCACAATTTTGCCTGTTTTCCTTCCATCAGGCAGTAAAAAGATCAGCCTCTCCTTGCACATCATGAACTGTGGTGACCTCTCCATCTCAGAGCTCTTCACTTGGACACCTTCAGGTTTATCTGCCTCTTCTAATGGGTGGTGGTCACAAAGCAAGATACAATACGCGTGTTTTCTGTTGGTTCATTTGGTTGGTTGGTTGTTTTTTTGTTTTTGTTTTGGTTTTTTTGTTGTTTTCTTTTTGTTTTGTGATTTTTTTTTCCTTCTTCCTCTCCTCCTATTTGCATAACTTTTGTGTCTTTGAGTCTTCCACCTCTCTGTCAATGTATTTGTTAATTTTTAAACTGATAATGGGTTTTAAAGTTATTGCTGGAAAGGGATAAAATACAGGTACACCCTCTCTTACACAATGTCATTACATAGGCCTCATATTTTTGGGAAAGAAGGCTAAAATGCCAGCAATGATAATGTATTGGTCTGACATGGAAAGAGAGAGGAAAACCAGGTGAGGATTGGGCAGATGTCCTTTCAAATCAGTTGTACCCACAGAGGGTTTTTTCCTGAGATATTTGCCATGGTTTCCTGCCGGTATTTATTGACCTCTCAGACTATTGTTCCAAATTATTTATTCTAAAATCATCTGAGTTAATCTAGACACAGAGTTGAGGCTATTTCATCTACCCTGGTGTATCCAACTTCACACTATTGCAGAAGTGCCAGTAGAATATCAGCAGATGCTTTAAGGGATGCCCTGCTTGGTACTCACACTTCTTTGAAGGTATTTAACCTACAGATCTGTCCCCTAAGCTCATCTCTAGCTGACCTGAGAGGGTGGATGGAGGGAGCTGAAGAAACAAGTCATTGCCCTGCGTGTGGGGACTTGGAAAGGACTTGCCTTTACAATGTTGTATTATAAGAATTTTTGTCAGCACAAATGAGACCTGTACTGGTACAAAACCTGTTTTACACCAGAATAATGTCAGTTTCTTTAAGGAGCAAATTTCTGGCATGGAAAATGGGATACAGGTCATATGGGCAAAACTCCTTTTTTGCCTGTGTAGGTTAGTGGAGTATTCTGCCCAGGTTAAAGCACAGCCATTTGGAAATCAGTTTAGGCTGGGTACTCTTTCCAGCTTGAATGTGTCTGCCTCATAAGGCAGTCTAGCACCTCCATGACTGATGCTTTCCAAAGTCTGTATTGCAGATGTGGTCTAAAGAGAACTCTTATAAATAATTTTGCACTAGTATAGCTGTATTGATCCTTGGAGGGTCAATGATTCTGCTTTGCTTATATGATTACAGCTAAACTGGCAAACCTTCCTGAGAAGTCACCTCCGCTCAATGGCAATTCATTTTGAGCTTCTCAGGGGTTATCGTGAACATGGAAAACATCCGGCAAATGGATTGTTCCCACAGAAGCAATGAATGCAGATTGAATCACCCTTGAGTATGGCTAAGTTTTCAGACAGCAACAGAGCTCCACGACTGTGTTATATTAGTTTTACATATTTATAAGCTAGTGAGTGTTACACATTTGACAGGACAAGTCATTGCTCAGCTTCCAAGGGCTCTTTCTAAGACAAACAGGCACTTTCAAAAAATCCACACAAAATCCTTTTGAGAGGAAGTTAGAGTTGAAGTTGGAAACATACATTTCAAGTAGCTGAAGCCAGGGTCTTTTCTCTTTTAAATTACCAGGTTTATTTTTATTTTCTTTAAACCAGCTGTTCTGTTTCTTTCCTATGCCATTTCTTTTTTTATCGACATCCTGAGGTCTTCATTCAATAGTTAATATTTGAAGGAGCATCTAAGATGGCAATAGATAATGAAGCTGACCCTTTGATGAGTCTTCAGATAATAAAATGGTCTTGCATCAAGCTGTGGAATTTACTTCCGAAAGACCGTGAAGAAATTATCATGAACTCTTCACATTTTTCAATGCTCTGTATATATTTATTTCATATTTTTCCTTCTTTCCTATTTTTGGAGTCTGATCACTAAGCATTTCTCCTAACAATGCAGACTTTTTTCTTTGTCTGGTCTCACAAGCTGTCTTCTGCTAAGTAACTGAGTCATCTGGTTCATTTCTACCTCACAAACTTCCTTAGGTGCTGATTACTCTTCCTCCACAAGTTAAAGTCTGTGTTTTTATGCTCGGGGACTTTTCCATTTTTTAGCCCTTCCTTCTTTTGGACTGTCTGTACTGGGTGTCTTTTCCTATTCATGGACTTGCTTTTCTTGCCTACACTTAAGGAAGAACCCTGTCATAAAGAAATTACTTCCCCTTTGTTTTGTGTAACTTCTTTTAGAGAGGAGACAGTGTGTGCTGCAGGTCCTGACAGCCAATGGGTTTTCCTTACATTCAGCATTTCAGAAGATTTTAGTGACATTTAACAAACTACCACAGTCAGAAGTCCCAAGCTGCCTTATGAAGCTGGTTTATGTGCATCTACTTACCCACACACAAACTCTAATAATACAGAGTGCTCAGTGTCAAATTGAGCATCAGCAACCTAAATCCTGATGAAATCTAGAAGATTTCAGTGGTAGCCAAACAGCTCTTGGTTTCTCTCTGGTCATTCCTCCCAGCAGAAATGAAATGTGCAGTAAGAACCCATGGGGTCCCATAGGAAGCAAGGTTCAGGCCAGTCACAATTTTAAGTACAGCACTGCCAAGCAGTTTGAGAAGACCTATTGTGCTAGCACTGCATTGCCCTGTTGTTAGCTTTCAGGGGATGACTAATGTGCCTTAATTAATCCTTGTGTGAAAAACAGACTTTACAGGCAACACAGACAAGGCCAAAGCTGTGAGCAAGTTATTGGGAGTTGCAGCTTCGTGACTTGCTTTTCATCAGGGAGATGCCGTCCCCATAAGGAGGGCAGCACAAACTGAGCTCTGTGGTCAAAACTTATTTACTGAAAATGATGATAACCTGACCCTAGTTCAAGAAAAAGCATCTCCATAAGTAGAAAAATACCATGTAAAATTGCAATTAACCAAGAAGACGGATCACACAGAATGTCAATGAACAGTGATAATGCCACAGTGTGCCAAAGTTACAGTGAGTTCAGATATACTATTCTATATAATCTAAACATGATTTTTGGATGCAGTGTAAGTGCTGTAGTATTTTCTCTCTCTCTTTTTTTTTTTTTAAATCTTGCTAATAAAGTTAAATCATTACTTAGAGCATTGGTAGTTATGGCAGATACACAGCCACCTTCAGCCAAAAGATCTCAAATCTCTTTGTAGATGGATATTCGAAGGTCATTTTGTCCACAGCTGAAAACCAGCTCTCTCTGGAATAAAAATGAAGCACAAAGTAGAAATGTGCAGAAATATCAGGCCAGGAAGTGAGGACTTCCCCTTCCAACTGAAGGTCAGAGGGATGGTTAAGTGATTAAAATATTAGCCAGAAGACTGACTTAACAAAACTGCCTTTTCCAGTGTCTTGTATTACAGATGAACACTGTATGAAATTGAAAATATCTGATCCAGTCTGAAATCTCACTTAGCAGTGGATATTTTGTTGATTTTACTTTGAATGTTTCGGCACAATGGGGTTACAGCAGTTCCTGACTTTGAGATTAGCCTGTGGTCCAGACTGACCAAATGAAAAGTCCAAGGGTGAAAATGGACTCTATGGGGCCGAAAATGCTACAGGTATATTGATTATGTGCTTGCATGGGGATATTTATCCTGAGTGTGCCAGTCACGTGTTATATCCATCCTGTAGCCGCTTAGGGAGGTGAAACACATCCCCCTTTCAAAACACTGGATTTGAAAGGAAGGCTGAAGTAAAGGCAGGAATCTTGAATGGGGAATGGTTTGACCATAGTGATGACCATGAAGCTAAAGGAGTCATTCCTGGGCCTGATAGCCAGCTGTGGGCATGACACCACCCTGAATGAGGCTGCTCTGTGCTTGCTGGAGTTTAGCCCAACTTAAATGCTTCATTTCAGGCTTGAGGTAGTGATCTGTCATGGGGATTAGCTAAAATAAAAAGCAAAAACTATGTTTGGAGTGGGGAAATTTCAATTTTGACAAAACTATTTATGGATGGAGGTGATGTGGCTAGTCTTTGCGAACGAAGATCTGGGAAAGGTCTTTTTACCTTTCAAGCCTGCGCAATGGATTTTTTAGATGAGACACAGCCTGCGC
>JAWWLV010000088.1:142409789-142454648 GCA_035041135.1 Platyrinchus mystaceus
GGCCTTAGGGGCTGACGAGCTCCATCTACCCGGGGGATTGTCCCTGAAGCAGGACCGGGAATCGAACCTGCGACCACTGTGATGAGAGCACCGCATCTTAACCATTACACCACCAGGGGTCCCTGTGGATGGAGGTGAAAGCGAATAAGAAAAGCCATTTGGATGCCATGACACAGGCAGTGGTTTAAGAGCAGAGATAGTTGGAAGGAGTGAGTTCTGAGGTGGGGAAAATAAACCCTCAGTTCAGCTAATACCTGAATTCTTCTGAAATGTTAGGTAGGGTACTTGTCACAGAGCTCTCCCACAAGGAACACAGTTTATCTTGGTGAGGCTCTGCTTTGCCTGGTGATTTAGTCCTCTCCTTTCCATCATCTGTTTGCTAGCAAAATAAATTCTGCAAGCAAGAGCACTGTTCTAATGGAGCATCTTTCATACTGCTGGAGTTAGCACAGCTATGTCAGTCCAGGGTTGTAAAGTCAGATGTGAGATTTCAAATGAGAACTGGAGAGCTGGATACAGAATTTTCTGTCTAAAATGCACGTTTTGCTGCTGTGAGAGGAGGAGGGTCTATGGTGTGCTCTGTGAAACAGCTTCTCCCACCTCTGGAACAAGGGCAGACCTGAATGGGTTGTGGAAGTTCATGGGAGTGTGTGCCTTGCACTGATAGGGCCTGAAGACTATATTCTTGGGTAACTTTTTTGCTAAGTGGCAGAAAAGAGTAATGTCAATTCCTTCACTCTCCAAGCCTTGTCCAACAGGTTTCAACAATGAATTTTCACAGGAGAGAGGCCTTTTTTGTACACATCCTGATTGGCTGTTGCTTGAGTTCCCCACTGAGATGGGCAACTTGAGATTATTTAGGAACTAATGACAATTTTAAGCTAGTAGAAATCTTTGCAGACCTTCCAGTAGGTTGCCTATCAGACTTTAACTGGTTTTCTTACTGGTAACTGGTAGGTGGCTCTGTGGATGACAATCTGATGTTTTAGGGATGGTGCTCAGGCAGAGCTAACAGCTGCTCCAAAAGACCCATCTGTACAAGTGGGTTTCTGTAAACCACCCAGGAGCAACTGGTAGTTGCAGCCACTTGTCACTTTGATCATATTTTCCAAGTTTTACTCACGTCAGTCTGTTCCAGTCAAGTGCAAAACTTCTGCTCCTGAGAGGACACCTTTGTGGGTGAACAGGAAAGTTGTGTCATATCACTAGTAGAAAAGTAGTGCTTTTACTCTACTGGAGGGACAGGAGATGGATGGGCATTAGAGGATAACAGCAGTCTGTATTCTCAAACATATTTAGGTACTTGATTTCTATTGATTTTCTCATGATCCAGGTAGCATGTAAATACCGGGAACAATCTGGACAGAGATAAGCTGGTTTCTTTATGAAGCTGCACTGAATGTTAAACACAGCCATGACTCAAGTGCTGAAAGCAAAGCTGGAGAACATAAAAGCCATGTGATTACATGGGGCCATGAGAAAAGGCCTGAAGGACAACCAGGCAAGAACTGCTCCAGGAGATCTGAAGGCATTCCGTGCTGGCAGTTCATCGATGAAGGTTGCTCATTATTTGCTTATTTTGAACATGTTGTTTGCTGAAGGCCAAAGCCTGACAGATCTTAGGAAGGCTCTTTTTCAAGAGCTTTTGTTGCTTCAGCAAACAGGTCATGAGTCCAACCCACCCACTCCACAAACAAACATTTCTCCAAATTATCAGGGGAATGGAGTTCATTTGACAGAGATGTCAGTTTGGTAGAGACAGATCGCCTAGGGTGTGGGGGTTTTATTGTGTGTGTGTGTCCAAGTCTTTACCCTCCACTCTTCAGCTTTCTCCTCATGCATCCTGTATAATGACTCTGTGTGTGTGTGTTGATTTCATTCCTTTTGGAACTGCTTACCTTTCTAATTATACTCACTAAGTATTCAGTACTTCAGCTGGCTGTGATCCAAGAACAAAGGCTATAGCTGAATACAAATAACTGAATTAAAATAACGCTGGCTTATAATCAGAGGAAGGCTCTGCGTGGCTTAGGAAGCTTGAGATATCACTAAGCAGAGAGCTAATTCTACCATCTCACTTGTAAATTGGGTGCCTGTTCTTCCCAAACCAGCCTCCACACTCACCTATCTGCCAGATCGCTTCTCCTGGTGAGCTTTACAGTGGACTAAAGGGAGATGATGGCAATGATTACAGCAGTATATTGAGACAAGAAGGAACTGTAAACGGGTAAGAGCATTTTTCAGAGTCAAGAATAACTCACAGAATGCCCAAGCTTGAGCAGAGGCCGTTTGAATTGTTGAAATGAAAGTAGGTCAGGAATTACGTATAGATGGTATCTAGAAGATGCTGTAGTGGGATCCCAGTGCAGAAATGCTGTTTTAATTTCACTGTTCAAGAAGCCAGTTTGGTTTTGAGAAAGAACTGGGAAGAAGAGTATGTGAGAGCAGCTTTTGGAGAATGTCAAAGAGACATTGCTTTTGCTTTTCCAAGAAAATGGTGGACAGAACTGCCATGTGCAAAAGAAAAGAGAGCCCATCACTCTGCACTGCTGATTAATTAAAAAAAAAAAAAAAAAAAGAAAAAAATTACTGGAAGACATAGCTCACTGTGGTCTTATGTATAAATCCACCTAAATTGTCAGCAGTAATTAATTAGAAACTATGTTTGTCCAGATTTTAGCCCTTGAGTTTGTTTTTGTTAAGATTTTGGGTTGTTGTGGAGTTTTTTTGTGGGTTGTTTGGGGATCTTTGGGGGGCAGGGGGAGTGCTTTTGGGTTTATTTGCTTTGGTTTTGTTTAAATATGGCTGGTGCAATTCAGACTGGAAGTGCAAAAACCTGAATATATTTTTTTTCTTTTGGGAGCAATTTTGATGATGTGATGAAATGAAGTCATCTTGGAATATCATTATTAACTGAAAGGTTTTGTTTCTGATTTTTTGTGCTTTTTATTTTTTTCCCTGATGACTTTTAATTTCCAGTCCTTACCTCTGTGCTACTGTTTCCTATCTATTCATTCTTTTCCACAGTGCATCAGATGTCTGCCTGCATAGAGTACTACAATATAGCTTGAATTTGAAAGCACCTTTTAATGCATTAAGTGCCCAAAATTGGAAAGTTCTTTGTACCCCACTGCTACAGATCCCAGTCAATGAGGAGAGGGAGATGTTAAGCTGGAAGGAAGGCTGGAATGGTGTTAACCTGCTCTTGCCTAGTAGTGTCATATGGATATCCTGGGCATACCTGAGAACAAGTATTTTATTTAGAGGGGATTTTCCAGGGACAGGAGAAAGGAGGCATCAGGGACACTTCAGCCCTTTGGGGCACAGTTTGAAGGTACTGGATTCTTGCTTTGATGTTACAATCGCCAAGTTTCCCCCAGGACCTCACACAGTAAAGGAGCAACAGCAAATGCTAGGGAAACTGCTCAAAAGAGCTCAAAAGAAGTATCTATCAGCCAATGGTCCCTTAGGCATATATCCTTCCCTCACAGAATCATTCATAGAATAATTCGTTAAGGTTGGAAAAGGTCTCCAAGTCCAACCTCTGACCAAAAGCCACCATGCCATCTAAACCATAGCACTAAGTGACACATCCAGCCATTCTTGAACACTTCCAGGGACGGTGACTCCACCAATTTCCTGGGCTGCCTATTCTAATGCTTAACCACCCTTATAGTGAAGAAATTCCTCCTGATGTCCAACCTGAATCTCTCCCGCTGCAATATGAGGCCATTTCCTCTTGTCCAATCAGTCATTGCCTGGGACAAGACACTGACCCCCACCTGGCTACAACCTCCTGAGCCTGGCAAAACACACCCAGGTCCCTCAGCCATCCCTCATAGGACTTACTCTCTAGACCCTTCCCCAGCTCCGTTGCCTTTCTCTGGACACACTGTAGCACCTCAGTGTTTTTCTTGCAGTGAGGAGCCCAGAACTGGACACAGGATTCAAGGTGTGGCCTCACCAGGGCTGAGTACAGAGGAACAATTACTGCTCTGGTCCTGCTGGCCACACTGTTACTGATACAGGCCAGGATGCCGTTGGCCTTCTTGACCACCTGGGCACACACTGGTTCATGTTCAGCCACTGTCAATCAGTATCCCCAGATCCTTTTCTCCAGTGCAGCTTCCCAGATGCTCTTCCCCTAGCCTATAGCACTGCATGGAGTTGTTGTGACCTAAGTGCAGGACCCAGCACTTCATCTTGTTGAACTGCATACAGCTGGCCTTGTCCCATTGATCCAGCCTGTCCAGATCCCTCTGCAGAGCTTTCCTACCCTCCATCAGATCAATATTCTTGCCCAAATTAGTGTTGTCTGCAAAATTACTCAGGACTCCATTCTCACTGTCCTTCGGCTCTGGGACAGCGGAGCTGCTTGCCTTTCCTCTCTCTCTGCGGAAAGGTTCGTATATGTTGGGTAACCCCTCTGGGGAGATGTGGTTGGAGCCGATCAGTTGTTGGAGGTAAGGTAAGTCCTTGGGCTGTGAATGTTAATATACAGTTCCCAGAGTCCTCAGAGCTGGAGTGAAGGGCATCTTCCAAATGCATCTGTGACCCAGCCTTCTGCTGTCTCAGTAGGGCTGTCATGGTGTGCACAGATCTACTATAGCCTTCAGGCCAGTATCAAAGCACCTTTGAGGCATCTGCTATCAGAATTTGTCAGAGATGGTTTAGGTATTCCTGATCCTCCCAGGAACTGAGCTGGATCGTCTCTTGAAGTCTTTGCCAACACTTTATTTCAGTAGTTATCATTAACAACAGGACCCTGCTCTGAGAAATGTTGGTCTGTGCTCCAGCTAGCTGGAATGGGGGAAGAGAAACAGGAAAGCAGGCATCAGTTTTTATTAAGCAAACTGTGCAGATGCACCAAATCTAACCTCGTGTTTTCTGAGCTGCTCCTTTTATCCTTCACCAGTGTGAAACAGGATGTATCACTTTTCTGGCAGCATATGTTGTTTGTTTTTTATTTTTCCCCTCTGGCATGGAGTTGTCCTTGGGAAATAAAAAAGAAAAAAGAGAAAAAAAATTTTTTGAATAAAAACAGTTTTAGTGGAAAAGGAAGGTTATGTGTGAATAAAGTAGAAAGCTGCACCTTTCCAGAGAAGTTATGCATGAATACAACATTTAGAGTGGTAGTTTTCTACTCAAATATGCAGTAGGTTTGTGGTAACTGATTGTCAACTTTTACAGGTAGATTTCACAATTTCTCCTGTGATCCAGATGCAATGGGTTTTGCTCATTTAAATCTCATCTTTGGCCTTTAAGATGACACTGTGTTCTGAGGTTGAGAGAAAAATAGAATCTGTTGGCTCTTTGCTTTGTCTGCTGTATTTTTGTGGGCAAAACCTCCACTGTATGAGCACCTGTTATGCAATCCTAGAGGAAACCTACCAGAGCAAGAAAGTAGGGGAAATTCCTTTACTACTTTCTTCACTCCTTACATATTTCTTCCCCATGAAAGGAACTGCTCCTTTATCTATCAATATCCACATTTATCTATGTTTATAAAAAAAGGTGAAGCAGTAGCAAACCAAATCCCTCATATAGAGCATTTGGTTCACAGATTGTTTTAAAGCCTTCTTTCCTGGTTAATAGAACAATTTGATCTAATCTGATGCCATTATTTGGTCTTCAGTGATAACAGATCTAGCCCATGAGCTCTGTTCATCCAGAGAAAAGGAGACTATAACAGTGGAGTAATTTAATTGTGAACAGCTCTTCAGTTAAGTAGAAAATGACATTATGAAGTCAGTGGTTGGAAGCTGAAGGCAAAAAAATTTCTCATGTGATTTATGTAAATTTCACCCAATTTCTCGTGTGATTTATGTATACATTTAAGGATGCTTTGGACGTTTGGATTCTTGGGCTGGGATTTGTCTTACCCAGTTTTAAGTGCCTACAACGCATCTACATCCACTTCTCAGAACTTTGTGTCTTGTTCCCTTTGGGTGAGGATCCAGTCTGCAGAGTTAGTCAAGTTTAGGGTGTGATTCACCTAGCCAAAGGGAGGTGTTTAATTTAGGATGAAACAAATGGAGCTCCAAAGCTCCACTGACTATATGGACCATATCCCCACTGGCTGTAGGAGGACCACCAGGTGATATGACAGACACCAACATGCAGGTGGATTATTTCTGTCTCTGAAGGCTTTGAACTCAGCCTAAATGGTATGCTCCAGACCAGCTAGTGATGAAGAGCCTGAAGCAAACCAAAGCTTTAGTTGCCTGTTTTGCAGGAAATCAGAGGGTATGATCACTGGCCCCTTCTGAGCACAGAATTTGTGAATCACCAGTGAGTAATTCTCCAACTGCTGTTGAAAACTCTGCTGATCTTTTTGGGGCTTTCACTATGATTTCCCCCATCTCAACGATTCATCTCTACCCTGGCCATGTTATCAAATGAGGGCCCATGGATAGGCTGCTTTTCTTGTTTTGGGTCTTGGCTTGCTGCAGGGAAAAGTGAGGTACTGAACTGTGTAAGCACCTTTCAGCTCATTCTGATTTTTTTTTTTTTTTTCTGACTGATGCCAGCAGAGATATGGAGAATCACTGAAATCCGTAACATTTTGAGTGAGTTTAGGGGCCTGCCCAGTCAGAACAGCTCACAGCATTAGGGCCACTTTTTCTATATTGCACTCAATAATGATCTTCTTGGATTTGCTTGACTCTGCTTATCATTTTTTTCTTCCAGGCTGTTTATGTTGTTTCACACAAGAGCTGTTTGCCTGCCCCCTGTGTCTTTGTAAGGGTTTCCTCTGTGCCTTGAAACAGTTTTCCTTGCCAATGCACCCTACCTGTTGTGTCCCAGCTGGTTCCCTTGTTGTGGGCATATACTGTTCTCCACCTGCTTCAGACACAAGGGACTTATCAATGTGTGCAGAGAGCCATACTGAGACATTTTGGTTCCCCAGGCATTTCTCCATTATGCACTCTCTCCAAGCTTTCTTTTACAGATGCTTTTACCGGTATGACTCCCACCCATGCCTGGTTCTCTTAGGAACACTTCTCCCCAATTTCATCATTTTTTCCTGGCTGTCACCCTGCTGGTTCCCTGCCATCCTTCCAGCTGGGATGCGGTAGAGCCACTTGGCATCAGGAATGTTTGACTTCATTCAGCACCAACTTTCCTTCCTGCCTTTCTTACAGGAAAGATGGACAAAAACTTTTTAACAGGGCCTGCAGTGACAGGACAAGGAATAAAACTTTTAAACTAAAAGAGGATAATTTATATCAGACATTAGAAAGAAATTATTTACTATGAGGGTGGTGAGACACTGAAAGAGTTTGCCCAGAGAAGTTGCGGGTGTCCCCTCTCTGGAAGTGTTCAAGGTCAGGTTAGATGGGTCTTTGAGCAACCTGGTCTAGTGGAAGGTGTCTCTGCCTGTGGCAGGGGGGTTTGGAACCAGGTGATCTTTAAGGTCCCTTCCAACCCAAACTATTCCATGATTCTATCATAATATGTCTCTGCTAAAGTTTCCATCAAATTTGAAGATACTTTCTGGGTTTTCTTCTTGACTCTTAATTTTATTTATTGTTTCCTCTTTTTTCCCATATTATATATTGGCCCAACAGTACATTATTCTGTGCCAGATTAAAATATCTTGTGCCTTGCTTTTCTTCCCCCCTAATACAGAAGTCAAGGTCATCACTGTGTCCTACTTTCATTGCTGTCTCTTGACTCATTAGTTTATTGCCAAATTTTCTTTAGAAGTTTGTAATTCTTCTCAATGCTGGCAGCAATCCTATCACCACAATCAAATCTCTAACAGTTTTGATTTCTTGTTCGTCTGTTCTGACCTTCGCACCTCGTGGAAAATGTATGTTTGTTTACCTGTTCTCTTTTTGTGAATGTTGCAGCAAATAATCCCCTTAATTTTTGTTTCACCAGGGACTTTTTAATGTCTTCTCTGTTTTGCCAATGAATTGTGTCACATCCTGTGGGGATTTAAACCTGTCTCCTTTGCTGAATTCTTAGTTTCTCCCAGACTGTTGTCTGCATCTGAATTTCATTGGTCTTTTCATTTAACATTTTAAGAAGTTTGGTATCCTTTGAGTCATTTTGGTTCCTTCCCCATAACCTACTGTCTTTATTTTTCACATCTCTTGCTTTCTTCACTGTCTTGTTCATTAAATGGACTTAATTCCCATTAACTTGCCTCAAGTATCAAGCTGAACTTTGGGACACAATACACACTTGGGGTTCACTTAATGCTTCCCTCCCCTTTCTCTTTTTTTTCCTTGGGATCATTAAGTTTCCTCCAAACTGATCTAAACCCTTCTGACTGAGACCAGAGCACACTGTACCTAATTTCTTTTTCTCCCAGTGTTGAGGCCACAGCGATTAGTGGTATTGAGTGGGTTTGTTTCAACACAGTTACTCTGGGCCATGGGAACCAAAAGCACACAAAAATTTAGTGCTCACACCAACAATTTTTCTCCAGTTGTGCTGGACTATCATGGCTCTCATTGGCTCAGCACTCACTCAGGTGCCTGTGGTTTTGCCTGCATGCCTCAGCCCAGCTGCAGACTCTATGCTCTCCTCATTCACTCAATGTTTGTGTCTCAGTGTTTAATTGTGAATTGATGCAAATATTTCTGCAGGGAGCTCTGCTGGCAGGAAAGTCTCAGCCATATGATCCCAGTTGCCCCACATGGGCTGGGGACAGGCATCTCCTGGAAGCTTCCCACCTGGGATATATGTTGCATATATCGTTTGAGAAGAAATTCTGCTGTTTAATTCCTCTCTTGTTTGTTCATCGATAAACAAAGGATACTGATCTTCCATCTACTTGGAAGCCTTTGTTTGCCAAAGGATGTTTTACTGCCTCTTAAAATCCTCATAAACTATCAAAGCTGAGCTAAGCAGCACAGTGAAACCTCTCAGTCCATGTTGTTCTGTATCCAGTGAGTGTTCCTGAGCAGGAACAGCAAAATTTGCTACCACTTTTAATATGCAAAGAGTACCTATAATATATTCATGAAAATTAATAAGCTACCTGAAAATGGAGCCACACCTGCTTCCTCCAACTAGAGGAGAAGGTGGATTAAACCCTCACCTCACTTTTCCACATCTCTTACAAAACACTGAGTACCGTTTACAGTTGGGAGCCTGATTATCGTTATGCTTCTTTAGCTCAGGGAAAAACAGCTTTTCCTGGTGTAGATTATATTTGCATTTATATTTATTCATTTGCATACAGATTTTTATGCCCTACTCTTGAAAGGTAAAGAGATTCCAGCTCTTTTAAAGGCAATAACAGTTCATTTTATGCCCTGTTCTCCATAACAATAATTGCTATAACTCTGAAGCTCCCCTGGCATTTTAAGGGCAATAAAAAAGGGGGCGGAGGGAAAAAGAGAAGAAAATTCTACTATTAATTGGTGAGACTCCAGGGTTCTGTTCTGCAGTGTTTTACTCCTGTGAGTAATCTCATTATCCTTGGGAGGACTGATTGTACAGAGGCAGCAGGATCATGCTCCAGAAGTCCAGCCTTTAATCAAATCTACCTGTTTAAAAGGAACACATGGTTGCCTTTCAGTGGGAGCCTTTAGCTCTGAAATGAGGATGTAAATTAGCCAAAATGCCTCAGAGGGAGGAAAACTTCATCTGCCAGGTTTTCTCTCTGCTCTTGCTGAAATTAATCCACTGGTTATGTGTGTGTGTGTGTGTAGTGATTCTTTGCTATTTTTCCTTTGATAGAGGTTCAGATCCCCATTTATGGAAAAAAACCCAAAATCTTTCTCTGTGTGTTTGAAAAAAAATGCATAAAAGGTTTTGTTGTATGGATGCAGTAAAAAAACATATAAATCTTTAGTCAGGAAGGGATGAGAATTTAATAAATGTAACAGGCATTTGTAGGGACTCTCTCAAGTATTGCAGAAACAGAACAGCTCCGTAGAGGGGAATAGGAAAGTCTGAAATTCAGGCAAGACCTGGAGGAGGGAGACAGCAGAGCAGTGTTGCTTGGCTTAAAAAGGAGATGAAGATGAATGACTATAATAAAGGTATATAAAATATTGGATTGTACAGAGAAAGTAAAAAAAGTAAAAGGGCTTCTGTATAATATTTCTCCTGATAGCTAAATAAAAGTCTAAAGAAATTTAAAAACCACAGTTAAGGCAGATTAGTAGAATGTTTATTTTTCTTAACATAAATTCATATCACACTGATATTATTAAAGAAAAAAAAAGCATTGAGGGCTTAAAACAAACTAGTTGAATGTTAGTAAATGTACTTAGATCCCATAAATGCAAGTTAGAAAAGCAAGTCTTTGAGACAGTGTCTTCCATCCAGAATGGGATTTAGCCCAAATTCCGGATTTGCTGCATAATAAGAATAAAAATCACTGTGTTCTGTATAAATGTGAACAAAGGTTACCACATCATCTGTAGCTATCCAATGGGGTAACACAGAAAAGTAACATTAGCTTTCCTATATCAAAAAATAAATTGCCAGGTGAACAACAGGAAAGATGCATAAAAGTTCTGTTTGTCTCAGAAAAATTTGAAATAAGACCCCAGAACAGACTTTGTCCTCTTTTTTTTTTTTTTTTTTCCTCTGTAAGAACAGTCACAAACTCAAGTGGAAAATTAATGAGTACAGCAGAACAGCTTGGCTCTTCTTCTGCTGCATCCTTCCCTGTATGTCACCTCATCAGGCATCTGAGGTTCTATCCATCTTCTGCCACCTCCTTGGTGGCCTTCAGGAGCAACTTGAGGACGTGTCATCTCGTCCCACATAGATGACTCTCCTATGTTGATTTTCTGCTGCTGTGGGTAAAGCAATAAACTACACAGAGAGGTATTGATCATTTTTTGAGGCATTCCTTCCATGGCAGAAGTCTTGAGCCTTTTTAAGATGTTTTTTTATTCAGCTGCTGATATACTGCCATTGATAGCTTAGTGTTCCAGTCAGTGTCAGGGACAGAAATGCAGGTGTCATGTACAGGACTAGTACTGCAGTCAGTGGAGGTGAAGAGCATGGGGAGGTTGTACTTGACCTTTTGAAGAGCATTAAATAACAGGAGAGACATTATAAAGTGGCTTTTAGTGCCTGGCTGCTTCTCCTGATCTGCTCTTTGAGACCAGTTTAAGCCATACCCTTTTACACCAAATGAGGATCCAATCTGCATTTCAGGAAGAGAATCAAGCTTGTTTACAAAACAATTGACTTGGATCTATCCCAAGCTAAGCATCTTTTTCTTTTGGTTTTGGTCAAGCTAAGTTCCTATTATGGTTAGCCAGGCTTGTACAACAAATATTTGGCAACTAGCAGTGTGGTGTTGCTCAGTGTGAATTTTCTGTGCTGCGGTTGCTTACACAAGACCAGCGCTGGGTCAGTTGAGTAGCTGCTGCCGTGGGACAGTGTTGGTGAAAGTGTGGTGAGATGGGGTGGCCACACCAGCTGGGTTGACTCATGCCATCAGCCTCCATATCAACTGTCCCAGACCTTTTCAGCTGTGTCGTCCTGTGGGAATCTGTGTTGCAGTCCCCTCAATTGCATAGCAGAGGATTTGGAGAGGCTTAAAAGTGCTGGTGGAACAAAGCAGGTGAGGTGTGAACAGTGCATCTGGTGGACATTGGAGGACAAGCTGCATGGTGCCGTGGCTGTTCTCTTTACCAAAGACTGGTAATCTTGATATTTTTTACAGCACAAAGACCTTCAGATTGTTTTTTGTATGCTGAGTGTGTGTGTGTGTGTGTCAATGAATCAAGTATATGCTTCAATGAACAAAACTGTACTTAAGAAAACACTGTTCCATATATACTTCATTTCCATCCACAAAGAAATAGGGTCAGCCTCCTGCAGCCCAAGGTGGGACTTGCCTCCTCACTCAGCATGTAGAGCTTACAACTTTCTGGGCAGTGTTAGACGCAAGTTTTAAACAGGTTTATTTATTAGAAGTTGATGCAGTCTCACTAAACCAATCTGGATGCAAATATGTAAGGAAACTTATATGTATCAAACATTTGTCAGGGTTGAAAAAGACACAGATAACTTGATCAGGAAGATGAACTAGGAGACCTCCTAAGATGCTTTCCAACTCTTGTTTTTAGTGGTAACTTGATCCTGTAATTTGATAGTAGTTTTCCCAGGTAGGGTATGTGGACACAATACCTGGGATCCTCGAGGCAGACTTTTGGTAATAATGAAGGGGATGCTTATTGCAGTGCACCTCTGATATGCATATGACCTCAAAAGACACTGCAAGACCCAATATCTCAATTTTGCCCGTATAAAATATAAAAGATTTAGTGTCATTAGCTGCTACATCGCTCCCCTTCCTGATCACCCATCCTCACGGACTTTCACTTCCTCGCTCTGATTTGGTTATGCCCGTGATGTTGAAACACTCTTCTCTGTGTACCTCCTGCTGCTACTATTAGTTCCCTATTTTTTTTCTGAAATCTCTTATATTTGTTTACAGATGAAACCCTCTGAACTTCCCCTAAGTCACCACCTCTGCCTGTTTTCCTGTGGTGACCTCTTTCATAATTTTACTTTTTTCCATTAATTTTGAAGCTTAATATTCTTTTTGGTTTCTCTCATGCTACTTCCCTTTACTCTCTGGAGTTTTCCAGTGTATATCTCATATTCTTTTCCCATCTTTCTATTTTCCTGGGGCTGCCTACTACAGGAGTAGTTGTCATCTTTCTTTTCTCCCAGTCAATTTAATATTTTTTGTTCTTCAGGGTTTCTTCAGGGTTTCTTCCCCCTGAAGCTCATGTGGGCTGCACAAATGCAATTTGTTTCACCAGTCCATAAAAGAAAGACTTCCCAGATTGAGATCTCTCCCAGAGGTGCTATTTTTCCTGCTAGTTCTGTCAGGTTTTAGTCTTCTGTGCTATTCATAGCCGGTCTAGATTTGAGGTTGTGTTCTTTTAGTTAACTGATCTTGCCCTGTCCAAGACAGATATTAATGGGACTTGCTTGGCACATGAAAAACCTGAGTTCCAGACCATGACCAGGATCAACAAGGGACTTGAATTTTGGCCTTGTCCGTCATGGAGGCCCTGCCCACCACATTACTGACCCTGCTGAGAGGGGTCGCTCTCAGACACCCAACAAAACCTTCTAGATGTCACAGAAATGCCCTGGTGTGAAAGAAGAGACATCTCAGAAGTGGAAGTGGTTTGGGAAAACCAATTCTCACAGATCTGCCACAGGGTTCATATCCTCAGCTTTGTACAAGTCATCACAATGCGGGGATTGGGCTGGTTGGCTGCTAATTTCAACCTTCTCACAGAATCATGGGATGGTTTGTGTTGAAAGAGGCCTTAAAGATCATTTAGTTACAATCCTCCTGCCGTGGGCAGGGACACCTTCCACTAGACCAGGTTGCTCAGGGCCCCATCCAACCTGGCCTTCTCCTGGACTTGAGGACCACTTACAAAGTTGTTACCTGAGACTTTTCCCTGATTTGCTCCCTTCAGTCCAAAGCACGGACAATAAACGTTGCCTGCTTCTCCCTCTTGTTTTTCCCTTATAACAACAAGGGTCTCTTTGCTCCTGTGAAACATAGCATGAGTCCAACTTCCAAGTGTAATTTGCCTCACGACATAGGATCACAGCTGCCTCCACATCGCCTGTTCAGAAAAAGCTGGTTTTATTTCTCCATGTTGCAAACTCAAGGCAAAATCTCCATCTTTCATCGCTATTACTTCTCTAGATGAACATTTCCTTCCTCTTTGCTAGTTTATGCAATAGAGTAAAATTGGCATTTGGGTTGTCAATGCATCTTTTGATGGACACATACAGGCAATCTCACTGGTCTATCTCCTAAAAGTAAAATAATTAGGAAAAAAAGAGTGCCCCATTTTCCATCAGTCACCAGAAATGAATCTGTGTTTTAGATGGAAATATCGAGAATATAAGTCTTCTTATTTTCAGTTAAAGAAAATCAGCCTGTTTTTCCTCTTTACTTACAGGTGAAACCATAACTTTTGCTGCCAAACAAATCTACAAAATACTATTTTGTCTTTAAATTGGGGGTTTTTTTGTGTTTTGGTTTTTGGGATCTTTTTTTTCTTCCCCTCTGTATGTCTGTAATATCCCAGTTTTGCATTTGTTTTACACAGGAATAAGAAAAGACAACTCTAATTTATTTGTTATTTTTTAAACAGGTGTAAAATGCAGTGCAAGATTCAAAGGGCAGTAGAACTGATTTATGCAAGACCTGATTGCTCCAGTCACAGGGTACTGTGAGCTGGTCCATATACTTAAATTTTTGCATAAGCATATCCTCTATTACTAGAACTGGAAGGATGAAGAGGCTCTACCTGTATTACATTAAAAATCTCTTAAATTTCACTACTGTTTGCAACCTGTGTTCTCCATTTTACATAAAGACAAACTAATCCTTACACAAAGCTCTGAATTTCTGTAAAAATACACTGGTCAGTAGCTAATTTTTCCTTTTGTTTTCTTCTCTTGGTTGTTTTATTTTCAGCCTTTTGTCTGTGGGTAAATGGCTAAGTTGTATAAGATTGAAGCAAGCAATATTCATTGCAATGAAAGTACAAGCAGACCTTCTGAGTCTCGTGTTCAGAGTGAGATTGCTTCACTTCAGATTCCTCCTTTGCTGTAGCTGTATCACCCACTTGTGAAATAAAATAGCATATGCTTCTCCCAGCAGTATGCCATGAGACTGAGTTGGTCCAGACTAGAAGAAGGAGACATGGAGTAGGTAATCATTGCCACCAGGACCAATGCTGCCCGACCATCATGAGGATAACTCAGCTGCCAGTGTCAGGAATCTGGTCATTCTCATTTTACCTTCTTGACCTCTCGCTTTGAGGCTACTTCAAGTCACTCTGCTTCATTGTTCCATGGCAGGGGAAGGGCATCTTTTTTGCTGTGAGGAGATGCTGCAGGGTTTTAGGGGCTGATGTCTCTGAAGACTTCTTCAGCAGAAAGAATTATTGGCATTTGCAGAGTGCAGCTGGATCACAGAGCTGAAGTAGCAAAAAGGTTTCCAGAGGATGTTCTGTGACATCTACCACTTAGACTTCGAGGCATTTGCAGAGGTGAAGTAAACATAATATTAACTGACTAGAAAGCAAATCCTTTCTCTTTAAAGTTCATGTTAAATGCAAAGCGTAATGGAAGAGGAATGGGAAGCATCAATCCAGATAATTTACTGTTACCCCCAAGGAGCAGATTCATTGTCTTTTTTTCAAAGGATTGCTGTACACCCATTAAAGAGCATTCTTGGGTTCTTGGAGATGAGGGGAATGTGCCACTGTTGTCATTAATTATTAATAATTACTGGAATATTTAATGAGTTCAGAAAATGATCAGTTCATTCACAATAATCTCTTCTGCCTTCTCCTTTCAGATCCTCTAGGAAAAAAACCCCAACAGACAGCAAAATGGAGCCACCAAATTCAGGATGACTAATGGGAGTTACATAGCATAAAATGACAAGATGAAGACAGAATTTCTGTAAAGGTTGTTGCTACTTAGATAATTTTAGAATTGCAGGACAGTTTATTTCATTTAAAAAAAATAGAATGTAGAGACAGAGACAACCATAAAATACCGCACCTACTGAAATGATGTTGCATTCATTTAGATTTGAGTGTGCAAATAAAGAAAAAGAATGAGGAATTAGTTATGCAGAAAGAGTCCCCATAAAAGCTGGTTAAAGTCAGCAGCAAGAATGAGGAGGCTGCTCCCAAGGGGGAATCCATGCTGAGTGAGAAGGGAATTGCCCTGTAAATGTATTTAGTTTGCAGTCCTTTCGGGTGCAGCTTTTGTGCTATGTCTTTACAGTCCCTAGTAAAATAAGGCTCTGGCTTGTGACTAGGAATCCTAATGCTTATCCTTAACAGCAGTCAGCATTGTTAAAATGTCAGCAGGAATGATAAGAGGTATCAGATATTTGGGGGTAGTGGGAAAGGCAACAACTATCTTTCTGCTCTTTTATTTGCAAAAATGGGTTCTGGCATTTACACATCCGCTGAGGATTGCTTTGCTCCTTAGGAATAGAACAGGAAGGAGAAATAATACGAAAATACTTTATGGAGTGTGACAGCAGATGGGCTATTAAGTATGACTCACTGTGTGGCTTGCTGGCAAACTCTTACTAATGACCTTGTGACTCGGCGGCCACTTCGGCAGAGGTTATAGACTTGACAGGCCATCTCTGCCTGGCAAAGGTGAGCCTCAGCCTTGCAAGCATCATGCTGCTCTGAGACTTGTGGTGCCAAAAATGTGTTATCTGAGTCAAGGATACTGAATTGTGTGAATAATTAAAATTCATATCAGAGTTGAGTGTTGTGCACTATGTGGATGCCGAAGTTGGTTCTGTCCACATCCATTTCATCAGTCTTTTAAGTCGTCAAACCAAGGGACCCATGCTAAAGATGGAGGTATTAAGTGGGGTATCTTACCCACATATTAAGTAGGGGTAAGTGAGGGGATGGTTGGATGTGGTAGAAAGGTGACAAATGCAGTGAAAATGCCAGAGCCCTTGATAGATCCATGTTTTATTTGTCCTTTAAAAATCAGCTGAGAAGACCACTGCATGATGCATGTTAGAGAAGGCCCCTACTGTAGGAAGGGAAGGCACAGACTGATCTAATACTTCTTATCTGGTTTTAATTGCTGTATCACTGATGACAATTTAATCATCCAGTATTCATGAAGCCAAAGGATCATTGGTTTTAAAATGAATGCACGTTTCCACTGTGGGCACAGGGGAGACTGTCAGGGGAAAACGACCTGTAGCTGGTGTCAAAGCTCACCTTTGGTGCTTGTATCAGAGCACCTAAATCAGTCATTACAGCTTTCTGATTGCTGAAGAAAACAGCCGGAGTTGTAGTCCTGTAGCTGCCTGTGATGTTTGCAGTTCCAGGTGCATTTAATTTTGTTTACAGCTGCACTGGACTTGCACCTCTTGCCAGTGCTTTGGAGGTGGCATTATCTTGTGGAATAAAGAAATTACTATTCTGTTCTTACTTCAGACTTTATATAAGAACACACAAAAAGTGTGAAGTAGCTTGTAACTTACATATATTTGGTGTATTATGGAAATCAAATACTTTTCCTTTCTGTGGGCTGGGGAAGTTGTGTCTCCTTTGCCTTAGTGGTGCAGTTTCTGCCTAGGCTGCTCCAGAGGCCGCTGGAGCTGTGCAGAGAAAGGAGTGTATCTTCTCTCCTGAACGTCATTAATATGTCTCACTGAATTATTACAAGGAGCCTGAAATTTGCTGCAGAAACCCTCTTGGGAGGGTTAAGTATGAAGCAGTTGCCAGTGACGGCAAACCTGAGGGCATATCTCTGCTGAAGGTGCAACACTGAAAAATGTGATGAAAGGACAGGCAGGTAAGAGTGGTTTGGAGGAACAACACCTCTGGTTTCCCAGTTCTTTGAGAGAGAGAGAGCGAGAGCGAGAGAGAGAGAGAGGAGCTTTCCTGTCCTCCACAGACACAATGTATCTCCAAAAAAGAGGGGAGCAAATATCAGTATCTTTTTCTTCAAAACATACTCCTGTAGTCAGTTCAAAGGGAGTTTGAAATATTCTTTCCAATACCAAAAGGACCTGAGGATTTAGAAACCTCACTTTGGCAATATTTGTGAAGGCTGAGTAGTTTAGTGAAGCTCACATGTATGTGTTTTCCAGATCCCTGCACCAGATGGATGTTTTGATTCACTGTAACAAATCAGAGCACCCTCAGTTCAGTGACCCTCATGAGGCTTTGGCAGCAGCAGGGTATGGACTTATTCAGGGTACATTCCCAGTCCATTCCTGGACCTAGGGTTTATTTGGGATGGTGCAATACTGTATATTCTCCTGCAACAAAGGTTGCCCCATAGCAGCTGCAAAAGCACAGCGAAAAGTTTTGCCTATGATGTTCTTGGGTCTTATCCCTGTTCCTAGCTATGAAACCCAGAAGAATATGGAGGGGCAAAAGGAAGCAGGAGGCTCTTCTCTGACAGGAAGGGACTGAGGGCCCTTTTGCAATAACCCTGCACTGCCTATTTTCCCAAAATTTCATTATCCACTCTTGCACAAAATCAAATTAACACTATCTTCGGACAAGCGCCAGCATCCTCATACAGCCCCCTGAGCTTCCTGAGGCCAGTGCAAGTGCCTGTTTTTCCTGATGCAGGAGGATTGCCTGTGTAAACTTCACCCTGTGACTTCAGCCGTGTAATCTGTATTCAGAAAGAGATGCTGCCTTTGACCCCCTGGCTTCCTTTGTCTGGCTGTTATCTGTGCAGCCGTGGCAAGGGAAGTGCAGCAGACACAGCTGGAGGTGATGTCAAGGTGGGGGGTGGAAAGCCATTGTAAGTGGAAGGCAAGAGTGAAACTCTCACTGAGACTCTGAAAGATGCTGTGAAAATACTGTGTCCCTTCAGTAGAGCATGTATGGCAAACACAAAAAGTTCCCTGTCCTGCGTCTCATGGTACTGTGTGTCTCTGCAAGTCTCATTTCATTTGCACGTTATGAGTCCTCTTATTTTGCCAGAAGGTGAGGATCCTCATGTAGCAAGTTAAATCCTAGGGAAAATTGGCTTGTTTTCCTTTGGTTCCTTCTATAGATGCCATAGAAACCTGCGGTCCTTGTAGGACACCAAGTTTCCTAGGATTACAACCCAACAACCATCACACTTGATGCAGGAAGGCTCTGCAAGTTCCCACTGTCCCACCTGTACAATGGGTTTTGAGCATCACTCACCAATGAGGCCCAAATGAGGCTCTCTCAGCCTTAATACAAACTCCATCTCTCAACAAGAGCGTTTATGCTCTCCATCCTCCCAACTTTTGGACAGATACATGTTGCCGAGTTTAAAATACCATATTTATTTGGGTGTGAATAGGTATAAATGGGCTTTTTTTTCCCTCTGCCAGGAGTGGAGCAGGACCTGTCAGCATTGTATCAGTATGGGCAGCTCCTGATTTTTTTACAGCCAAGTCTCTTTTCAGCAGACTGGCCGTGTCTTCTCCCCTTCTTGTGTCCCCACTTTTTTCACAGCCTGATGGTGATGCTGACAGTGAGCTTGCAAGACCACCTGAACCTATCTGTCCTGTAGCTCTTCCTCCAAGGCTCCCTGTGTGTGAGGACCTTGGAGCTGCCAGAGCTCCAAAAAAACCTGTTCACAGGGATAATCCATGCCTCCCGCTGGTAAGGTACTCTTATTTCACTCATCTGTTGGAAACAACAGCTCTGTTATGTCCCATTCCTACTAAAAATGGGGTTTCTGGGGTGGATGTGATTCCCAGGAGTCGATACTGACGCAGGATGGGGTTCTTACAGATGAGGTTTTGACCTCTTTGGGTACAAAGAACCAAAAGGACAACATCAAATCACAAAGTAGGTCTGATAAAATTTCAGAAAGATTTCTTTCATGAAAATGAGGTTAGTGCAAGGAGAGAGCTTTGCTCAGCATTTACCTTCTGCAAATTTCCATGCCAGTCAGCTGCAATCATGTAAAAAAGAATGAGTAAGTAGAATAAAGGACAACATTTTTGCAGTAAATTCTTGGTTATCTGAAGCTGTCCTCTGGATTGAAAAGATGGCTACTGCCATCCATTCCATGAGTGTTTAGGTGTGATGAGGTATATACAAACAATATCAAACAAATGCAGCAGAAATAGCTTTAAGTTGCAACAAATGTTCTGACTCTAAAAGGAATGATTTCACAGGGGAAAAATTCAAAGTAAAACTGCGAGAACAGTGCTAATTAGAGATGTGTCAGGTGCTGGCTCTGCATTAGTGTTATGCTACTGTGTGCATTTCAGAGACAAAGCACAGGCAAGAATTGGGATAGAAGATGTTGAAATCTCCCCATTGGTTTTTTTTCCCTTGAATTGACTCAGAGAAGTTCTTAGGAATTGCAGCTGGAGAATAAACCATGATGAAGGCTCACTAGCCCCAGCTGGTATGCTATCTGCAGCTGTTTTCTTTGCTGCCTAAATTGTTGGAAATGCAATCCAGAATGAGAGGGAAAACTGAACTCTATGGTGAAAAACTGGCTGATCATTTTTTAACTCTCACAAACTGGTACACTTTCCAGTTTAGACAGGGATGAAAGCAGTGATACTGTGAGAAAAGACTGCTTCTGGCTGTGCATCCTACCTCACTGCAGACTGACAGAAAACTTTGCCAGAAATGTTGAGCTTCACAACTATGCAGAAGATCTACTCCCCGGGGTCTCTACCAGCTAATTAGTGCTCTCCTGCCATGAGCACTGATCTTTTCAAAGTCCAGCTTTCTTTCTCTGTTAAAACCAAAAGGCTTTTGCAAGCAAGGACATTAGCTGCAAGTGAAAGTTTCTTTTTAATGAAATTAAGACAAAGATTTTCTCGGTGATTTTGATCAGCTGTTTTGTCTATTTTTTTTTTTTAAACTTTCTTACAGCTGTTCCTTCTTGTGTCTCATCATACTGATACATCTTCAATGCTCGCTGCTTGGATTAACCTGCACATTGTTGGACCTCTCTCTCCTCACTTTCAGTGTCTATGACACAGTGCTACAAGTCAGCAGTTTTGCTGGTTATATAGTGATATTTGGAAACCTTTTCCTATATACCCTGTTTATGAGAGAAAAATCTCAGGTGATGCTGCCTGTCTGTCCTAGAAGAAATTCCTTCTGCTCAGAAGACTAATCTGTTATTGATCATGCTGGGGAAAGACCCACAAGGGTTTGCTAGGTATGATTTACACTGTTTTCTCTTGTCTGCTCACTCAGAGTTCAGCTATTTGCTTTCTTACTGCTTTAATGGTGTCTGGGTTTTTTTAGTACTTGACTCTATCTTAATGTTAGGATAAAAAACAGTGATAAAATGAGATGATTAAAAATAATGAATTGCGTACATGTGCATATACATCTATGCATCTGAATATCAGTCATCAGATGTATAACAGGATTAATAATTGAAAAAGTGGGGGTTTTTTTCCCTGTTGAGATGCTTTTTTCAAACTCTGTGATTTACAAGGATGTTTAGGACATTGATCCTCACAACACCTTCCTCTGCTTTCCACCATTATCCACACCTGCCAAAAGAAAGAAAGAAACAAAGAAAAAAACAGACATAGTAAGACAAAAATCCCCTGGTTTGGAAAATATTTCTTGACCATGTTACCTCAGCCACATACTAAAGAGTCTAATCTTGTTAAAATTCCTCCCATGTCCTAGTCTCATAAGAGCCTTTAGCTTTATATACCTCTTATGAATAGTTCTCCAACAACTTATACTACCTGCATAATCTTCAGGGTTTTTTTTTTTACTGTGTGATTTTTTTTTATAGAAGGCTCTTTGTACACTGATGGCATTAGAGAGCTGATGAGTAGTTTGATTTACATGAAATAAAATGGGGAAAATTGCATGAGTAAGACAAGCTAATGAAGCATTGAAGAAAGAAAATGTTGCTATGCTGTCAAAAAAGAAGAAAAAAAAAGAACAAAAAAAACCCTCTGTAGGCTGACAAGAAACCAGAAAAGTAGACTCTTCTGAGTAACAGAATTACCAGTAGTGTAAGACATTTTTATTTTTGATAACATCTTCACTGGGAATGGGCCTGAACCAAACTTTTATGTTTGAATAGCTGAAGATTAGTGGTGTATGGCTAAATAGGAACTTGCAAGTGTGTCTCTGTTGGTTTCATGGATTGACTGAAAATCCTGAGACAAATTAAGTCCTATCATTTGTGTCAGACTGTAGTTTTAGATGTTCTTTTTCGGTGGAAGCTTTAGGCTTATAAGGGACAATTTCACTTATTGGAGTAGTGAGATGTTAACTGCTCAGGAGTATTTGTTTTGTTCTCAAGAAGCAGTGGAGAGCGGGAAATCTATGGATCTTGGCTTAATTTCCCTGGAGTTAAAATGGTAGTCTTATTTTTTTTTCCCTTTATTTCTGTGAAATTCAGCCTGTAGATCTTCGTGCCTACGATTTCTTACATTAGACATATTGGCACAAAGTCTCTGAAAAGCCTGGTGTGAATCATCCCCAAAAAATAAAAAAAATTACATTATTTGCTTAAAAACAGCATGAATGCTAGTGCCAAAAAAAAGTCTGTAGAATAAAAACTGACCCCCTGTGTTTTATACCTTATGGGGAAACACTCCAGGGTTGGATCTGATAATGCCCAAGAGCTGTGACACAAAACTGCAATCTATTCTGCCTGATGGGAGCCTGCAGGCATGGTTTTGTGTTTCTGTCTTAGGTTGGAGGCTTCTGCACACCTGTCAGAGATGTATTTCTCCCAGGTAGTGCATTCATCTCAGTGTGTGTCTCTTGCATCCCAACTGAATATGTTGGGTGGTATTATCCACGATGTCCATCCCTGCAGCCTGTGTGTGTGATTTTTGATTTTTGACCCCTGTGAGACTGACAAACTTGTTCTGCCTCTTGAAAGTCATTCTCTTAGACTCGTCACTAACATGATCTGGTACTTTCTGGTATGATTTCCTCATCCTTTCCTGCACTGTTAGTGCCAGATATTTTAAACTTCCCATCAGCAAATTCCATTTATAGGTGGCTTTTTTTTATAGTAATGGTATTAATTAAATTATTATCACATCTGTCCTGAGACCGATCCTTGAGGAACTCCAAAAATACTCTCTATAGCCCAACAGTTCCCCTTTGTGCACAGGCTGTTGTCATCTCCCCATTAGTCAGTTCCTTCTCTCCAACTTTGAATAGTGCCTCACATTCTGAGTCTGCATTGTCACCACACCCCAGACATTGGGGGATGTCACAGCCAAAGAGTGATGAGGGCAGCTGGTTCCTGAAGCAGTTGGTTCCTGAAGGTGTTTGGAACCTTTTGGTCAGTCCCTGGTACCAAGCTCCACATGTATGTTATAGACTTGGGAACTGAATCGCCTAAATCTCAAGTCTTGCTTCCTATCCCAACGTTAATAATCTGGGAATGTGATAAAGATCTTCATCTCTGTAAGACTTTTAATTGAGTTTATACTAAACTGCAATATCTCCAGTTGGTGTGTCACTCTAGACACTGATCACTGTGGGCTGCTCAGTGGTCCCATTCAAGTAACATCCATTTAATTTATTTTCTCAGACTTTCCCACTACCTGACTTCCTGCCCACCTTTTTTGGCTTCTGAAAAAAATTGTCTTTTGCTTTCACCCTCCAAGAGTGATCATTTTACAAAAGATTGCCAGTCAAGCTGAGAGTAAGACATTCATATGAAGTCGGTAAATTCATCTATTTAAAACTCATGTCTTCTCCAGAGATGAAAGAGTTGCACTAAATCCACTGGAAACATCAGTGTACATTGACTTCAACTAGCCTTTTACATATGACTTTTTCTATACTGAACCCATTAAGTGGCTGATCTTGATGCCAAATCAATGACTGATTGAAATAATTCTCAGTTCTAAGATTTATACTAGGAGAGGTTCTGGGAATATAAACTTCTGTGATCTAATTCTTAACGAAAGTCAAATGACATAGCTCTTAATTTCAGTGAAGCTTTGTTAATTCATACCAGCTGAAATTTTAGGTCATTAATTTGGTTTTCTTTTCTTCTCACCACTCATCCCACCTTAAAACTTCCAGTAAGTCCTCTCCCTGAAGAGTCAGATGGACCTGGTAGGCTGCAGAATTTTATAGAGGTTCATTCAGATATATATGTCTGGAAGAAAGGTTAGTCAAATATTTGTCAGAGGAATGTTGTATCTCCTATGTAGACCGACTGATTGGCATCAAGAGCCTTATCTCCCTCATAGCACAGAAGAGTGCACCAGGTTCAATTGTCAATAAAAGCAGTATAAAAGGAAGACAGATGCTTTGCCGCATGAAAGCCTGTTCAGAGATACGAAAATAAGAAAGAACAGAAAAAGGTCATGTGGTGGAAATGGAAAGCACGATGCGGTGACTTGCAGGACAAAACATCTAATCATAAGAAGAGTCAATGGATTTAAGAGTAGTTAAGTACTGGTCAACTTTATCCTACTGAGCTGCTGAGTGTGAAACATCTACTCTCAACACAGGGGCTGGGAAGCCAAAACATGAAATTTACCCCAGCCAAGATCATGACAAATCAAGAAAGCAAAATAAAGTAAGTTCTATGAGAAAAATGACAGACACAAATGGGGTAGAAGGAGGAAGAATATGTGGGTGTGGGAATTTCTAAACCTACAGTATACTTCCTCTTATGATTATTTTCCCTATTGGTGGCAACTTCTTCATAAGTTAGAACTTTTATGGTAGTAGAAATTGTAATAAATACATTGAGACTAGCACATCTTAAATTAAAAATGTTGTATTTTAATTTCTCCGCTTATATTTCTATTTCTTTTTCATAGTATTTTGATATTTAGAAACCCCCTCAGTCTACCTTCCTCAGGCTTACTTTCTCTTGTTTACAATTAGAGCTAATTTGATTTTATTAATGAAAAACAGCTTTTTTTCCCACCATCTCAAATATTGTCTCTGTTTTTAGGTATAGTTTTAACAAAACTCTCCACTTTCATGGAATATTTGGTTTGTTTGGAGCAAGTGTATTGATGCCATTTCCTTTAAATTAGTATTGAAAAATGGATCAAGCATGGTGTGTTTCTCAGTTAAAGGTATTGAGGTAATTGATGCCTGATGAACTGCAGCCAGATTGAAGAAGTCATCAATGGGTAATGAAAAGGGGCATGATATGCTGTTTTAGGCTCCCTTGCACAAACAAAACATCTAATTATGAGACAGGGACCATGTTTTTAATTTGCAACATGTTGCACAATGGCATCAGAGCCTCTAGGTGCTACAGAAATATTAGTGATGTTCATGGAAATGGAAGCTGCTGTTTTCCATAACCATACCTATGAAAAAATATTCAGTGCTGGACACTTGTTATGTCAGAACAGTGCTGGCAAACAGAAAGTCCTTCAAGAAAGTATGAGGCCAAGTTAAGAAAAAAACATCCTGAGTTCCGGAAACTAGCACAGTCAGACAAATCATATGAGGTTTCCATAGCTGGAGGCACCTGAGAAACTGCCTTTTACTCCTCCAGATGACATTCATGTGTAGCTTCATGGATTGGAAGAAGCCTTTGATACTTGTATAGAACAGAAATCCACAAATTTGTTGTATTCATATGAGCTTGAATTCACATCTTGAGCCTTACATCTAGACTTTTTTGCCTTTATTGTCTCTAAGCAGCAAAGTTTGGAAATATTATCTATAAGATGATAAAGTGCAGCTTGCGTATATGAAAATCCAAATTTGAAGGAAAACTTATTGGAAAAATCCAAAAGCTGAATGTAGCAACATAATAATACCATGCAAAGAATAACAGGGCAAGTACAGGACAGATGCCAAAATCCATTATTAGACTAGTACAAACTCCCTAAAGAGCTGGTGTAGCCCCCCCTGCACGAGACTTTTAAAACAAGATCGGACAAAACACTCAGAAACACACTGTGAGAAGTGTGTCTTCTGTGATGGACTGGATGACCTTGCTGCTTTTTGTTCTGCTTATCTTAATCTTTGAACAATAGTGCAGTGAACCAGTCACTGCTTTTCAATCACACTTCTGAGGAGACAAAAATCCACTAGAGTCCACTTGCTTTATGGTTCTTATCCCTAGTCTGTTAAGCAGGACTTATACCCAACAATAGATGTTTCTCAGCCACTGCAGTGCCATGTATTGATGAACATCCTGTTGAAATTCAGGACTGCTTCCCCCTCTTGAATGCATTAATGACCCATAATTTTCTTACAGGTGAAGGGAAAAGGCACCCAACCTCTGTGTTATTCAGGGAACCACAAAGGTGAGGGTCTTTACTCCTTTATGATCTGGTATTCTCTAATCTTGGCAAAAAACCAGTCAGAAATGGGAGGGTAACCCAGGCAAAATGGCATGCTACACATGATTCTTGAACATTGCAGGTGCTAGCTGAATATTTGGAGGCAGTTTTGCCTCTTGCAACCTTAACTGCATAAAATTCAAGCATTTTAAGTAAACTAGTAATTAATTTGACCTCCCTCTGTAGTCAGTGAAAAGAGTTGTCTTCAGAGGGTCAGTGATCCTGCCCATGAGCATTGCCTTCTCTCTCCATTGAGTACGGGAGCCTAGAAAACTGCCTTAGGTTAGTTGTTTGCCTCTTAGATGGCTAATCTCAGATAAAATGAATTCTGCCCATAGTGATTAGTTTCTTGCTGTGTGAGTGACCTTATCCACTTAAATTCCACAAACAGCAATGAATAAAATTATGTCAGGTTGAAAATGCCCCACAGATTTTTTCTTTTTCTTTTCTTGAACTTATTTGAGCTAATGCTAAAATTATCATTCTATGTTTCCTATCCTGCCTTGATCTCAGTCATACCTGTGCATGAATAAGATCCATGGATATTGTCTTATTCACAAAGAAATGCCACAGACACCAAGTCATCATTTAGTCGTGCAGGCACAGTACCAAGTGCATATGCCTGTGCTGCTCTCAGAGACAGTGCTCGGCTCAAAATAGTGTAGCTGTACTTGCAACTTATGTGGCACCAAGTGCCAGTTCATAAGCCCCATTGCTTTAAATTAGATCTTGAAGTTGCTCTTCAGCACTGGTTCATAGTGGCAGAGGCATGTGGGAACCATCGTGTGGCAGTTCCTTGCTGAATGTGGGGGTGATCCTGCAAGGCCATCATGGTAGGTTTTGTCCATCATCCCCACTGCTTGCTTCTCAAAAAGCAGCTTATTATGGTTCAGTGTTTCATTCTGTACTTCCACAGAAGTTCTTCTTTTGCATCATGTTGGATTGGATACCTCCAAAACGTGGAAGGATTGTGGCACTCAAGCCAGTCCTGCCAGCAGCGTTATCCAGGGTTTTCTTTCACCCAGGATATCCCTGCCCTATCATTAAACTACCAATTTGTCATAATGCTCCTAAATGCTACATTACTGAATGTGTTGTAGGACAGGAAGGGATGTACAGCTAAAGCACTTTCATTTAAACTATACCTCTCATACATGGTCAAATCTCCGAAGGGTCCTTACCATCGATTGATCTCTTAGCCTTAAGATATATTGTGCAGTTAAGAACTGCAGGCCCGAAAGGGGTCTCTTGTGTGTAGGCAATCACATTATATAATCCCTTTTATGAACTGATTAAACTCAGTCTTAAAAGTAGTTAATATGTTTTATGCCCAAATGTTCTTACACAAAGCTTCTTCTGGTAAACTACTGCCCTGATGTTTAGAGGTGCTGCAGTCTTTCATCAAAATCAGTTTACGCTCATCCATTCTTGGAAATACAAGCATATTTTGCACTGGACATTGTGCAAACCAGCAAGTCCACAGGGACTTTGCTTGAACTGCTTGTGATGTTGTAGTTGCAGGGACACAACTATTTTTTTTCTGTTCAGCAAGCAGAAGGCAGCCTACAGCTGAGCTCAGCTCTTTGAAAAGAGAAAAAAACCCCAGCCCTTTAATATTTGTTTTAATGAAATGAAGACACTGTGACTACTCAAGAAAATAGATCTGCTGAATAAGGTGTTGTCAGCTTCAGGTAGATGGTTTTCAGTCTGGAAATGGCCTTCAAGGGACTTTCCCAAGATCAGACAGCAGCTCATGGCAAAGTTCGAAATACAACCCAAACTGAGTGATTTGTTGCAGTCAGAAAAAGTCTCTGTCAGTCATTCTGTTTATTTATTCTGATCCCTTAAGTCCTTGTGCACCTTGCAAATTACAGAGAAAATGAAGTATGTCCTGTGTGGTGGTTTTTTTTTTTTCTTGGGAATCTTTGTTGAACACTGAATGAGATCCTGGCTATTACTTTTAGTAGGGTCCTTCACTGATGGCAATGGATACTAGGTCAATGCCTCAGTGATTCAGACTTCTATAGCTATATCCTTCATAAATTTTAGCAAAATGGGACCCACCTGCTCACACAGGGAGGTCACAGGCTCTTCTTGTTTCAAGGTACTAAGGCAAAAGTTTGGGGAGAAGTTATACTGCAAAACTGTTCAGTCGTGGGGGAACCAAGCATGATGCAAAATCTATAACAGGAGAATAATGATGGTGGCAGCTACTAAGTTTCCTCTTAAGTTGTAGTGCATGTGAATGGAAGGCCACGAATAAAAACTGGGAGAGGATTCCTTTCTCAAGCCCTTTTTGTTCACTGGAATTGTGCCAACCTGATTTGCCCCAGATGTGAAATATTTTGACTCTGGAAGGATAGCAAGGGCATCAACATTGTCCTTCTGCTGAATAAGGCATGAAGGAGGTGAAGGGATGTGTGATGCTGTAGAGGAAATTGAGTCAGTAGTGAGACCACAAGATCAGCTGTACCTGTCTGCTCTGCTTTGGAGGTCTCCTTCCACCACAGTGGTGACACAACCATGCAGTCCAGTTCCCAGGACACAGGGATGAGGATTTGCCCAGTGAAATCCTCAGGCTGCTCAGTTCTTTAGGTGAATCAATCCACTGATATTTAGAAATTTTTGTATCACTCAACTGAAATTTGCAGGTAGGGGAAAAATCTAGATATGAGCTCTAGGAAACAGAGCCTGTTTCAAAACATTGTTTCTGAAAATGCAAAGGGCACATTTATCAGGAGCTTTAAAACAAACACAAGCTAGATACTGCCATTTTAAGGCTAAGAGTGAGAATGATTTATAGAAACAAGGTTTGGATGTAAGTGACTGAAAGACATGTCTCCCATTCCCCCGTGGATGGAGGCTGTTTCCTGATCTCATCTGCCTTTATTTAATTTCACTTCAAATAATCCCAGCATAGAGCTTTTTCTCATGGCTCCATTTTTATTTTTTATTTTTTTTTGCATTGGCCATTTGGTTACCCATCACAGTGACAAATTCTATCTTGTTAAGTGATAGGCAATATATTTTTCTCCCTTGGAATTCTCCATTTTTTTTCCTTACCCTACACAATTCTATATGCCAGAATTTCATCCATTCATTAATACATAAACAGAATACTGAAATATTATAAGCAGGTTTAGCTTCAGTGATTTCAGGGAAGGCACACCCATAGATTCCCCTTCACAAGCTAGCCTTTATATGGGAGAAATGGGCCATTCTTTTAAAACAGAAAGGGCCATTGTCCTGTCTTTGAAATATCTCATGTTTGGTACTCAGTGAAGATAAATTTGAGTCTTTCCTTAAATTACTTTTCACTCTGAGCTGATGTGACATTTATCTCTGCTAGAGTGTTGACTATATGAAAAGCTGAAGCTTGTTTAAAGAATGCTGCCAAACAAGAAAGATTGTAATCCATCTAATTACTGAGCTAGGATGTGCCAGTGCTGCAAACTTCAATTACCACCATTAAAGCATCAATTGAAAGCTTCAGCTGATTCCCAGAGAGTCAGACACTTCCAGACATTTCATGCATTATACAGATGTTTTGCTGCTCCTTCAGTCACTAATGGTTCACTATTTTGAACATTTGGGGCTCCTGTAACATGAGAAGTGAGCTCCAGATGTAGAGGGATTTCACATGAATTCTGCCTCTTTAAACCACATTTTATCAATTGTTCCCCCAGTAGGAACTGATGACCTCATGCTGGATGCCTTTTATTTTTCCCAAGTGCTATAAGATAAATTTGCCCACGGGGTTACTTGCAATTCCTGAGAATCCACATTTCCATGGATATCAAAGGCCCAGTACCGCAGTGAGGTCCCTGGAACAGAATTCTGCAGGCACACAGCTCTCTTTGTAGCTTAGGCTGCAAATTCTTTATATGTCAGTGTTGCTGTCCACACATTTAAAGAATAGCTCCAAAATAGCTAAAAAGGCCCCCACGTTTTTGAGCAAAGCTCTGGAAATTTTGTGGGCAACACCTTCTGTGATAAGCTCCCTCTTGTTTCACTTTGACACAACGGTTAATAACTCAGTTTGATTGATTCCTTTCTGGCAAATTATAAGAGTTGGGTCAAAATCAAAAGAAAAAAGTCCTTCTGGAGTCTAACCTTTAAAAAAAAGCCCAGGAATTTAATAGCTGAGCATTGAAGGAAGTTTCAGAATTAAAAGACAATTTGAATCAGAGTCAAATCATTTTATTTTGGAGACATTGAGACGAAACTGTTCTATTTCCAAAACTGTCTCTTTTCAGATGCAAATCATCTGAGAGAGGTCATGGAAGTCATTGCTTCTGTGTCACTTAGGTTGCTTATATTTGCCAAGGGCAGAATTTGCACCTGTGCAGAACAACCAACTCCAGAGTTAAATCAGCATTTATGGGCTGCTCCCAGTGACTTTGGGCACTGCTGACTTGTACCCAGCTCTCCAGAGAGATCCTCAGGAAGATTACACTGCCTGGAGAAGGGATGTAGCTGCAGGCTGAGGCCCTGAGTCTAAAATGCTGTGTGGATCTTTTGTTTTTAATATTTACTCCTTTAAGAAAAAAGTTATCTTCACTGACAGCCAATTATCAATTGTCTTCTGTATCTATATAGTTAATCTCCGTTTGATCTAATCTCTAACTGTATGTGCTTTTACTAGGTAAACCTGTGAATTTGATGCTTGCTCTCAAATTATTATTGCTTTTTGAACAAAAGAAAAGCTCAGAAGGTGATTTTTCTGGGAAGGTTCCCTAAATGAATAGCAGTGTTTCTGGGGATATACTAAAAGAATGTGAGCTTTATATCTACTAGGGCCTGGGAAGTGGGATTTTGTGGCCACAATTATCACATATTTTTCCTTGCCACTGCATCTTTTGATCTTTTCCAGGTACTGCAGAAATAGAGTTTGAAGATAAAGGGAAAAGACACCCTCCTTGGAGGAGAGATTTCAAGCATAGAGGCTTCATGTCATGAACACCTTTTGCATTTGGGCAGTGGCCCAAAGTAATAAGAAATGCTAAAACACACAAGGCTGCCTGGAAGGAATTGCCTGTTGGTCTTTTACACAGAGCGATTTCATGTGGTGCTCACACGAGACCAGTTAGGAAAACTGCAAGAGTGAACACCCTAGTGTTCTTCAAGTAGTGGAAAAAGGCATTTTAACAGCAGAAGGGCACAGGCAAAGGTATAGAAAAATTGGAACAGGTTGCCCAGGATGCTGGTAGGTGCTCCATCCCTCTAAACATTCAAGGCCATGTTGCTCTGAGCAACCTGATTGGGTTGGAGATTTCCCTGCTCCTTGCAGTGGGATTGGACTAGATGGCCTTTAGAGGTCACTTCCAACCCAAAATATTCTATGATTCTATATCAGTAGAAGTATGAAGCCCAGTGACTTCAGAAATGCTGTGTATAATTAGCTATTCCATAGATACTGACATGAAACACAAGGCATGATCCACAAGGCATGACCATACATTTTCATTCAAACTTTCAATTTATGTTAACTGAAAATATAAAAATGAAAAATGATAGCGAGCAAGTGTATAAAAGATCTATTAATATATATATTAAAGCTGTGTTCACTTCTGGTAAAGAGGAGACTGCTAGCAACTGAGATTACAGCACAGAAGAAACAAATGGAAACTATTGCCTAGTAAATGGGTCATTCTTGTTTTAAAGACAGGTGCTAGCAGAATTAATCCAAGAAGAAACAAGTATTGACAGAAGCTGAGGAAAGGTAATGCCTTGTTAAAACAGAAATGCAAGAGCAGCTCCAGAATTAAGATCCAGGTATTCCAGGATTTCTGTCTCTGATACTGATTTGATGTAAATATTTAAAGATTAATTTATAAAAACAAATCAAGCCTCCAGTTTTACTTCCCCCAGTATCTCCTTCCAGCAAATTGTGGTAAAGGAAGTGTATATTTATTTTTCATAGCTGCTAATGGATTTTCATTCAATACATTTGTCTAAATGCTTATTCAATTCATCCAGACTCCTGGTACCTGCAATATCCTGTAGCAATGGGTTCCATTTGTTTAGGTATTCACTGCGTGAAAGGTACTTCCTTTTGGATTAAATCCTCTACTTGATGACTCATTACTTGCTTTCTAGTTCTTGTTTTAGGGGAAAGAAAGGATAATTATCTGCTATTTGCCACTCAAGGTTTCATACACTGGCTTAATCATATAAAGAATTAAAAATATTCAATTGGTTTTGAGACCTATATATAAGAAGAAATTCACTGGTTGTTCTAATTCATCCTTCTAACAGTGAGTAAAAGTAAGAGATCCCTTATCAGACTTTGAAATAGTAATTGCAGGGTTTTGTATGCTCAGCAGTCTGTGGCAATAATGAAGACAGACAATTTATGGAGTTTTCTGGAAATTCTTCCTGAGGTCAAAATGCACACAGAAGCACTGCAACTGCTGTGGGATTCAAAAAGTGAAATAATGCTAAACACTAAGGTAGGGAATTATATGTCCTTCCATCAGTCATGGTGGTGAACTCCAGTCTCTGTGTGACCATGGTGTTCTTCCCTTCACTGCAAAGGTCAGGGGTAAAAATATGCTGGGCCTATTATGTCTAACCCAAGAGCATCCAAACTTCGTGGATCTTTCTAGTAAGACAGAATTTAGAATGTGTGCCTCAGGAAACCCCATGGTTCTCTGCTCTACCATGTTGGCATCTCTGAGTGAGCTTGAGTAAGTCTAGTTCACTCTGCACAGTCACACTAAATGATGTAGGTATTGCAACACAGGTATTTATTCTGCTCAGACCAGTTTGAATCCTGAAATTCATTCTGTGCTCTGTATCTGTGTGACAAGTAATGACTACAGCGGAGACACCTTGTGAGTAATCCAGGAACCGTTTTCTTACTTATGGAAGAGAAAGTGCAAACGTTGGCAAGAGAAAAAAGGGCTGTGTAGGAAGAAGGTGGCTCTTCTTGTGGGTGTATCAACAAATGCTAAATGTTAAATCCCTGTATAGGCATCACCTCAAAGGGCCTATGGGTACTGCAGAAAATTATGTAAGCTATATGCATCTTGCAATTTTTAATCCAAAGAGTAGGGTGATATTCCAAGATAATGACCTGTGTAAGGACTGGAGGCAAAGGAAATCTTGGTTTGTTTGAGTTGAAGCTAGAGGTGATCCATGGGACAAAGCAGGATGCAATAACATAGAGAAAAGCAATCTGTTTGCATAATTAGGTGACCCCATAAGTCTAGTCAGCTGCAGGCATGCAGACCCAGTCAAACTTTGTTGAGCAGAAAGATTCAGTCTGCACTCCCAAAGTTTTTTCAGTCTTCTATTAACAAAAAGGGGATGTTGAAAATAAGAAATGTGAACACTGGAACAAGCAGTCCCAACAATCAGAAAATACTTTAGGTGTGAAATGTTTTTCTTAGTTCATATTTTCATTTATAAAAGTTGCATCCCAAGCATCCCTGGACAGGTGCAATTCAATAAACTGGTCTTGGAGGTCTGTCTCTATGCCCTGTGTTGAGGCACCCTATAAGGACTGGGATGGATGAGGGCTCCATATATTCTAAGGTTTTATTAAAGGAATCATTGAATTACTGGTGTTAGGAGTGACCTGAGGATCACAGGATTTTCTTTCCTCCTATCCTCAGTCTTCAGGACAACATAACCACTACAAAGAACAATATGCATTAGGATTGTACTCACAGCTGAGGCCTTATTTCTGCCTCTGATCTCAAGTTTGTTAGTTTGTCAGAGGCTCTGAGCTGGCAGGAGTTTTTATGAGTCTATTGCTTTGTCAAGGGTTCCTCTGCTTAATTATAATAAAAAGATAATGAATAATTGTTGTCTCTTAGACTATGTGGAGGTTTGTGTAAGCGGCTTTATTCATTTTACTCAGTCATTTTCAGGGCTTGTGTGTCTCTCCCAGGGGGGGTTGTGGTCTGTTTGCGTGGGGTTCACAGCAGAGCATTCACACTTCTGTAAAATTGTGTATGCAGTGCTTTAAGACTACTCCAGAGTTATTATTAACAATGAAAGTTCAAAAAAAATAAAAAGAAAAAAAACCTTACTGCAAGTCATTAAGAAAACCAACTCATTGAGTAAAAAAAAAAAAAAAAAATCATTATCTTTGGAAAAGGAAACAGCCAATATAACTGCAAACTACTGGTCTGACCACTCATTTTTCATTCTTACAACCCACAGAACATGCAAGAAAAAAAATCCCCTATCTCAGAGTCTAAAGGGAACTCAGATCTTGCCTTATTTAAATGAAGTCTTTCAAGCTGTTTCAGGTTGAAAATCACACCTGTGCTGAGAGGCTAGCACAGAGGCTAGCACAGAGATGAAGGGCTGGGGCTGATGATAGGCATAGGGCTGTGCAATTCCCTGGTTTTAGGTTACAGAATAGAATTTAAAATTGATCAGCCATTTACCTCTGAGGATGTGCTGGGAACCCTCTGAATATGTCTGTCCCCTGGACCAGAATCCTGGGCTGGGGACAGCCCTGACCCTGCAGTGCTTGAGTCCAGCCTGGGACAGGGCTGGGTGTGTGCAGCAAAAGTAAACACATGTGTGCCAGAGATCTTTCAAAGAAATGTAAAGAAAGGAGAATGCAGGGCTACTGCTTTTAGTCTGGAAGTTTGGCACTGATATTCAACTTCAGTTCCATGCTAGGTTCCTAAATCCTGAACTGCTTTTAGGCAGTCAGCAATGATTCAAGGCCAGTGCTGAAACCACTGAAACTTGTGTGAGTTCTTAACTTCTGTCCTTGTCTGTCCATCAGGGAAGTTGCTCATGTTTTACTTTGGTGACTAACTTGTATATCAGCCTGGTTCTGGCTCTCCATCCAGGGCTGAGCAACTCCCTACTTACAGTGATGAACATTGACAAGAGAGGGCTGAAATCACCCCTACTAGGCAGGAGAAACCTCATTAGCTTCATCTGGGGCTGCTCCTGATTTGCATTGGTTTAACTGAATAACAGACTTTGGTTGGAAATGGACATGAACAGCAAATCAACCCCAGCACAGTCTGAGAGGGAGGAAAGCTTAGGAAGGCCTTTTTTCATGCTAAAGCACAACATAAAAGTCTCTCCTGCTGCAATCCAGGAGTCACACTGCATCATCCTGTTTCATCTTTCAGTGCTATCATTGTTGATTTTAACTAAACAAGAGAATCAGTCCCAGGACAGCATTTCCTGGAGCTTTTTTCCCCAAACCACCCTTTGCTGCCCAAGCAAGCTGGAAGGTGATGCTGCATGGAATGCAGGTGATTTTACATGGAATGCAGCTAGAAATAAGGTGCACCACATTCTTCTGCTGACCCCAAGTCTTACTCATTTCAGGCAGTTTTTTTGAGCCATCTGTCCTCAGCCACCAGCCATTAATTTCCAGCAGGGTCCCCATGTCAGCTGGCCAGGAAGACTGTGTCCTGAAGATAAAGCTCAGTTGTCCTTTACCACTGGAGGATCATGCCCGAGATGCTGATGATGAATTCAGCCCTTTGCCAATACTGTATGAAACTGCATTTCTTACAGCCACTGCCACTTACATAATGCAATATCCATATGGTGATTGTTTTATTTATGTTTCCCTTACTTCAAGGCAGAGGAAGCCAGCAGCTGGAGCTGCAAGATAGAGGCGCCCACCAGTTACTGGGCTGTGTTGTTCACAGGAATGATAAGCTTTTATCACCCACTGGGAGTTAGGATCTTGTCTAAGTGATAGCATCCATCCCTTGAAAACAGAACAGAGCTCTCACTGTTTGTCCGTCTGAAAGGAGAGGGTTTATAAGCCCAGACTTTACAGTGACTATGAGCTAAAACATGACATAGCTTGATTGTCTTCATTTCTTGACTCATTCTCTTGCAAGTCACAATATGAGTATATGCTTCCTTTGCATCAAAAGAGTTTAATTGAGTTTGCATTACTTCCTTTGCTATATTAGGGACTGGAAGTCTTTAAAAATATCTCCCCCTCCTATGTGACTTTTTCTCTCTGCAAACCATTAACTGCCCTTTAATTGATCCAAAAGGTGGATAGGGATTAGCAGAGTCAAAGTGTAAATGAGAAGCATTTTCTTTGGTCACTGTGTGTGTAACTGGAGGATGTTTCAAACACAAAACAGGAAAAAGAGTTACTTCAATAGCTTGTTTCTTTTGCTCTTTGGATTTCATACCAAAGGAGACAGAGGGGAACTGTTGTTATTTTGTTTTTATAATTAAAATAACAACATAAACCTAGCTATATTGTAGCTGGACATCATCTGTATGGAAAGTTCTACAGTTAAAGAGAAAAGAAAATTTGAGAAGGTTTATTTTTAATTAATCTACAGAGTTATCTTCTTGTATTATTTCTGCATGTGGATTCCCAGGAATTTCAACCTTCTCCACAGAAAGAGAAATTTGGTCCATTTTTTACATCAGCCAGTTAATATTATATGAAAATGTAAAGCTACAGGGTCTTGTTTAAAGATTCTGTTGCTCTGATTTTGTACCTTTGTCATTCCAACTATAGAAAAAATGATAGTGTTTCTTGTGCTATGGAATTTCAATAAAGCATGATGCTGTAAAATCAGAGGGGAGGGAGTTGCCATTTGCTGCAGTGGCTCTTGTTGTTTTCAGAGACTCAACAACTACAGTCTGAAAAACAGTGAGGCTCAAGCTGCAAAAGTAAATGTGACCCCAGTTGGAACTGAGCCCCAGCAAGAGCGAAAGGGCTCTGCTATGAGGAATAGTAATCCTCAGCCACACTTCAAGCTTTAGCCACCGTCTTTGCAGGCACAAGCTTTGCTTTTTGGGAGGCAAACTAGCTGCTTTGGTGTAGCTTCTGTTTTATTTTGTGTGGCTTCTCCCCTAGAAGGTTATCTTCTACAGTTAAAGGGGTCAGTTGTGCAAGAGCAGTGACACAGTAAGCCCTAGTGTGACATAAATTGTGTAGACTTGTCTCTGTAGTCAGACTGTTGCACAAGCATCCTACATCCTTAGGTCCTTACAGGATATGGTAAGGATGTGGCTGGATAAACTCCAAGAGTCTAAACTCTTGGGATGTCTTTACATATTTAGACATCTCATGCTGATGTTTTCACAACATAAAAGGCTTGACAACAATGAGAGAGAGAAACTTCCACCTCAGCCCCAACCTCAATTCCAACACTTAGTAATTGAATTCCCATGGAATTATTTCTGCTGGATAATTTCTTAGAAGGATGTATCTTGCTTTTAAGATTTTGCAGCATGTTTGAATTATAATATTAATAAAGCTCCTAGTAAAGGATCTCTGGTTTTAAACAAATACTTTTTAAGGGTACTTGTTTGAGTTTCTGAACCACCAGTAAACTCAGGGAATAGAACCAGATTTGATCCAATATTCAGATGGCTCCGTTGGTCTAGAAATTCAAGCGTGTTTCTTGATATTAATTGCCTTTAGAAAGATATTTGTCCTGGTACATTTTTGGTCTGAAGTGAAATATTTTTCACTCCCACTTAATTTTTTCCAAGGAAATGCCTGTGACATATCAAAGGAGACATTTGTATTTCCAAAGAAGAATAGGAAGGAAGCATAATGCTTTTTCCAACTTGATTCTGAGGGTGGGATTTTCATAAATGCTTATCACTGGAATAGCTCCACTCCCACTTAATGAATGGCTTATGGGATTTTCAGGGCTCCAGCACAGAGTGCCTGTTACGTGTTGCAGTGACTCCTCTAAGTTGGTTAATTTTTACTGTTTCTGCTCTTGCAAAATTTTTAACAGTTGAGGTGAAGAAGAAGCACAGGATGAGAAGGAAGTGCTATTTGTGCTCTTAATTTGTAATTTGACAAATCAGACCAGGGCCATATTCATACAGGGTTAATTCCATATGTATCTTTGGGGTTTCCTATTTAAAAATGGTATAGTAAAAGTCACTAAGATATAGTAAACCAAACATTTCTCTGTTTTCGTCGTGAAAAAGGGGGAATAGTCTTTCCTTAAGGTTGTGAAGTCTTGTGATGGTAAATCTGCAGGTACTGAGGAGGTGAGGGAGATCCACATACTTAGATTTGATGTGTGAATGGACAGGGCCGTCAGACTTCATGTCTGTAGCAAGCACGGGGTGGCCAGCTGTCCCACCAGTGGTGCACCAAAGTAAGCCCTGCTTTGAATTTATTATTGAAGGTCCCTTTGACCTCTGATGCTCTCCCTAGGAGAAGAAAAGCAAGAAGCAGAAGCAGTGATGGCAGAGAGGCGATCGGGAGGGCAGGCGGAACTGACAGTCAGCATTACTCGGCGCAGCAGGGATGTTGAATTCAAGGAGGAAGGTGAGACAATAATGCCCCCTCCCTGCAAAGAGGGGTGACCTCCGAGGACAATTCCTGCCTCCCACAGCCTCCCACAGCGTTATCTGCTTCTGATGTGAGCAAATGCTGAAGTGAAAGAAATGTCCTTCCACAGCAATAAAAGGAGAATGAGCAATGACAAAAGTTAAACTGTAACGCATGAAAGGTGAGCAGAAAAGCTCCCCCCAAGTCACAGCCAAACCCAAGCAGTGAAGAGGAGATTATCTGCACCCAACCATCCTGAAACAGCAGTGAAACCCCAACAAGGGATGTGGGGGTACAGCTGTGGGGACCAAGTATCAGCCCCAGCTGTGCACACCTACCCGAAACCTCCAGATATTGGCAGTGGGCATTCTCTGACATGAAACTCAGGGAATTTCCTCTGCAAAGGGCTGCAGTTCATTGGCTTGAATAGCAAGCTGGAGGGGAGGCAGGCTCGAAGAGATGGGCACCCTGCACCACTCAGACACACAGCATGTGTGCACATAAAAGGCTCTTCACCTTATCCAGGGTCAGGCTTGTATCCATGTTTGACGTTGACCTTTATGAATTCACCTTGAGGTAAAACTGGAAAGCTTTGACTGGGCTGTGGTTTTAAATCATGATGCCTTGTCTGTGCTTCCCTAACAAAAAACATGAATTGTTATTAGCCATAGAGATAAGAAGATAAGCCAAGCATTGTCCCCAGAAGAGAAGAAACAAAGAAGCAAGTTGAAGATAAGAGATATGTTTTCTTTACAGAAAGTTTTTTAATTTCTCTCACACAGATCTGAAGAAATGCCTTAGGGGGAAGAATTCTTCTTTTTGTGCAAACATAATCAAAAAATATTTTTCATGGCAGTACTTGCAAGAAATAGGGGCAAATGAGAATGTCTCCCACAGAAACAGTCACACATGTTTTGGTCTGCCTTTATTCTGGTATATATATTCAGTGGCTTCAGACACTCTGGTCACAAATTATGTCTTTTTTCAGTGGACCTTTGTTATACAATTATTATCTAGATTTTTTTTAATATATTTTAAAATTGCCCAGTAATTCTATTGTAGGGATCTACTTGAACTTCAGAGATGCATGCTGAAAGGCTGCAAATTCTGGGTATTTCCCATCTTACTTCCCACTTGAAGCAGGACAATCACCACTGCTATGTGAGATCAAGGGTATTTGCAAGGTTTTTTGAAGAGTAAATAATTTCTTGAATTTTCAGAGTACTGGAAGTAGGTGCTGTCCCTGAGATCAAACATTTGCTGAGCTGAGACAAATCCAAGGTTTTTTCCAGGTCAGTATTGTCACCCATTGCCAGATCTCTGGGGCAATAATTTTTATGGTGCAGATTTTGGCCTCAGAATTTACTCTTTCAGTCCTATTGGTGTAATTTGAGTAAAATAATGTTAGTCATCAGTAAACAGGAAGCTGATTTTGGCAGAAACCCTGCCCCGCCCCTGAAGCAGCTGTCCTGCTTCCACCTCTCTGAGTATCACAGCCTCACTGTTGAACTCAGCTTCCCCCATCTGCAGCACCTTGTTCGAGCCTCTAGCACTGACTTTCACACATCCTAATCCCCAGTCCCACGGATCTTTGTGGCCCTCTCTGTGCATCAGATGTTGATTTCTGCAACTGCTGTGGAGCCTGTAAAGTTTTGCAGTCAGAAAAAATAACTTCCACACCTTGAGGGGAGGTTGATCTCAGTCTATCTCTGACAACTGTGAAGGACTTGAGCTCCATTTGAGTCCTGCACACATTTACCACAGTCGTCTGATGCTGGACTTCAAGGTTTTTCTCCCTTTTGGGCTGGCCTGTATGGAATTAGTGTAACGCTCATCTTTAGTTCCACCAAGTGAAAAAAAATATACTTAATCAAGAAAATAAGAGGAGAAAAAAGTGTTTGTTGAAAGAGATGCTCCATCATCACTAAAATCTGTAGTGATGGGGTGAGGCAGGAAGGTAATCTTTATAAGAAGTTGTTTACCTTGCTGGAAAACATGAAAATCAGATTTTTTCAAGAGTGATGAGGAAGGAGGGGTCAGTATTGTAACTGTAGGTAGAGAAGGGCCAGATTTGGTCTTATTCCAGGAGAGGATCAGAAGAGTAAACTGTGATCATTTTGATAGAATTTATTAGTTAGGCCATGGTTTGCAAACATCAGTTTTAATCTCAGCTTGTCCAAATCATGAGACTTTCAAGCATCTGTGTTGGGTAAATTTTTAGAAAAATGAAAACGAGAAATTCCAGAAGCTTCTGGTATTTCCAGTACAAGGCCAAATTTTGCATGATCTGAAGAGTACGTTTCAGTTCTGGTTAGGACTGAGAACCCTAACCAAGAAAAACAGAAGAAACTTCTATCTTAGAAAACCATAAAATTATCTTGTAAAGTTTCAGGTGAACAGAATAAACAGTAGAAAGACGAGCTCTGAATGAACAGGGGAATTTGCTCCCTTGCTTTCTCATGCTCATCTGAAAGACATTTCCAACCTTTCTAAGGCTCATCCTTGCTGAGAAAAGAAAAATACACATCTATTTAGGCTGCTATTGCTCTGGTTGGGAAACTGGAGAAGCTGTAGTTGCTATTTTTACAAGTTTGCTTCCTTCAGGGGAGAGATATCTTAGGTTTGAGGGGGAGGTAATGTGATCTCTTTTTCTATTTTTATAGGGGGCCTGGGGATGCACTGGGAAGCTGCAGATCTGTGCAGTTGAAAGTCTTCAGCTCCTCTTTTGAGATACTAAGGGAGGAACAGTTAGAAAAGCATGGCCTAATTAAGGATATCTAATATGGTTTCAGGAAGGGAAGGGCATGCCTCATTAACTGGCTGGAATTCTTTGAGGATATTGCTGCTCAGGGAGACCAAAAAAAAAGGCAACTCACTGTGACCATTGTGTACCTCAGTGGGCTGGGGGAGAATAAAACACAGTCAGGAGAATATGGGGTTGATACCTACATTTATGGAGTGAGTAAAAATATAATACAGAATTAACTGGTATTTAAACCTGCAGGGAGTGTAAGTATTTCTTAGTTCTTCAAATCCTGGTTGCATTCTGGCTTTTAATTTTTTATTTCTTAAAAAAAATTAAAATTATTGTTATTGATATAATTGGCTTTTGTGATTCAGTTGAAATGAAAACTGCAGTGTTTCCAGATTATCTTGTGCTAAATTTGGAGGGCAATGAGGAAAATTGCAATTAGATACAGACAGATTTAAGTGCTTTTTAAAGTTTCTAGCATGGCAGATGGCATATTCAATAAAGGTCAGATAAATGTATCATCAGGATAATAAGCCAAAGATCCTAGAATTAGAAGACGGAAAAGGTGGGTTGGATGGAGGGTTTCTCCGTATATTGATGATTTAATGTGGGAATGGTGGGAGATGCAATTTTCCCAGATCTTTGCAGAAACAGAGTTTAAAATCCCTCAAGTTATACTTGGGAGAGAGAACTCGCTCATAAAGGAAACTAATGCACATTTTGACTGAGGAAAAGTACAGTTTCACATGAACCTACTCAGTGCAGCAGGAGCAGGGCTTGCAGCTGAGGGAGGGCAAGAGCTCATGGTAGAGGGAAGGTCGGTTGGGGTGTGGGATTGAGGTTGGTGGGGATGTGGAGGCAAATAAGTCATTTGAGCTTTTCTCACCCTAGGGGTGGCCTGGGGCCAGTTTGGCCGCTCATCTTGTGTTTCTTTTAATAACTGTGAAATTTTAAGCGCTTTGAAGGAGTCTTACGTATATGACTCTGTTGATGAGGCTCCTTTGCAATTCAGTATGAGACTGGGAACACCTCACTCTTCACTTTGATGAAAGAGGATGGACACTTAGAGGTGGAGGGGCAGGAGAGGGGAGTGCAATGAAAACCTGCTTGTGAAGGGAGCAGCAGACAGCAGGCATGAGAAGAAGAATAGATCTGCTGGAAGGAGGTCTCTCAGGGACGAGGACTGGGACAAGTGCACCTTGAGCATCACTCCTTTCCCTCACCCCACTAGAATCCACTCCCAGCTAGAGTCTAGGTCATGTCAATGGACTGCCCCTGCCCCTCAAGGCCTCTTAAGAGTGTCTCTCTGCTCTGCTACTCCCAAAAAGCCTCTGCCAGTGTGTGTGTAGAAGAGCCACTCTTTTTTTTTGCTTGCCTGAGGAAAAAACCAGTGTGAGTGTCATTGCTTGGAAAAGGTGCCAGACTGCTGTTCCTGTGTTCAGCCACGGGCTGGTTACAGCAAACTCAGTGTAAGGGCAATGCTTCCAAGATATTTCCTTAGTATTTGTCCATGTTTTCTGTTTTGTGCTGTGGGAAGGGCTCTTTAACAAGGACCATCCTCTCCCCATGATATACAAGCACCTAAAACAAAAAGAACTTCCTTCTGTGGATCATCTGGTGTAGGATGGAGATAGAAGCAAGCAGAAAACGATGTCAGTGAGAGAGGGATGGGAGAGTTGCTGAGAAAACCAAGAGACAGCATCCATTGTACTGGCAGATCATGTTTGGGGATGACTACTTCGATGTCAACCTCGTTTTTAAAGTCTTGCAATGCCAAACCATTTACTTTCAGGATAAGAAGCATAACCTGTTTTCCAGAGGTTATTTAGTTCTTGATCTCTGGTTTAATACAGCCAGAGAGGATATTACCCATGATGACTGTTTTGTGAGGAACACATCTGGCTTTAGGCAGCTGGAATATTTAATACATCTTACTGAATCACTGACTAACATTCAGCAGGGAGGAATTAAGGAAAACTTTGTGTGAGGTGAGTTTTGAGGTGAAGGAGCTTGAATTTTTGCATGCCCTCACAGACGTGTGACTTATGACCTTCTAGCACCAAATTGCCCACAGGGAAAACCCTAACTTGCAATTGACTAAGGTGAATTTGAGCCAGTCAGTAACCAGCCAGGCTTCTGGGACTATTAGACTTGGACTGGGACTCCAAGGTGTTATTTTGGCTGGGTGCTGTATGAGTACAAGGCAAGAAATAGTACTCTGCAGGCTATGACCCAGAAAATACAATTTTTGAAATTCTGGCTCAACTATAGTCGAGAAGTGTTTTACTAGTGATCTAAAAAGGGTGAGAATTTCATCCAAGTATACAGAAATTATAAAATACATACAATAGGCTATTCAGTGCCTCAGAGGAAGCAAAAGGAGGCAGGAAAACAATAGATTTCCTAGACTGATTTGATTGACCATATTTTCAGACTAATATACCAAAAAATAGCATTCAGGAAACGCATACATGCACAGTCATTTGTACTGTGAAATACCATATGCCTGCAAACAAACAGACAAACAAGGTGTTGCATTTCCATTCCTCCACCTGCATGCAGGATGTTTCCTGGTCACACAGTGCAGTGCTCTCTCCACACCAAAATGCCTGAGAAACACACAGATGTCTGGATTAAAATTCCGGAGCCCTGGACTAGGTTCAGTGATCACTAAGGACTTCAGTGCAACCTTCAGTTCCTGGAACCTTCCCATGACATCGGCAGCTCATCTTCCAGACGTGCAGCCGACCAGCGCCCAGACACTGCCCTGCAGCTCCTTGGCACCAGGGCAGCCCTCTCTGTTTGTACAGCACCCGACACAATAAGCTGCCAGTCAGATTTGCAGGATGCTGTATGATCTTGTGATATTAATAATATAATGATAGCATTATAACTGGACCATTCAACTCCGTAGCTTGTTCTTCTGTAAATGATTTATAAGTTTTATGCATTTTATATGTCTCTCATTAAAAATGCATTGAAAAATACCATCAAAATACCATTTTGTGAGGCTCAGGCTCCCTTTATTCTTGTTACAGCCATCTGCCATTAAGCTTTAATAACTGGCTGATTATAATTTATTAATTTATCACCTGTTCTTTATACAGTTGGATAAAATAATTGTCAACCAATGTGAAATGGCCTCCTATTGTGTTATTAATCCCCAAAGCAATTAGAAAACCCACTGATTGTACAAGCCATTGAGAATGTGCAGTTACTCATGCTAGAAATTATCTGCGCTGCTCATCACATCAGTGCATGGTTGGTAACAAGGTTTCTGTCACCAGTGAGAATTTGAAAGGAGTAGTTTAACTAGAGAGGCTTTTAATTTTGTTTATTTATTTTATAACAAGCCTGTAGTTATAGGACTAACAATGGATGTGTAGGTTCCACCTTTTTTTACAGATTTTGTGGGCATAATCTGAGAAAGGCAATATCAACTTCATATAGTGTTATACTCTTGCTCCTCAGACTTTTTTTGGAGAGATTTATGTCCCAAGGATGAAAGGGTAATTTAGGGACAGCTATAAATGCCAAATCTTTTAGAAGATTGACTTCAGTCAGCTTTGGATGAAGACATCAGACTTTAGTATCTCTCCTTTGATTTTTATCTGCCAAGGATTCAGTGTGGGTTAGTTGTGGGCTTTCTGATACGGATATTTACAGTATGTGAAAAGGGACAGAGCCAATGGTGTGTTGAATCCAACAACTGTCATTTAGCAAAGCCGTTTGCTTACCCTGCCAGTGTGAAGGAGATATGAGGGCCAACCCAGATGTGAAGAAGTTCCTTATCTCCCATCCTATTTACAGTGCAGGCTTTGTGCTACAATACCTCTGGTACTAACAAGTCACATTATGGTAATGCTGCTCCTGATGCAGATTTAGTGGCTTTTCTGGTGAAAAGAAAGAAAGAAGGAAAAAAAAAAGAAGAAAGAAGGAAAGAAGGAAAGAAGGAAGGAAGGAAAGAAAGAAAGGAAAGGAAGAAAGGAAGAATGAAAGAGAAAGAAAGAAAGAAAGAAAGAAAGAAAGAAAGAAAGAAAGAAAGAAAGAAAGAAAGAAAGAAAGAAAGAA
>JAWWLV010000088.1:142454748-142522518 GCA_035041135.1 Platyrinchus mystaceus
AAAAGAAAAGAAAAGAAAAGAAAAGAAAAGAAAAGAAAAGAAAAGAAAAGAAAAGAAAAGAAAAGAAAAGAAGAAAATGCAACTGAGGAAAGCAGCTGTCAATGGTTCTTTGTCCTAAAGGAAGCTGCCTGGCCCAGTCTGGTGCGTGTGCCTAGTCAGAGACCACGTTGGTGGGTCAGGCACAGTGAAGGAACAGAGCTGCCAATTACAGTGATATTTTATTTCACATTGCTTGAAGTGGTCTGGGAGAACTTCCACTTAAAAAAGATTATTGTATAGACCTAAAAACTGCCAACATTCTGCTATTAAATAGGGTTTTGGGCAGACTTAGGAAGAGATTTTTCATCTCTCTTCTGTCTCCAACAATACCTACTACACAGTAAATATGCCTGTGCATTAGTACTGTGTAGTGATTTCAAGTACAAGAAAGTCTTGAGTCTTCCACCAATATCATACTACCTCTGCATGATGGTAGGATAGTTGAATTATTCCTCTTTCACCCAACACTGCTGTTCTCTTGCAGGTTTTGTAGCTTTTCACAGTTAAATTTGGGGAAACTGCTTTGACAAAAAGACCCAGAAAAAATTGATATTGGATTGAACATGTTAGGAGATCTGTACTTTCTCCTTCTGCAGGGAATGCAAATCAGAAGTAAAGAGGTCATTCTTGATATTATTTTACTATTTGGGGCTTTTCTGGAAGTAAAAATTGGAAGAAATCTCATGCAAATATTTGTCCTTCTGAGACATCCAAGCCAAATGTGAACATATAAGGGCTTTAGATAAAGCAGACATAAGTGCAGTGAGTTCCTGAGAAAATTTCTCGCCTTAACCCTCCAGTGAGTCAACAGATAAAATCCAGACTGTGGAAAGTAGAAAGTCCTCAGAAATGGTGCAGCCACTATAAGTATCTTGCATTGAAGGTACACGCCTTTTGCCTACATAATCCTCAGCTGGGATGAGCATGAGAGGATCTTCCACTCCTTCCCTCCACTGTAGACTACTTTACAATCTTACACTAGAGCAATTACTACAACCTCTTCATCTTAGGTTGCAGCAGACAGTTTGCCCTCTATCATAACTGAGAGGCAACTAACAGTGTTTTCACCAGATTTGAATTTCATGGTTCTTCCTGAATCAGGTTTTCAGTAGCAGCTGGGGAACTCCTGAGTATGAAAACTGGTTATGGCATGACACAGGCTAGCAGGTAGGTAATGTTTCAAGCATGGAATAGACAACTGTTATTGGCTGTGTTTTCACTGCAGGTAGGAGGTCTCCAGTTAAGGTTAATCTTGCAGTGTTAGTTGAGCCACAATGCATATATCCTTTTTGAATATAGGGACAACACAGAAGGAAATGCACATTCAAAATAAGACTACAGTCAGTTATCCACGTAAGAGATCTGTCTGGCTCCAAAGCTGATGATCTGTATAATGCATCAGAAAAAAAACTTCACAGGTGAAGAACAGATTCACAAAAAACTCTGATTGATGAGGCAGTACCAGTGGTGTTTCCCCTCAGCAAAATCATCATCTAAGGATTCTGCCTTATTTTTACTTATGACAAAGTTCCAATTTGGGAATCCATCATAAGAACCACTATCAATTACAATTTGTAATATCAATTTGTAAAAATGTGGTTGAATTCCATGTGGATCTAAACTCTGTTTAGCAAACTGTGGCCATATTCCATACTAGTTATTTCCACAAAGGGATTGCATATATCCATATGCATCTCTGAAACCATCACAGTAATATCCCATAATTATTTTTAGTGCATTAAAAGGTGTTCTCTGACTACATCTACCCTGCTGAATGCATCCACTAGTGGTTGCATCCACACTAGACAGGCTGGCCTTCTTGACAGCAGGGTAGCTCTGTCCTTTCCTTACCACACTTGGCCCTATGTCCTTCTTCTGGGCCTTCTTCCCATAAGACATAGCTGTCATTTTGGGTCCCTTCTGTGAGCTGTGCTGCAGTCCTGCTGCTGGATGTGTTCATGGAATGAAGCTGAGGCTCTACATTTTGGTCTTGTATGTAAGACATGACAAGTTTGGAGTTTTTGAGTTTGCAAAGCCTGTAGGTAAGTTGCTGGGGGAATCTGAAGAACAGAAGAAAGCAAGCCTGGTGCATTCTCATCCATACTGCCTGCTGGGAGATGTTCCCAGGGCAGAATAGATAAGAAATAATACTTTGATTTTTCTTTCAAAGGACCTATCTATTACTTTCCAAAAATAGCATGAGAGTGAACTAATGTTTGCGCAATAGGAAGATCACTGAATCCAGAACAGGCATGAGGTGGGGAGTGAGATGATGGTGTAGACATACCCCCACCCAGATGAGTGTATGCAAATTGGAGTGATTTTCTGGGATCAGAGAGGTGTGGGAAAACACTGGGGAACTCAGTGTTCAAATGCTGTGAGTGCATCTTTAGCACTGAGTGTGTCAGCCCTTGCGAAAAGAGATCCTGAGCATTAATTGGTAATCCTGCTGTGAGTGAAATACACACCCCCAGATTTGGGGTTTCTCTGTGAAGGAGGAAGAGACAACAGCTTCACCTGAGTTAATTCTGAAGTGAAAACATAAGCTCTGACGCACAGGATCATTTACTCTTTTATGTGGGAAAACCTATTATTAGAGCTTGACTGAAATGTGTAAGAGACTAACAATAATGACACAACTTCATATTTCAAATACTGAGTATTAGAGTTTGGTGATGACTTTCTCATCCTTGTTTAGACTCTCCTTCTTAGGGAAGGTCTTGTGAAAGTAACCTATTTCTTTAACAAAGCTTTGCTGCAGTTTGGATGTTGAAGACAGTGAAGATCCTCTGGAGATCCTCTGCAAAACACCCTGGAGCCATTTGCATCCATTAACTCCATCACCAGCATGTGGCTGCCTGTAGGCCAGGATGCCACCTTTTATGTCTTGATGATCATTCTTCATGGGGAAAGTGGGAGGCTTTTGGTTATGAGGATGAGTTCACCCAAGGATGCTCAAGTTAAAGGGTCCTTTCCAATCTCTCAATCAGATGGGGCAATTTATAATATAGAGCTTAAAAAAAAATTTCATTTTCACCTAGTCTGTTGAATGCTGCTTAATATGCTGCAGCTTGTTTTTAGGACTTCCAAATTCTGACGAGCACATGGTATGTCACATCCCAGGGTGTGTTCCAAGGCAGTAACACAGTGGGTTAACTACCATCAAATGGTGTCCCTGGTTCCAGTTCTGACTTGAAAAGAGCATCACTGACACCTCTAGCCAGTTTTTTGGCTTTCTTCCAAGGTTTCCTCCCTAACAGATGCTGAAATCCCAGCAGAAAGCAGGGATGAATATAATGAAACAAATGCACAGCATAGTTAATTAGTAATTAAAGTCTCTTAAAACATGTAGGATTGCACGGAATCAAAAAAGAAGGAAGGTTTATCGACTCTCTAACCTCAAAAGATTTTTCTATTGCACCTATCATCCCATTAATTTTTAACGAGTGAAAGAGGGGAGCATGTCTTGCTGTCAGGTACCCAAAGTAGGAATCCGGGGCAGTTCTGGCATCTCCAGTAAGACAACCCAGTTTGCTGCAATGGTAACAAAATGTAAGTTTGCACCAGCAAGAGAAACAGAAGAAAACACAGAGAGAGAGTCTATCATTAAAGAACTGAAAGCACTTTTAAAAAGTAGCTCCTGGGGACTGGTCTCATTATGTTTTTGTAGCACCTGGCACCACAGAGCCCTTCTAAATTCAGTTTTTGGAGCTCAAACACACCCAACAAAATGACAACACCAAATATCAAGGCTTAAAATAAAATTTTGTGACAGATGTATTAGGAGCAGGGTTTGGGGAGGAAGAGGATCGGGGTTGATGGACTCTGAAAAAATTCCATCACAGTGAGTCACAATTTAATTGAAAAACAATAAAAGAAAGCAAGGGTGGGGAAAAGACATGGGTGAAAATCAGAGGTCACCTGCCGTTGTGATAATTTAACTGAAGTTTTGGAAATGAATCATCACAGCAGGCAATGGAAGGTTTCACCTCGGGCAGTAACAGGAAATGCAGGGCTGTAGCTGTGTGCAGAGCATTTTGGGCTCTCAATCAGCTCTTATTGATCAGGAAAGTACAGCTGTGCTCAAAAATTCTCAGCTTTTCTCTCATTTTCAGTTCGACAGAAAGAAATATCTCAGGCAGCCATTTTCAGCATCTTTTTCTCGGAAGCAATGGGGTAAGTGGGAGGAGAGTTCACAGGAGGAAGATAGAAAACTCAAAATTTTACTCACATGTCTAATGAAATCACATGCTGTCAGTGGCCCAAATAAAAAAAAAACCAAACCAACAACCAACAAGTCACAACCTACACCCCTACACCCTTGCTTGAAAGAAGAGATGCAAATAGCTGTCCAAGAGAAGACCTGGATGAGACATCCTTCAGAAAGGCTCACTTCTGTTCATGAGCACACAGCTATCTAGGGCATCCTTCTCTGGGCATCAGACTTCCTGGGATGGGAAAAGATTTTGCCCAGAAGTTGAGCTTAATGCCAAAATTTATAAGCCAGAGATTTCCAAACTTCTGCTGCATGGTGTGTCTGACACTGCCTGTGACGTCTTCTCATTGCACATCAAAATAGTTCACATCCCATCAGTTGTACACTCACTTTGGAAAGCTACAATCATATGGTTCTGAAAGTGTTTGCCTTTGGGGTGAGAAGGGAATGTGTAAAGATCAGACCAGCAAAACCACTTGGTGTGGTACAACTCTGTACCACAGCAGCCCAGGCATGGGTTAAACATAAATGCCTTAATGCCTCTGAATCTGCTTGCAATTGTCTTCTGTACCAAGCCCAAAATGTCTTGGGAACTGATTTTTTCTGCAAATCAGTAAATGCTGCAGGGTCTCTCTCTCCATTCAGGTGTCTCTGTACTGTGTTTCTTCTCATGCTGTAGACACAGTGAAGAATGGCAGGCTTTTTAAAAAATCATTCCAACCATTAGATACCAAATCATGTGAGCCAGGAACCAGGCACAGAGACCCTTGACATCTCTGAGGTCTCGTTATGGACCTCCACTTTGGCCTGACTTTGCCATGATTTCACTCTTGTCCAAGCATGGCCCATTTGACAACTGCCCCCTGAAGAAATGATGGGTGACCAAATGGCCATTAAGTGACAGTGCAGGGAAAGAAGCAGCATTTCCATTTTTCTGGGAAAGGACCAGATATTACACGGTGCTTAAATACATGCTTAAATGGATACATATGGGCTTGTGTATGTGATGCCACACTGGATTAGTGCATGGTCCACACTGATATCATGTGGGCTTTATGAGGATTTTATATGAGAGCTCCACTGAACATCATCTCATAGGGGAGTCTAGCTCTGGGAAACATAAATAAGGCTGTGAGGTACAAATACATTTAAGGAAAGGAAAAACTTTCCATGTATGATGGATGCCTGGCAAGAGCTGAGGAGATCCACAGGCAGAAGCTTACCCACAGAGTTTGTATGGAAAAAAGATTTTGGAAAGTGTGAGAATAGGTAAAATTTAGACACTGCAATTAGATTTTCTTGTTTCTTTATTTTGTGCTTAAAAAAACCTAAGAATTTATATGCAAAACAAGAATTAACCAATCTCCACCTCAAAAGAAGATGCCACAACAAAACCAGAGCTCCCATCTCCTGTCACCTTTAAAATCCCCCAGCATTTGCACAGTCTGATGTACATGAGGTGAAGCATTGAAAAGGTAGGAAACTCCAGAAGTTACGATATCTCACAGAAGTTTTCATGGCTGTAGGACAGATGTGTCATATTTTCTTTGTAACTCAGAATATCTGATTATTATTTTTAATGTACACTATAAAATATAAAGAATATGAAGGGCAGAAGAGTGACTGTGAAGTGTGAAATGTAGCCTTTCTAATTTGAAAAGTGTTTTACACCCACTTTACCCTGCTGTCAGTTACTTCCCTAGATACAAAATGAAGTAATGCCCAAATAATTCTAAAAACCCTTATTAATTTTATTAACTGCAAAATTTTTAATACTTTTGTGTTTCCTGTGTAAGCAACACACATGTGGTGATTTTTGTACAAAAATTCTATTCCCAGGAGAGTCTCAGTGCTCTGAGGATCACAGCAAAATGCCTGTAGAAGTGCAAGTTACACTGAAAGTTTGTTTTGACCTCTGAAGCTTAGTCTGGCTTGGGCACAACCACAGAACAATTGCTGCTGGTCCTAGGATGCTTTTGTGCTTCAGAGAAACAAGGGGTAGTATGTAAGCTGGAGCTAGAACTAGGATGTCAGAGAAGGGTTTTCTGTGGTATGAAATATGCACTAGCGGGGAGTCCCCATGTTTATGATGAAAATCTCTGAGCGTGTGGAGTGGCTCTTCTTTAAACACATCAGGCTTTTGGCATTTTCAGGAGAGACAAAAAAATTATTGCCAGGAGTTAGTAGATTTTAGTACGTAAAATATGCAAATTACTGCATTTGAAATGAACTCTCAGATTAGTTTGGGGCCACCCAAACCTTCTGGATCACAGAATCATAGAATAGCTTGGGTTGGAAAGGACCTTAAATATCTTCTAGTCCCATCCCAGGGCAGGGACACCTTCCACTAGACCAGGTTGCTCAAAACCCCATCCAACCTGGCCTTGAACACTCTCAGGGATGGGGAATCCACAACGACTCTGGGCAACCTGTGCCAGTGTCTGACCACCCTCGTGGTAAAGAATTCATTTCTAATATCTACTCTGAATCAATCTTTTTTCAGTTCAAAGACATTACCCCTTGTCCTATCACTACATATCCATGTAAAAAGTCCCTTTCCAACTTTCAGCTTTCAAGATGAACACCCTTGTTAGGGTAAATCTTAACTGTGAGCATGCTGAGTGGGGCCTTATTGTGCTGACAACAGAAAATACTGAAGCCCTTGAAGGTACTTATGTGACCCTCATCACTGGTGTACCTGAGCACTGTGGAGCATCAATTGTTCCTTCGCGCACATTCTAATGGGAAAAGGAGCAATAACCTTTCTGGGGTCTTTAAATATAGGTGCCCTATGATTCATGTGACCCAGGAGGGACCAGAACTGACATCTCCAAAATCCTGGATTAATGTCCTGCGCTTACAGTTAGTCTTGATGACAAAGATGATACAAACTTCTGTAATACAGTGGCAATACCAGACTGGGTCTGCATTGTTGGAGTTGATTGATGAGCTGCGCAAAAACTGAGCTGGGTGAGTGTGGTTCTGTGCTTATGTGACGGGGTCTGACAAGAAGACTGCTGAAATATATGAACTCTGTATTACCATCTGCTGGTTTGTAAGAGGTCAGGCTTGTAACTGCTGTGGTTGAAATTTGGAGTTTTAATTGGCTTTTGTAGATATTTAGATTATACAAGATTTCCAGTTTTACTGGTATGAATATTAAGGAGATGCTTTTAAAATTATGGACTTGTTGTAACTATTTTTTGACATCTCTGAAAGCTGAGAGCTGTTTTATAAGTAGAATAGCTAACACCAATATTACTCAATTCTGTACATAATAAATAATGTTATGATTTGAAAATGGTCTATTACATTTCGTTAATAAGGTTTAACAGGCATGGATCATGTCACACACAGTTGTTAGCTTTATTGTTAATCAGATCTTTCTCATTAACACACTGTAGTTAAGAATGAAGTACCCTAAAACTGACTATGTAATGTTAAGTGTAATTTCTGAAAATGCCATATTATTCTGTTCTAAGTTCTTTGGAATTGCTTATTTAATGGAATATTCAGTCCCTAAAATAAATCCTTTACTTTCTACTGTTAACTTCACAAAATGTTTTAAGGACAAACACAAGCACACTGTCCTTTCAGGAGAAGGTTGAAGTTATTAGAGGTTTGAGAGATCCTGATCAGCAAATGCCAAATCTAAACTTGTCACAACTGTACTTATAATAGCTGAACTTTCCACCTCCCCTGAGTGGCCTGTCTTGTCACACTTATTCTACCTGACCTATTTTCCAGCTCCACACATAAAGATGTAAAAAAAATTTCTGCATCTCTTGAACAAGGACAGAAAGAGTTTTCATAGTGCTGAATCAACACAAACCCTGTCTGTGACTGGGGACCTCTGCCTCCTGCTTCCCACAAAAAGGATTTTCCTTCTGGAGCCCTGGACTGTTTCCATCTGCATCATTCACTCACTGGGGTGTCTCATAATGAGGTGAAGATACAATGATGTTATGTCATGTAAGTGAACTGATGCTTGAGGGTAAAGAAAATAGAGAACAAAGTATATTGTGCTACAGGTGTTCAGTACAAGCATTCATCCTACTGTATTGTCTACATTTGCAGAGGGCTCCAGAGCACAGAGCTACATAGGAGCTGCCAACATGAAGGGTCAGGGCATGGGATAAAGCTCACTCACACAGTCACCCATGGATAGTTTTCTGGCGTGGTTTGGGGGCAGTTTGAGCTGATGGCTCAGCAGCTGGAAGGAAGGGGCAGCCTAGATGTCTGAGCATCAGCCATCCCATCCAGGGACAGACCCTGGCCTTTTTTACTTAGTAAAAACATACCACAGAGACTTGGCATAACGATACTTAATGATAGCAACATCATGTGTGTTTATTTATGTGTCTGACTATGGCAATGATAAACAAGGTTGTAATGTCACTAATGAATTGCTTTGTTCTTCCCTCACTCATTGTTTGAATATACATCCAGGCAAGAAATTGTACCCAACACCATTCTCTGGCACTGGGACCAATTGCTCCTCTCCTACAACTAATTTGTTTTATCATACCAGATGGGTTGGCTGCATCCAAACTGCTCATTGGAAATGGTCTTTGGTCCATGAAAGATTCTTAATTGGGCCTGGGCACTTTATTTCAGGGAATACTACCTGGCACAGACCCAAACTATGCTAGGGACCATCAACAGTGCTGATAATAAAGCTCTCTTGCCTCAGAACAACTCTGACATTATTTAATGTATTGGAATAGATGTTGCCTGAATACTTTCCAGTGAGTCCTTGGTGCTACATAATTAATAATCTTACACTAAGGAATAAATCATAGTGTTCAATGAGGAAGGAAAAGATAATAATTTCAGCTTTACATGTCAATAAGCTAAAGCCCATAGTAATATAGCCTCAGAGTTATGCCTATAATAGGCAAGGTTATAAATAGTTATTGAGATTCACACCAAAAAATCCCTAAAATGTAGACAGGACTTTTGAACTAGATGCAGTAGTGGCTTCTCCCATTAGATGTGCAGTTAACAGTGTGTGTTTTCGAAGTGTGCTTTTGCTCTCCCCAAAGAAATAAACTTTGTCGAAACAGAATCATACAATGTTCTGAGTTGGAAGGGACTCACAATCATCAAGAATGAGCCAAGTGACCTCAGCAGCTTGTATGACTTCTCATGTAGGGAGGGGAAGGGGAAGGAAAGGCTTGCAGATGCAACTAAGACATGAAGGACAGCCATAGACCTCATCTATGTTCTAAACACAATGGACCTTTTGTTCAAGCAAATGAATAGTTTATAGACAGTTTTGCACCCTCACTGGACTTGCTTTACTTTTAGAAGCTTCAATAAATGTTTCATCTTTTGCACGCACCTAATTCTGGTAAATGAAACAATTAGTCAGTGTGGAAACTGGTTTCCAATGTGGAAACTTTTACTGGAAAACCAGGAGGGAGTACTGCATAGCAGTAGTCAGGTTCTCTGTTTCTTCTCCTGCTCTGCTGAACCAGCATTTTGTCATGAGGCTATTGCCAAAGGAAAAATGCTTTGCTTTTTTTCTTTTCATAATGTGGCAGTTCTCTGTTTTTCAGAGCAGAGCCACCAAGGTGAAAATTAGTGGGGAGGGAATGTCATCTTCCCTCAACAGGATTCCAGTACCATCTGCTGGTAGGAGAAACATTGGTTTAGCTTGGACCTCCCTCTCAAATCTGTATTCTGTCCGTGTGAGGCAGTTCAGTATATTTTTAATTAATTGTGCATGTCAGTCAGAGCCACTCTCTTAACAGCAGTCATATCTTAACATATGAGCTCCTCACACCTTTCATAAATATTTTATCTATCAGATTCAGCAAGAGTGGCCCAGTTTTCAGTAAGGGAACACTTGGTTCAGACATCAAAGTCCTATCTAAATAATGGCATAAGCCTGGTGAGTTTATGTCTCACATCAGTGGTGCATCTGGGAAAGGACAAGCAGTTTTGAAGCACAAACATTTGGGGCAATATGCTTCCTTTCTATGCTTCCCTTGGTAGACACAGAACTCAACAAAATCAGCCTGTGACTGAATGTTCTTTGGCCATGGAGCCACAAAAGCAGATAGATCCTCAAGGGGTCAGTTCCCAGCATTTTGATTGTCTCCTGGTTGTCTGCAGACCGTTTAATACTTCTAGTTCTAATTATGGGCTGTGGTTCTGAAAAGCATATCTTTACTTTTGCACTTTTGCTTCCATCCCACTGATTTCAATATATGCAGAGTTTACTGTTGAGCTGAGGTCGTGTTTCTGGATGTCTTAAAAAATCACCCTGGCTTAGTCTAGAGTGCAGGTGTGGGCATCTGCAGAGACACTCAAGCTGTCTTTAGTAGGGCTAGCATAGGCACACGCAGGAATATGAATGTTTCATCATAAGCTTCAATATCAATACCTGAACTAATTTCTAAAATTAGTTCAAACTCTCTCTGTGTGTTATGACCATGTTTCTGACAGATCTAGCTGATAAAAGACATTTTCATCTTAGTTATTTTCCGAACTTACATTATCAAAATACTTTTTGAAAATGTATATGATGATGGGAACTTATACTTCAGCAAAGTTATTAGTAATGGTGTATAAATTACTAAAGTACTTTTCAAGTTCTACTTTACATTACATATTGTTAATAAAGATGGAGGCAAATCTAGGCCATTGAAATGCACATTCTTTAGTAAGGTTCAGCTTTCTGCAACTCTATGAAAGGTCCTGACACAACTGTAGAAATATTGTTTGCTTTGGTAGCACAAAATACCAGTTACAAGACGAACACCCTTTATTACTCCTCATTGCAACCTTCATACATGGGGATTTTAACAGTTTGTTATCATATAATGTAAAGTAAGGTCTCTAATAACTGTATTTAGAGATTTCTTCTAACATTTTCCATTAACTCAAACACAAATATTAGTTTTCTTTAAAATCCATGAATCATCCAAATTAAACGTGCTGCAGGAAATAGGCCCACAGGCTATATACCCTATGTAACATTTGGTACACTTCATGTAACTTTTAAAAGCAATACTTACTTTATTACAGTATCATAGACTTGTCAAACATTAACTTTACAAGTTTAATGAAAAACAAATCCTAATGATAAGGTTAACTTACAAGGACTATTTCTGCTAAAACATCCTAGCTCTCCATTTAAAGACCATTTCAGTCTTTAAATATTAATACACTGCAGGTTTATTACTATTATGCTTGGATTTAAATGATCTTTTTATATTAAAATAAACCACTAAACACTAATTTCACCCTTGAATATTCTGATCTAGTAGAGTCTAAAAATTCCTAAAATTCCTCAAACCTTCAGGATTCTCTCTTTATGTTGAAAAGCCTTCATGGATTCTTAAGTAATTCAGCATTCCATTGAATGGTAAATTTAGGTGTGCCACTGGGGATTTGGGGTGCAGTTTTATCTTCAATTTAACCTGGTATAACCTACTTTCCCCTGTGTGCCCCCACTCATATTCCTGTCCCTCCCTATCACAGTGTCTGCAGATCATGGAAACGTGCAGTGAGTTGACATGAAAACCAACCACACCCAAGGAAAAAAGATTTGTTTTCTGTTGATTTAGCAAACAGACCCATTTGTTCAAGGTGATTGTTAGATCTGATGGAAGGGGTGTCTGTGGGGTGGGAACTGGACAGACGTGGCCATCTTCTCTTGGTGGCTGCCTCCTCTGACAATGGGGTAAGTGTAAGGTGATGTTATGTCTCTATTTAATTTTTTATTGTTCCCTAACTCCCAAATTTTCTGCTTCATTGTACCTGCAACATGATACAAGACACGAAGAATGCCAAAAAGTACCAGAAACCTAGAAATTATGCCAAAACACCAAATTAAGGGAAGCAAGCATGGCCTGTTTTTCATACACATCTGTGGTAGAAGCTGCAAGAAAGCCCTTTGCAACCACAGTGATAAGGAGGGGATGCAAGAGGAAGAAACAAGATATAAAAACTTGAAACCTACACACAAATTACTCCTTCCACTGACTGAACTCATGGATTGTTGCTCAGCAATAGGAACATCCAATATGGGATCTTTAACCCAGAAGAGGATTGGTGAGAAACAAGTGTCCTAGGGTTGCTAAGGATTTTAAACATAGAAAGATTGAAAATACTTGTTTCCTATTTCTTTATTCATTGTGAATACAAGTGAAATGCATGCTCAGGCAGCCTGAGAACTTGATAGAAAAGATGCAATTCATTTGGCAAAGCCATCATTTGGCAAAGAAATTATTAAATCATGAAGCGGAAAAGATAACAAATATTGCTGAGATTCGTTAGCCAGGGATTTTTATTCACTGCTGCACAGATTGGACTGGTTTTTAAATGATGTCAGTATTGAAGAGGACATCCATCTACTCCCTGGTACCTGTTCCAGTGGCAGGAGTGTCAGAATGTATTCAGAGCTGCCTGGCTATATTTGCAGAAGATTTTTCTGTGAGAGGCAGGTTTATGTTTTGTCTCAAAAGTATTGAGATTTGAAGCAAATAATACTTAGGTCCTCAAAATTACTTACATAAAAAATTCTCATAGGCTTGAATTTACCTTTTGAGCTCCTACATGCCTACCTTTTTAAGTGGCTCATATTCCAGAAATTCTTTACAACTTACTGCTTTCTGGACGTGGAAGTCTTTTCAGGCATCTCCTCTTAATGAACTAAAATTAGTAGTTACTTACAAACCTCTAGGGTCATACTAGTGACTGTTTCCTAATCCTTCCTGCAGGCCTGTTCAAATTGCAATACATTTTTGTGAACTGCTTGTTTTATTGAATTTGCCTCTTCATTCCCTTTTGTTATTTCGTCAAATATTTGCTACTGGAAAGCATCAGAAATGTGAAATGCTTTGACAAAAATCAAAGTTATTATTTCTTTTATGTGCAGGGGGTGTGTGTTTGGGTTGGGGTTTTGTGGGTTTTTGTTTGTTTGTTTTTCTTTATCACAGCATCGTGTTTGGTTTTCTATTCACAGGACGACCAAAGAACATTTGTACAAAAATGAAACCCTCAGCAGAGAACAACAGGTATTTTCCTCCCACTTTCTCAATGGAAAACTGGGAGAAATGCCCACTCCTGTGTATGTAATTTCATACACTGTCTCAATGGGCAGTTGTAAAGATTTCTTGTAAGATTCACAGGACACATACTACCTACTCTTAATTTCTGCCCAACACATGAAATTGAACCTGGCAGTTTTGAGTTACCCATAGCCACTAAAAGAAACATTTCTGTGGGAAAATATACACATGAAACCCACTTAACTTTACATCCATAGAATTCCCCATATGAATGTAGAATGAGGTCACAAACATACCCCAGACCTTTGTCCTGGTGGCTGGGAATATAACTAGAGTGTGATGAAAAACTCAGGTGTTGCCAGCCTTATTTTGCTTGGCTGTTGAGAAAGGCTGGACAGCATGAGTGAAGTTCTCCTGATCCAAGATATGTTCTCAAAGAAGTTGTAAATAATTGCCTTCTTCCGGATACAGTAGAGAAGACTGAAGCCCTGCCCATCAGGAGGTTACTGATCCTCCAGCAGAGCGTCCCATGTCCAATTTCCCCTGCTCCACACTCCAGCCCATTGCAGGAGTGACTGTGGGTGATATTCCTGAAGGGAAATAACCAGAGCTGCTGGCCAGGAACGTTTTTTTGGTAAAGGTAATGACATTTCAACTGTATCTTATGGTGTTGCTGTTCAGTGAGCCCAGGATCCCACCTCAGCCTAAAACATTTTGTAATACCTGTTCTACCACCAATATCAGTTTACTCTCTTTCACTGTGAAGCCAGCAGCAGCAGAATCACAACAACTCTGCTGCTACCTGATGAGTGGATCAGGTCAGCATAATTCACACCAGTGCAGGTTAGTTTTAGCAGTGCAATTTTGTTCAGGAATATGATGCTTTCACACATCTAATTGAACAGCTGTATTTGATCTTTGTAGCTCAGGTTGGGACCAAAGCATATGATGATTTGCCCTAGGCAATAAAACTGTAGTTTAAAATGCCTTTTTGAAAGAACTACTAATTTCATAAAAAAACCTGTTTCCCTTCTCCCCGCCCCCACCTTCCCCATCATAGTAAAGTGTGTAAAAGATGTGTAGTACAATTTCTTACACTTGTGCATACTGAGAGTAGCACCTTTGGAGCTATGGACAAACATGAGGCGGCTCTTCTTTGTAAAGTGGCTATTTTTGCAGAAAAGACCAAAACATTTCCTGTTCTGCCCTTATTAAAAAAATGCTCTCAGCTTTGAGGGTAACACTTGCCTGTGCCTGGTGGGAGCAGTAAGGCGTGGAAGCAGAGCAGTGGTGGAGCTTGTTGCTTCTTGATGCTAGAGAGGTGTCAGGGGACAGGATGCCATCACACCATCACACCTTCTTGCTGCAGCAGCTGTCTACATGTACAGACTTTCTGATGAGAGTGGACTGAGGACCTGACAAAGCCACAGTGCTTGTGCAGCACAATCAGCAGCCAGGGCATTGCATGCTCTGGAGATGTGGTCAGAGACTCCCTGGGGTGAAAAGAACCTTATTACACTTCAAACTCTTATATTTAAAGCTTTCCCCAGTAGTTGATGCTTATCAGGTTGTCACTGCAGCTTAGGGTGTCAGCCACTTCTCTGGAGACACTTTAAGGTAGTATCACCAGTATCTGATCTTCTCACTCAAGATCTTGCCAAGATCACTTTTGCTTGTGCTCCAGGGGTGAAGGAACAAGAGAGTGTCAAGGGTCTCTTCACCTTATCAACCCCTTTCGCTCCCTCTTAAAACGTGTTTGCAAACTGTCTTATGAGCAGCCAGTTGGCGTGGAGGAATTCTAGTGCAGAGACTTCTTCACTCTGCTCAGACAGATGAGACCAATACTCAAACCTCTAACTTGCCCTAATTTTCTGCCACTTTCACTTGCTGAGGGTAGGACTCACTAGGTTTGATTTGTGCTCTTACACAGTGCCCATCCCCATGGCAGCTGAGCTTCCTCTCACTTCCTCCTCCTCTAAAATTCCCTCTGGGTTAGTGTTGAGAGGTAACTGTGACTCATATTCCTCATCAGATATAAAATGGGAGATGTTTATTGAATATAATTTCTCTGTGTCGTGTGGATACTTCTGTGTTGCAAATCTCCAAATTATTGTACAGTGGTTGATTATTGATTCTGCTCTTTGAAATTCAGACCTCAGGTCTTCTCAGAAGGCCTGACAGAATTTGACAAAAAATGATTACTTATCTATGGATTTTTTTTTTTTTTAATCTAACCCACTGAGTTTAATAAAATATCGAGAAGTGATTTCTGGGGAGATGGGAGGAGGAATCTTCCTTTAGTAGCTTGTATAGGATTTAGATAATTTTTGGATTAGCCTGTTGAATTTGATTTAGGTCCTGATTCAGCAGAACATTTTAGTACCGCTACTTGGCTGAAATGAACAGGGATGGATCTGAACACAGAGAACATTACAAGTTAGTGGATGAGACTTTTAAAGGGATTTAAATGTTTAACTCATTAAATACCTTTAAAATTCTGTCTTTAAATACCTTGCTGAATTAGGGACCTAATTCCCACTGAATTCTCTGTGGGCTGGATTCTCCAGTTTGCCAAGTTCATTTGTTCCCTTTAGACTTCCTCCTGAGGTTTCCCTTCATCAGCAAATGTGTGTTGAAATACACCTTGTTCTGTCTGCAGTTGGCATTTAAAAGACATTCATTAAACACGTTGGCTAATGCGTTATTAAAGAAACACCTTTTATCCTTCTCTAATCATATTCTTGGTACATCTCTCATGATGCAATAGGTGCTGGGTACATTTCAAAGGTGCGTAATTGTGTCTCACAGCGTTGTGATGTAACAGGCTTCTCAGGTATCATCCTTCCATGCGTGAGACAGGGCTGGGTTGGTTTATGGGATGAGAGCATATCTGATATGTTGGAACTGGGTGGAGGAAGAGGTTGGTGGTAATGCTGCCAGGAGGTCATGCTGGGTTATGGTCCAGTGCTCTTTCCAGAGCAGCCTCCCTGTGCTGGGGACATCATGCAGAACAGGTTGACCAGGTACTTGTGTTCCATGGGCTTACAAGGCTATAAAAGCCTAAGTAACAGACACAGGGGTGAGGGGAGCACAGGGAGCGCAGTGGTCTCTCTGCACAGAGCCTGAAGCAGCAGCTCCGCAGCGGGACAATACACACCACCAGGAGGTCTGGTGACCCCGGTCTGAAACAGAGGGAGGTGTGCTGTCAGGCCTGGGTGACACAAGAGAGCACACCCATTACCCTGCAGGGCCAGCGGGGTGTCATAGCCTGTGTATTCCCCCCCAGGAAATCTCTGCCTGTCCACCTCAGCCCTTGTCTTATTGCTGAGCTTCGGGAGGAATGTAAGTGCTTCATTGACCACGGAGTTGAGTTTCATCAGGATTAAATCCCTTTGAAAACCTAAACTGGCTTGCTGATGAGCTGCACAGAAACACTTCCTGTCTACTGCATTACTATCCCTGGGTTTTGCCCTTTCTGAAACACAAAGCAGTCATGGAGGGATTTCAGACCTTGTGGTAGATGGTAGTGAAAGAAACATTATCCTCCTGTAACACGGGAACAGCTCAGTTGATTTAAGTCAGGTTTGGCTGAAGGAATTTCCATCAGTTTAGCGTCTCATGCTAAAACCTGGCATAAACACGATTGAACATTTCTGAAACTAGAGAAAGAAACATCTGTGTGGGAAATCTTCATTAGAGCCACAACTACACAAAATCTACCACCTCTCTGCGTTTGTGTGATTTATCAGTATTTAATACAAATAGATACACATTGGAGCAAAAGGGAAGAAGAGAACCCCACAGGACATGACTTCCAATTAGCAGGGGGTCACATCCCCTGCTGTGATTTACTATTGGAAAAACATGCAAAAGATAATTGAACATTACACTCTCCTCTCCCCCTGCTGCTGGCAGCATTAAGAGTAGGGCTGCTCTGGACCCCTCGGGGAGTTGGGGAGAAGGGATCAGGCAATTACATGCAGTGCCACATAATAACAGTGATTCATAACCTCATGGCACTAAACTCACTGGGCCAGATCTTTAGCTAGTGCCCGCTGGTGTAGCTTCACTGACTTCAGGAGGGAGATGCTGATTTACTTGAGCTGCAGATCTGGCCCATTTACTTTTTCTCTTTAAGAAAGCAATAAAGTATATAGAGGGAGAGCAGGATGTGCAGTGCTCCGCTCAGCAGCCTGGTGGGATTCTGCAGAGGAATGTTGAATACCTGAGAGATAGTGACCACTTCTGCTACATAAGATCAGGTTGTATTGCCCTTGTGCCTTTATGAGTTGGCTTAAACTGTGAAATTTGCTATTTTGGGCTTGGAATGCCCAAACACGCTAGAGTGGTGTTATAGTTAAACTCCACCAAGCAGTCAGGGACAAATCCCTTTCTGTACAGCTTTAGGAGCAGGTTCTTGCTACCAGCATCGTCTGGTATCCCTAGTATTATAGAAAGTTTCCTTAGTCTGATCATTTTCTTATCCTGATTTGGCTTGGTCTGAGTTGGTCTACGGGAAGGGAGCCCAAGGACTGAGGGTCCTCGTTTCTCAGTCCAGCTCCAGCAGTGACTTGCAGTGTGACCTTGAGCAAATCCCTCCACAGTCCTACATGTCTGACTTTCCTTCTTGGATCTTAAAAAGATTTTCTTTCCTTTGTGTGATTGCCTGGGAATTTTACAGCTTCCTAGGAAGAACAGGCAGCCTGTCTCTGATGAGTCCCAGGCCAGACACAGCTGTCCCTCCTTTCAGGCTGAGACCACACACAATTCACCCCAGCCCTGGGGTAGAAGAGTTAGCAGGAGAGTTTTGGTGCTTCTGGGGTACAGGAGTCTAGGACAGGCTGCAGTCTGTGCAGCTGCACCAGGAATATGGCTGCTGTAGGAAGAAGGTAGCTTGTGATGGGAGCACCAGGGCTCTGGGACCCACAGAATTTACTCAGTCCATTTGGCACAGGCTGCAGTGAAGAATTTTTAATGACAAGGTTTGGAAATGTTAGCAAATTGTACGTAGCTCGTGCCTGCTTTCACTAGCTGAACCAGGCAGTAATTTAATTACATGTGTGGCTCACAGCTAACTTATGCATGCCTCCCTGCTGCATTCCAAGCAGCCCAGTACAGGAAGGTGGGCTGGCCCTTGGGGAAGAGTGCCGGGAATCCATGCCGATTGGTACTGACTCTCCTATGACTGCCAGGGGCTGTGTTCATGAGTGAGAATTGCATTCAAGGACACAATAGTTTCCTCCCTTTGACCAGGCTTGATGTGGTTGCAGGAATACATAACCAACATATCTGCTTAATTATTCTTCTTTTTATGTGGCTTCCTGTTCTTGTCCTTCTGTATTATAACACTGTCAGCTCCTCGAGGCAGGGACCATGGCTTTATATACCTCTGCTAAATGCTAATACACTCATCACTTTGCTAGGGAGGTTGCCATAGCATGAGCTGGCTTCAGAACTCAGCATGAGCTCTGTCTCACTTTCTCAAAGACTAGAGTGGTGCTGGGGTTGTAATTTAGGTGCCTGTACTGGTGAATTGGAGTGAATTGTGCTGATCTGATCTGTATTGCAATAGCACCTGAAGGGAAAAAACAGGAAGAACGAACCCTTGGTATTGTCAGCTCTGCATTTACAAGTAATTTTTTTCTCCTTAATAAAACATCTATTGGCTTAGAAATCTTGATGCTTTACAATAACTAATGTCGGGCTATTTCAAGTGCTCCCCCTTTGCATTCATGCTTTTAGGCATTTATTTCTTTCCTTTGCCACCCTCCTATGCTCAAATCTCCTGACTATGCAAGTTTAGGCTTTATTTTAATGAAGAGTGAGATTATCAAGAATCACATGAATCTGGGAGCTAAGTGATCAAGGAAAAAACATACACAACACCACAAAAAATCCCATCACTTCACATCAGTATTTGCTGCTGCTAGAGAAGTCCTAGGAAAGAACTAGACCAAAGCTAGAGATGGAGCCTGGGAAATGGTTATTCCAGGATTTTTATTAGCATCATGTACCAGATGCATCAAAAATAATCTCCTTAATGCCATTTTGCAGCATGTAAGTGCTTTTATTTCCATTTCACAGCTGGAGAACTGGGACAGAGATAGAATTTACAACTTGCCCAAAGTTGTTCAGGCAATCCACAAAAGAGAGAGAGAGAAGAATGTGTCAGAATCCTGGGTCAGAGTCCTCATCAGGGCCATTCCTTCTCGCAGGTGAAATGAGCTGGAGGTTAGTAACACCAGCTTAGCCACCGCAGGCTGAGTTATGGTTCAGAGCAAGGAAGCAGGCAAATGTGTGGCTGTCTATCTGGAGGGTATTTGCACTAATAAAACTGCTGAGTCTGGAAAGTTGAGCATTTTCCCGTGTGATTGCTGCTGTTTCATTTTCTGGTCATGGTGGGAACAGCCTTTCTGGTTCTTAATGGAATTAGTAAAACATCCAAACATTTCATAACTTTAATGGCTGTAGAAGTGGGAGAAACTGCAGCTGGTAGGAGTAGAGATGGCTCCTGGTTTTCCAAGTCAGCTTGCCCTTTATTTAGTGAGTTATTTTATTTTATTAATTTGCTGCCTTTTCTCTGTTTAAGTCTGGTCAGAAGAGGAGAGCAGATAAGTAGGGGTATAAAGTTATCAGCTAAAGAATCATCCCAGAAATTAGTAGAGATACCTTAAATACAACTATAAAAGTTATATATTGACTACATCTGTGTCTGTACACACAAATTGGATGAGTATCCTAATTTTTTGGAACATGGAAAATTCAAATTTTAGGTTTTTGTAAAAATACATTTAATATGTGCCTTTTTTGCAGCCAGTACATAAATAGTTAATGAATCCTTGGGCTAGCGAAAGATGGGAAGTTTTAGTGACTAGACATTGAGCAGGAATTTAGGATCACTGTGCTCTGTGTTAGCTCCCACACTGAGTCATCTGCAGCCTCTTGGATAAATCACACAGAGAGACTGAAAGAAGATGCTCCTACTCACCTGCAAATGCAACATGTTCCCCAACACATCCACTCTCAACAGCATGGCCCCTCCACACTCTGCAAGGAGATGAAGCCTACATTTAGGGGTCACAAAATCCTGCATGGGGATACTTTGATCCTGCCTGAAACAACATTTGCAGGCACCCTGTGTGGGAAACAGGCAAGCCTTGTTTCCTCACAACTTTCAGTCACCCTTTGGGAGACCAGTACAAACCATTCAGTTTTTCCATTAGTTCAGAACAGGAGTAACACTTGTCTCTCAAAAGCGTCATGACATTTCTTTGGTAAGTGTTTACTTGTCCTTGGTGTATCTTGCTCTGCAAATAGCTCCATGGATCATTTTGAGAAGGAGAGAGGATTGCTGCACAGTATAACAGGGTGTGACAAGGGGTAGCAGAAATGGACTCTGAGTATTTGCACTGTGCCTTGGGAGCCTGTGATGAAAGGCGAGATGCAAGTGCAAAGTATTATTATTCTAATGACGTCCGACTCTCACTGAGCTGTGCCTTGTGGAAGTGTGTGAACTTTGGAGCATGCCCTGATGAATGTGAACCATGACAGCTCTCAGGAGATGCAGGGGATGCTGGCAACAGCTTAATCAATTATGACAGCAATGGTAAGATCTGTCCAGATTAGAGCACTTCAAAAACTACAAAGCCTCAGGCTCCTCTGTCTAGGTTTTTGCAAGAGTGGGACAATGAAGGAAGTGGATTGATTGGGGTCCTTTGAAATGTAGTAATAGTAGCATCTGCTGGCTTAAATGCAAGCCCAGCCAGATAGTGTTTTATCATCTAAAGATCCAGGATGGTACAGGAGGCAATGCTTCGAGTTTTGCAGTTACGCTTGACTGCAAGTGGGTTAGATGTGATGTTTCCCTGGGAGAAGGGTGGGTTCTCTCAAATGTGTTATTGTAAAATAAGACAGGGATAAAGGAAAACAAAAGGAAAACATCACACAGAAAAGATCTGTTGGGGAATGGCTAAATCTGCAGAAACATCAGATCAAAGGACAACGTTTTCTGTTAGGAATCAAATTATCCTCTTCCTTTCCAAGTCAAATGGACCCATTTGAGGAAGAGATAGGCAAGATAAAGCCTTTCAGCCAGAGTGATTTTATCTCCCTCTCAAGTGTGTGTGCATGTGTGAATCTCAAATAAACACAGCAGCAGAACACAAAGAGTTGTGTGAGCATGATGAATTACATGAGTATGCATGTGTTTTTGCAAGAGAAGTGAGCAAACTAAAACAGGTGAGGCTCGAAGTTGCCAAATCAGCAAGTAGGAATAAATACATTACTGTCGCAACAATATTTCCTAAATATTGTCCTCAAAAGCAAGCCACAGAGAGGATACTCATCTGGATGGGGTATTCAGCTATGTGAATATTTCAGGGTGAATGAAGCTGATCAGTTCACTTGGAAGCCACTGGTGAATTATAAAGGACTTCACAAGTATCTGCTCTAAGAATTACCCAGACAGTGCATGGAGCTTCCCATTTCACATTAGCAGGAGTGGCTTCGTGCAGGGACGTGTCCCATGCAAGGGCTCTGCTGCACAAGAATGAGCCAAGACACCAGGGCCCCATTGTCCCCAGCACCCACCCCTATTTTCTGTATCTGCTCCTGACAGCTACATCCCTCCCTGCTGCCAGTGCATGGCCTCATCTGGATCTTAGCAATAGGAAATGTGAATCAAGCGTGCAGGAACGATCCTAAGCCACGCTGTGTCTTGCCATTATTTGCCTGCTGGCCTCGCTGTGCCACTTACGTCTTCAGTGATGCATGGAAGCTTTTTTGCACCACCGTGACTCACTCTCTGCTGGTGTCACCTGCGGCATCGCTCTGTCACTGCCTGATGTACCAGAGAGGGAGAGAGGAGTCAAGCATGCAGGTCACATGACTGGCATGTGAAGCCTGGCAGATCTTACTGCAGTCTGGTGACAACAGTGAGAGCTGGAAACAAACCTACAGCTGTACAATTAAGTAAGCAAATATGGCTGGGCTTGTTCAGGAAGCAATGCACTCTGACTCCCAGGGGAAGAGTGGCTTTGCCAAGCACCTTCACCTGCTGCCTCCATTCCAGGGTTAATGCCTCGTCTGAACCTAGAGGATCACAGCAGACCTGTGGCTTTGACAGCTCTGTATGCATGGCAGGAGAGCTCATGCTACAAAGACATGTTAACTGCCTGCTACTGCACTGTGCTGAGGTGGATGAGGCATGGGAATGCTGGTGCAGTCCTGGCTCCAAATGCTGCTTTGGAGCTTGGTAGGGGGCCAATTTACGGTTCTTCCTCCCTGTGTTAAATAGGACTCTGAGAAGCAACCATTTGGTTTTGACTGTCACTGTAAAACCTTGGTGATGTTATGATGTTTCAGTTTCCTTGGGAAAATGGGGTTCTACAACATTCACTAACTTAAGCAAAGCACCTTGAGGTCAACACATGCTGGGGGACTGGGGAGTGCCACACATTTCTGTTGGCTGGTGATCAATTGCCTGCTCTGTGAAACCTAAAAAACCCTCTAAAGCATTGCCGTCCTTCCTTCATATATTGTTTGCAATGACTTTGTGTACTTTGTTCATGGACCAGCTTAGATAAGGCTGGTTTTATTGCCAGGCAGGGCCCCTGGTATGAACAGGAGCACCTAGAACAGTGTTGATGTCTGCTAGGAGATCAGAGTACACCACCATAGACCCCGATCCATGTACAATAAAGAGATATAAGTCAAAGTGTTAGGCAGATGGCTGACTGTGAGTGCCTGACTTTGATGTTGCAGCTCCTTCTCCCTCTTTATTGTGTGGAAAGGCACAGTCTGGCAGTCCTAAATGCTAGGCAATGAATCACCTACTTAATGACTGTAATAGGCAGCCAGAACACAGTCCACAGCCTTTTGGGGTCTGTCCAGCGTCTACTTGCCTGTCTGTAAGCACACATTTAGAAATAATAATTGACCCCTGATTCATAGGGTCCAGTGCTTTTACATACCTATGTTTTTATGATGAAAATGAAAAGGTGTTTTCTTCGTGGGATTTAATTTACAAAGAGGAGAGTTGGACAATTGTTGGACTGGTATTATGGGAATAAGAAGGGCGTAATTCAAAAAGTGAATAATCGTTAAAGGGTTTTGACCTTTTCTTTCATTTTTAAAAATTTAAAAATTTAAAAATTTTCTTTTCCGACCTGGCTGTTTAACAGCTGCATAGTCACTTTAAGAAAGGGAATTTCTTGCCAGTGTGAGAGAGGTTTTCAACATTACCCAAAGACCAGCTGCCAGGCAGATGAATAGTGTAACAGAGCAACTAGTTTTTCATTTCCACCATGAACAGAGACCTGTACTGAGGACCCAAGTGCATCATCTTTTGCAAACTCTTCTCAGTAGTTAATGAAGTGCAGAGACCACTATTGCATGTGGTTTAACACTATTCAGGATGCCTGGAGGTTATCTCCACAGGCGTGTCCCCACAGAAAAGCCCAGGGTGTCTTTCCTTACCATGTCCTAACATACCTGTTTATGTCCTAGTTTTGGCATCTGGTGTCATGACTTCCTAAAAGTTTCTTAAAGTAGATTGTACCATCATTACTCTCCTCTCCGTGTTCCTTGCCTAACATGAAGAAATTAGTAGTCACCAAGTCTTTCTTCTTCATGGCACCTTCCACAGTCATCAGACAGGTTACACGGACTGGTGCCTCTTCTTCATCTGCAATCATGCATTCCTGGACAGGGCTGAAAATGAGTTAAGAGAGTCTGCTTGCAACTCTCTTCTGGCCCTTGTGCCCTATTTCCCTTTCATTGATACCATGGAATGGGGAATAGGAAGGGATCTGCACAACTTGGTTTGCCACTTTCACTCTTGCCCCTGATGGCCACAGACAATGGCTGAATGCTGAGATGAAAGGGTGTAATTGTGTCCTTTGCCCCTTCTGACTAATTTTGATCATTCATTGCATGCTTTGTCTCTCACAGCCATGATTACTGACTTTGTACGTGGCTTTGGAAGCTAGGTGGCTTTGGAAAGATGACTGGATTTCTCTGGGGAGGTATGTTGCTGTGGACACAGGTTTGTTAGCACTCCCTGCAAAACTGACTGAGACAGACCACTCACTTGGTGTTCACAAATATGGCTGTAAAGATGTTGCAGCCTCCAGAAAAAGTAGGGACTCCCCATTCTTGCCCAGAGCATTACAGCATATTTTCTTCCCTTTTTTTTTGTCCATAGATTTCCACCACTTCCACAAAAAGCAATAGTTCCACAATGGACAAGAGGACTGCAGAAGTGTCAGCGAGCTCTGATGGCATTTTGAAGCCCATCTTGCCTGTATCAGCATAAAATGTTATCAATGTCAGTTCAAAAGGATTCAAAACACCAGGTCTGATCTCCCAGAGCTGCATCTGCAATGAAAATGCTGAACTGAAGAAGACATTTGGGCTGGTTCAGGAACATTTGTGAGGTGAAAGGTGGCCTTTCTTTAAGAGCACTTGGTCCCTCCACAGATACAACCTGTCGATTTTTTTTTATCCTGCTGACTTCTTTAGAAGGTATTTTTTTTTTCATTAAAGTGATTCATACACTTTTAGGTACTCAGCTTTCATGAACAAGAAAGTTGGTGTTTTTTTCCCAGCCAGAGGTATGTTAAGTTTTTCCACAAGAAATAAGTGATAAAGAGAGATGAGAAACCCCAGAAATTTTTGAGGGGAAATTTTACTTTGTAAGAAAAACTAAATCTCTTTTTCTTTGCTGAAGAGAAGGCCCACTAAAAGCAGAGAACAGCTGGACTGCAAGTTCCTAGGAAACAAAAATTACCTTTATCCTGCCAATGTCTACTGGGGAATCCGGCATCTTTCACCAGGCTGAGATTTATGAAGGGCTTTAGAGTTAGTAACCCACAAAGAGCACACAGAGGGACTAGCTTTGATGTACCTGCAGAGGCAAGGATTGAACTTTGCTTTTATGATTAATCTAAAAGACAGCTGGTGGCTCTGTACCCTTCTGACACGATCTAGTTGCATTTGTTTAGATCTGACTCAGATGTGTGACTATCTACCACAAAATCATTGGCACCAGTTTTGCAGCACAAACCATGACCTATAGCTTTTTTTTTTTTTTTTTTTTTTTTTTAATGGTCAAGATCCAGATTTAGAGCAGTTGAGCTTCCTGAAAACTGAGAAGGTTGGAGCTTAAATCAACTTATTTGTTGGCTTGAGGAAACAAAACATGAGCGATTCTTCATACAGTCCATTCACTGAGAGAAAGAATCAGGTAGGTACACACTAGATTCACAGTCCTGTCTCCCTGTGCAAAGTAAGCTTAGGATGAGCAGAGGTTCAAGAAAAGGATTGTCTTCAAGAAAAGGATTGTCCTCACTGGTATACAAATAATTCCATATATAGACAAGCACTGAGTAAGCTGTTTCTCTTTCCTCAACAAGCCTGTTAATTACTGGTATTTGAGTCTGAGATATGTTAACAGCATGACAGGGAAATCCCTAATATGTGACAGATTGATGTAGTGATATTCCAAAGGGCAAGTGAGGTTTTACCATTTGAGAGTGGGATGTTCACTCATGGAGATCCCAGCAGAACTGGTTAATTTCTTTTCACCCAGTGAAGTCACTGCTGCAAAGGTTTTGCAGAGACAGGAGGAGGTCACTCACTCTTCTCACGTTAATGTTTGACTACATTACAGTCTATGAGTGACCCATTAATTGATCAGTTGCAAACTGCTGAAATGACAGGTTTGTATGTGTGAGTGTAGAGAAAACAGGGAACCATATTCAGGTCAGGTCTTAAGGTTGTGCAAAGATCCACAGTGGTAGATTATCTGCAGGCAGTGTCTAGGGGAATTCTGTATGTTGCACACTGTGATAATTATCTGTCTTAGAAAAATGCCAGTTAATGTCTGAAATACCTGGAATCATATAGTCATCTACTTCAATGTATAAAATGATGTGTTCTATTGCAGCTGTGCAGTTGGGTCATGCTAAAGATGAATACACATTTCTAATGACCTTTATCTAGATGGTTAATTCTTATTTCATTAGAAGATGAATAGGAATTGTGAGGGAGACAAACTAGGTGAGAAGGTTAACTGTGCTGATGCCGTAGGATGAAACTTAATAACGTGTAGCATCTCACAAACAAGCAATAGCTAAAATTTCTTCAAACAAACAATACAATAAATTGATTTGCATATGGAAAAAATCAGACTAAGTGATATTCAAGTTCAATTGATTGGATTCTAATGCCCAAATGAAAGAGATAGAAATAGACAATAGAATAATGTATTAAAGTAAAATATCCAAAGATATAAAAATATGTGAAGAAACTATGAACTAATTCACTTTCAAGTTAAAGTAAAGCAGAGATCTTTAACAGTGTTAGGACCTAGCAGGAGCCAAATGCCAGAGGGGAGAAGAAGGTGAGATAGTAAGGGTCTGCCACCTTCAGGGTGACAGATGATAGGGTAAATCTTAGAAGAGTTTTTCACCTAAGGATATTAGATCAGAGTTCAGCAAAGAAAACATAACCACATTTGGATATGCATTTGAACTTGTACCGTCTATGTATTTTTAGCCAGGTACAGAACAGCAGTATTAGTGTACTGGGACTTGAGCAACTGTTTGGCAGCTTGGTTCATCTGAAATCTCTGTGATGGATAAAGAACGTTTCACTAAGTCAGGGTTGTTTTTTGGGAGGTGTCTCTCTGCAAGGCTAGTGAGCAGGAAAGATTTTTCCACATGTGGATCATCAAGAAAAGCCACTTCCAATGGACTGGTAGAAGATAGCCTAGAAAAGTGAGCTTACTCTTTACAGACTCACACTGTTTATGCAGGGATTTGCTCTGTGATCAAGCAGGGTCTCCTAAGTCAGAATATTAAAGCTGGTTGAACACATGGAGAGAAGCAAGAATTTGACTGAGGCATGCAAGGTTTCAAAGGCAAAGGAAGTTCTATGTCATGACAAGGTTGTCCTTTCTCTTCTCCCCAGGGTCTATTGATACACAGTCTTCTCAATTTTGCAGGCAGTTGTTCCAGAATAAAAGGTCTCTTCCATGTAAGGTGTTTACACAGTTGTGCAAACAAAAACTTTATTTAAGAAAGGTGTGTGTGTGAATATCCTTCCCTGTTAAGAATGACTGGATAAGACAACCTGTGTACAGATAGAAAATATTTACCCATGACTAGTCCTGATGCCACTGAGGTTGGTGGGAATTTTGCTAACTTGGGAGGACAGAACCAGGTTCAGTGATGACCCTCTGAGGGTGGGACAAGCAGAGCACTGCGGACTGAGTGGTATTCCGGTAATGTGCCGCAATGTTTTAATCAAGGGACTGGAATCATTCTAGGAAAGGAGATGTTTGGTGAAGGGTGGACTCCCTCAGATAAATAAGCAACTGAAAGTTGGGATGTTCTTCCCCCCTTATCTGAACTAGCCAGATCTCTTTGTTGTGCAAAATGGGGCTGGAAAGCTTTAGAGGATAAACTTCCTTCTGACATTTGATATTCTCTGCTTCAGTTGCAGGCACGAAATCATCTTCACACTAGTGTCCATTTTCCTGCTCTTTGGTTTGGCCCTTTTCTTCACCTCACTTTTTCCCAATTGCTACAGGACGCAGTAAGCAGCTACAGCTGCTGGTGGAACAAAATTCCTTCGCAACCCAGCACCTTCCCTAATATTCTGAGTGGTGTCAATGGCTTATAACTCAGTAACAACAAATTTAAGGAACATTGCCTTTGTGTAAGGAGTTGCATCTACACTCAGAGTATTATTAAGAGGCTAATGGAAGCGAAGCAGAATGAGTTCAATCCTGTCCAGGAGCTGCTGCATCACTCTGAGACAAATTTCTGTGTACTTCAGATTTCTACAAATATTTTCTTTCTACTAAACTTAGATGTGACTACTAGTAGCAAGATATACACTTCAGTATTAACTAGTATGATTTTTTAGGCTAATCTCTGATTCATTCTGTAGGTATCAGCTGTAGAACTGATCTGAGACAGGTCTTCTCTTGGTTTGTGTTTCCTGGATGTTTAAGGAACAGGTCTGAATATGTGATCCTATTCTGAAGTGGAAAAATTAGGGTCTTTACATGTACAGATTTTTGATTTATCGGATCAAACAGTTCTACGAGGATCAAATGACATAAGCTAAAGCAAGAAATGGAAGTCCAGTTAAGGCAGAAATAAAAAATATGGCCCTGGGAAATGTCTGGATGAAATTTTTTTGAAGAATAAATTTCCACTATTTGCAGAAGAGTGTCCAGTGTAATTTTTTGACTGAAAAGTCAACTGAAATGTTTTCATCTTCAATGGCTGGAAACTGAACTTTTTTAGCAAGTGTACTGTTGATAAAATTCCTATGTTTGGACGGAAACATTTTGTCTGTTGGATTTTGCACTTTCTGATGAAGGGTCATGCTCTTCTGCAGAAGGCTGATTCCTTTTAAAAAAGTAGGTTGTTTTTCTGGAAGCTTATTTTTGTTTTAAAAAGGTTTGATGTACCCAAGGTCAAGATCTGCTGTAAGATCTAACCTTCCTGTGTTCATGCTTGACTCTTTGCAGCAACGTGCTTCTGGATTTCCAAAAGGAGTAAAAACTGCAGGACCACTTTTTATGGCTGTTTGGAGAGGGGTTTATTTAGCTCTCTACACTATCAAATGACTCAAGAAATCACCATATGTCAGATTAGATCAGCTCAAAAATTACAGCCAGGAAACTGCTGATAGCTTTTTGGAGTTCCATGAAAGTTTACATAATTGTCATTGCATGTCATTGGGTTTAGCAGCTGCAGGAAGATACTGGTGTCCAATAAACAGAGATAATTGATTAATAAACTGTATCTGCAGCCACCACAGTTTATTCTATGCACGGGGATCTGCGTACCCAGGTCTGGAGTCCTGCTGCTGAAGATACAATTTGTGTATTCTTTAGTATAAAGCCCATATCTGGTCTGAAAAATTGTGGTGAATCATTTGAAGACACAAAATTGGTTAGGCCACATGCACATCTTTGTAGGATTAACATTTCAGAGTGATCCCAATTAAATCTGTGGCAAAATTCAGTTTGGCTTTTGTATGATGTAAGGATAGAAGGGATGGGAAGGTTGCTGAATCCAGTCCCTCTGTTCAAGTCATAAATCTCCATGACTCACTAGAAAAAAATCTCACAGCTTTTCTTGTGTTTTCAAAAACTTCTTCCTCTGATGGTTAGAGAACCCCTATTCTCCATTAAGGGTATTCACAGGCAGCTTCCTCTCTGGTTGTTGCGCCAACTGTCAACCCATAGCTTAAATAATTCTTCAATGGATTTATCAGTATGGAATATTTAGATACAGCAACCATATTCTGTGTCAGCCTCTGTCCTGTGAAGCTGAACAAAGCCTGTAGATCTCGTCTCCTTTCAAAAAACAGGTTGTCTGTGTCCCTGGTCAGTTCAGTAGCTTCCTCTGCACCTATTTCCCTGTGAATTCAGCTTTCTTGCAAAGGCATGACCAGAATTGTGTGCAATGAGTCTTCCCAGGGTTGCGTATGATATGTCACCATTGCCTTCATCTGACAAGCTGCTTTAAACACAGGTTGTTAATATGCCCGTGCTGTTTCCAAGAGCTAATTCCAGGGGTGGATGCATCCCAGAGGCAGGCAGCCCCACAAAGAGGGCTCTGAAGCTCCCTTTCCAGGCAGGGTCTGGGATGCCTCAGTGAATGTCTTCATTTTATGACTTTTTAGAAGTGAGAGGCAGGATCTTGAAGGCCATGACCCTGGGGGAAAGGAGTGCTCTATCTCCTGCCCGTGACTGGCCCAGGGTGGTGGTGTTTGCAAAACCCAGCTTTTATGGGGCTCTTGTGACATGACGGAAGGCAGGCTGGGCGGGTGGACGGTGCAACTACAGTCCTGTGTTGTTGTGGTCTCTGTATGCCCAGTGAGGAGCAGGACCCTGAAATAAATCACATGGGCTCCAGTTAAGTCGATATGGACATTTATATCAGCTAATGATCTGGCCCCTGTGCTCAAGGTTATTCTGCAGAAATAATATATTTTCCTTTATTCTGGAATTTTAATGGATTTTTTGTATAAAGAAGAATAATTGTATAACTTAAGAAATAAAGGGTTCTAACTTTTTTTTTATGTTTTCCTCCCCCTCCCCCTTTTTTTTTTCCTTGTCTCAGCTATCTGTATTTAACAGTAAGCTGCTTGGCTTGTTGTCTTAGTTTGTTGTGTCCAGGCTGGCTTAGGGTACCTGTGATGGGGCTGGTGGTTGTACAATTATTTGTACACCTATTAGAGCCCACCAGTCCCAAATCTCCTTGCTGAACCTGTGTTCTTTGCAATTCTTCACTCCCATATCTGGCTGGCGACGTTTGAAGGTCAGGAAAATATGCTCTCAAATCAGCTAAGCAATGAAACATGTTGCAGACTTTTGAAGAAAGCCTTTTGTGTATCACAACAAAAAAAAGCTGTGCAGTTATAATGAAACCTTCTGACATTTCCTTAATATCTCAACATTTTCTGAATTTTCTAAAGGTATCAGTAATAATTAAAACAAAAAATCTTCAAAAGTACCTGCTTACAGTAAATTCAGTATGTTTAAGACTTGCAGTTCACTATGACCCAATAAGTGCATGGTTTAGATATATTCTATATGCCTATAGGAGTACAAATTGAAATTCACTTTTCTTTCATATGCATTTTGAAGGAAATAAAGACATTACTAAAAATCTCATTTAAAAATGCATCTGTAAGTTTATAAGTGTATATAATTAAAATTTGTTTATAATATATATATTCTTCACTGGAAGGATTCTACAGAGTCAGTGGAGGTAGTTGTTTCAAACTATTCTCAGAAATCCCTTTTGATAAGTTCCTGAATCACTGCAGAGTTAGACAAGACATCCAGTTATTTGGTGTGTTGGGGTTGGGTCCATTCCTCTGCTCCCATATATTGCTAAGTTTTCCAGTTATAAGAGATGGACATTTGGTAAATATCAATGAATCATTTTCTTTTCTGGAAAGAGAAGATCTGTTAAAAAAAATCAGTCAGAATAGGACAGTTTAGCAACTTTAGTCAAATTTGTGGAATAAAGCAGGAAGGAATTTCCCTTAAGTACTGCAACATTTCTTACTAGCAGTTATCTATTGCAAACATTTTGACTTTTCAGTTAAATGTGGCATTTCAGTTTAGAAATTAACCCTGAAAAGAACTCTGAAAGGGGGAAGATAATGTGAAGGAGAGAAGTGATGTGAGAAAGATAATGTGAATTTTTTTCAGTTTAAATAATTTTTTTTCTGATTAATGAAAAATGTGGTTTTTGTTTGGGTTTTTTTTTCAGAGAGATTTGGATTTTTCTTCCCCCTTTTGGATTGATTGAAATGGGAAATATTTTAACCAATTCTCTGGAAAAAGTAAAAAATGCCCAAGTTTAATGACTGATACTTCCTTGAACAAAAATCTGGAAGTTAAAGCCTCAAAGTTTTCCTCATGTTATTAAGCATAGTGTACTGTCATGTTACTGCCAAAGCAGTTTAGCAGACATATAAAAATATTTGAGCAGTTCATGTGAAAAATTCAAATTATGAGTGCAATAAGGCATAGATTTATTGTGTTTTACATGTACATTTTTCTGTACCCTCACAATACTCCCAGATATGTGAGCAATAGGGATGAATTTTTGTATAGGGGAAATTCATGCCTTAGTTTGGGTGCAATTTCCCCAAACATTTACAGATGGGAGGATTGTTTATTTTATTGTGTTGTTTCACAATTGTTTCTGATGTCTGCTACACGTTTCTGGAATGGTAACCTTCCTTACTCCCCAAGGCTCCTTGTGATGGGATCCTATTCAACTGAACTTGAGGTGGTTTCATCTTTCCTAGTTTTTGATGCCATCGAATGGGTTGATGAAATATTTGTGTAGAAAGCAAACCATTGCCCCAGTGTTTCCTCTTCCTGAGGACATGCTACAGGTGAGCACCAAACCCCAAACCCCAGTTCTTCACACTTTGTGGAGGGGCTAAAGTCATAAGAGATAATCCATAAAATAGAACCCAGTGTCCTGGGGAGGGTCTGGAAGTTGGTTGTCATTGGTGACAGGTGGCCACAGGTACCACTAGACTGACTACTCTTCAGGGGAATGTGCCTGCTCCGAGATGTTGGTAACAGAGTCTGGTCTGTATCTGAACGAACAGGGAACATGGGACTCAAAGGTCATTTGTTTGTGCATGCAAGGCCCCGCTGTTCTCTCCTTGTCCTGATGTGAACTCCTGATTACTGTGTCGCATGCTTTGAAGCTTATTAACTTCTTCAGTCGCCCCATGCCCATGCACATGAAGGTGTGTGTGTGAGAGCACTGTTCTGCAGTCAGGTTGGTTCATGTGCTTGGTAACACGTAGGTTTGTGTAACAGCGTCTTGCAGACTGGGATGGGGAGGATATCGTGGTGCTCACGGTACAGGGGTAGTAACTAGATGATATTTAAGGTCCCTTTGAACCCAAACCATTCTATGATTCTATGACTCTATGACTTTATGACTCTATGATATTTAAAGAGCTACTATAACAAAACATCTTAGTTGATGCAGGGAAAGACCTTCCTATTAACATGTGAATCTTTTTGCTTTGGGAGCTCTCTCATCTCCTAATTCTGCAGTGATGGGAGGAGAGGCAGGTCTTTCACCCAGGACAAGAACTGAGGTTTCCATGCGGCCCACTCTGGGCAGCAGCCAGATATGCACAGACACGTCCCACACCCAGCCTCTTCCCCTGCCACCAATTACTCCTTCCCACCAAGGCTGCCCCAGTCTCTCTTGTAGATCTAAGAACAACCTGGCTTTGTCTTACAGCCTTGTGAGAAGATTGTTTCACTGTGCAATCTCCAGAGCAAGACAAGGGCAGACTGTGTCTCTGAGGAAAGTCTGGCTCCCTGCCGTGCTCCTGCTCTGCCTACATGGGAAAGCTTTAGCCTAATGTTAGCTAATGCTGCCCACAAACTGCACAGGCTGAGCTGTACCAGCTGGTGCCCCAAAGGAGCAGCACAAGCCCTCATTCCTCTTTGCACTTACCTTTCCTGTAAAGCTTTTGCTTGTGAGATCAGAAACTCAGTGACCTTGGCAGTGAGGGAAGTGGAAAATGGGTTTAGTTGGAAGATATTACTCAAAAACACTGTTCAGAGCTCAGATATCTTCCCCTGGGGATTACAGAGTGAGCAATGCTAAAATCAGTGTGTCAAGATGTCACCAAGCATGCACTGGAAGAAACTTTACACGGCGCGACAAGAGTGCTGCAGTCCGGGCTTCGAGTATAAAGAAATGTTTTGATTCAATCAATGTCCTTTCCTTTATCCTACCTCCTGCTCCTCCATTCAGCACGAAGCCTATTTCATTCCCTTTGCTGCTGCCGTGCTCTTTACTGTTTCACTCTCCATGAACATCTATCACAGAGCCATTCCCATCCTCTGCCTCCGACAGCTAACAGGCACCTGTCACCAGACGGGTCTCTGATGATGCTCCATTGATCACGCAGAAGGAAATGGTTATTGAGTGGGTGGCAATCAAATTTTTACCTCTCCCTGGAGCCAGAGTGCATCAGTGCTTCTCAGCATTAGGCAGAAGCCTCCTAGAAAGTATTTTTTGCACTGCACATTTCCTCACGTGCGAGGCTGGTGTGCCAGTGCTGAGTCACAGGGCTCGAGGGACACAGCTGCAATTTCTGGCTAAATATTTCTTTGAACCTATCTCCAAAGGAAAGTAGAAAAAAGATGGTGCCAGGGGCCAGCATCTTCTGGCTGACAGGTTCTTCTTTCCAAGTCAAGTCTGCTATTGAGAGCAGGGGAGAAAAGTCTTGCAGATGCTAAAGGTTTCTATCTCCCCTCCCCACCTTCGCAAACACACATCTAAACTGAGACAGACTGTGGAAACAGGTTAGCCAGCATTACTGCCAACATTGCTGGAGGAAAGAAGCCCAAATGCAGATGTTCAGTGGGAAAGAAATAATAAGGATTAATACTGAGTTGGTAATATATACTGGTATATTGTTGGAAAAATTTGAATTTTCAGTCTGAAGGAAGAGAAAGAGCATTAAGAAGAGACAGATCCTCTGGTTTCCCCACTGGAGGAAGGAGCAGACCACAGCCTGTATGTCCTGATCCTTAGCAGCATTTGCGTAGATACTTCCTTTAACTCCCATTAGTTTCAGCAGATAATTGCTCTAGAAGAGGTAGACTTCAACCAACAAGACTCAGAAGGACTTAAAAGGTTACAGGGCTGGCAGGCACAAGGTGTCTGATTCTGGGCTGCACACACATAACACTTCACATCTGCCCATGCATTCATGTCTGAAGTGCTGTGCAGACATGTTATAATGACCTTGTGAATTTTCTGACTGATTTGTAATCAAGCTCTACCTTCAGTTGATACTGTGTAGTGTATGGGAGGATGCACACCTCACTCTTTAAGGCAATAGACCCAGATCCACTGAAGATTTTCTTTGTCGGAACACTGTGATTTTTAAGTAGTGTTGGCAAACTGGATGACCAGTGAGGCCACAGCTATCAGCAACACCATCTTCTCATGGCTGATCTGCTGCACCTTATAGGGAGGGTCTTGAAACAAAGTGTACAGCTTTTTTCAAAATACCTTGTTAGAAACTGTGGTGTTTTGTAATCGGATTGATAATCAGCTGCGATGTCTCTGCTGTCTGGACAGTGAGGACAGCTGGCTGTGTCACCTCTGCAGCTGGACACTGTGTAGCCATTCCCACTTGTCTGCTGGAACTTGAGGTCCTGCATGATAGCAGGACATGGCTTGACAGTCAACCTCATCCTATGGCCTAACTCTACAGAAATTCCTCAGTTTCTATGTCCATCACTTCTGTCTGCATGTGACAGTCCATTTTTTCTCAGTTATGTTTGTTTGCACTTTTCCTGCTGGCTTTGATTTGTGCTATTTGGGCCAACTGGGAAGTGTGTGGGTGTTGCTTTTGGGTTTAGTACTGCTACTAGCAAGAGCATGGCAAATAACTCAAAATGAGTGATTTGTTTGATGAAGCTCCTCATTTTCTGTTTGCAAACGTTTCATGAACAGAGTGCAAAATTCCCAGATGTGGCCATTAGAAAAAGTAATTTGCAAATTTCTTTTGGAAAGTAACTCCTGATCTGCAGGGGATCATTCAAATCGTCATTTGTGTTAGTGTTGCACGTACGATTTGTGCAGTAACGTGTGTAAGTAACTTACCAGCATATATTACTAACTTAACAAATCAAATTTGAATTCTGACCAGGTATTATAGCTGATTTCAGAATAAGCAACTGGAGCAGTGTTGGTCATCGATGGTTGCTTGATCTGAAGAAAGAAATTGTGGCCAAGAAATAAATCCTTAGGTAACCAGCACTTGGTGTCATCTCCATCCAGCAAGCACCTGGTACCCTTGGATGGACCCACACAAAGGGTGGGGGGTTTGGTACCATTAGCAGCAGCAACCTTTACTTTTGTGCCACATGCATGAAGGGAGATCAGCAGCAGAGCGGAAGAAAACAAGGGCTAGTTATTTTCCTCTGGTTCTTGTTGGAAGAGGAAATGACGTCCTGCTCCATGTTTCTAGGAGAAAGACTCTAGTAAGCCACCCCAAACACAACACAGATCAAAAATTCTTGATATTTTCTTCCAGGGATCAAGTGAACAAAGGGATTTTAGTCCCCCAGTAAGGGGAGTGGAGTGTCTGTACCAGCCAAGCTTGTGTTTGTGGCCAGGGACCACAGCAGTTTACCCAACTTATCAGACTAAAGTTCACATCACTTCTGAAAATTTTCTGTCCTCTTCCCGAGTTCCTGTGGAAACATTGCTAGAATTTACTGAGTTTTGTGCATCCACCCATAACTATAGAAAAGCATGCTTTAAATTACTGCAGAATAGTCAAGTTAACAAGTGATGGTAAAATGTCAGGATTCCAGATTTCCTCAATTTGCAAATGCTGGCAATTGTTTTCTCCTCTAACAAGGAATAAGTAGCATCACAAAGGTATTCTGTATCAAAAGGCTTTTCACTCTGCCTTGGCTTTTAGACAGCTTCCGATCCAGATCTACTATAGATATCTCCTTTTGGCTACTATTGGTTGCTCCCTGCAGTGTGCAATAAACATTCACTTCATATCACACATCTCACCCTGACAAGCAAATCCCTTGCATATCAATGTGGCCCTGTGAAGAGATTTTGCTTTTTTACATTCCTTCCACTCCCAGCTGTTAATTTGCACTGACTAGATAGCAGGGGGTCCCACTCTGCCCCAGAGACATGCTTCAGACTTTCACTGACTTTAATAGGATTTGTGTGAACATACACGAAGTCATTCCCTCAGCAGAATTCAGACAAGCTGGCTAGAAATTTCAAAGTCATCAAGGGTTTTAAACAGCCAGTTTTTCATACCTTTAATAGAAATGAAGTGTTCAAAGCTCAGGTAATTGTTAAAAACCATGGAGTTCATAATAACTAACTAGATTTAGTCTTACTGTCTCTTACCTAAAGCAAAACTACTGCCTGCAATCACCCCTGTCTGCAATCAAGAAAGAAAAAAAAAAAAAAAAGAAGGTAAAAGTTGGCCTTTCACTTATAGAGATTTGAAGTGAATTGCAAGCTGTTCATAGATTTAGTTACTGCAAGCGTGAATTACTTCCACAAATATTTTGACAGACCTGCAGAGGACTGAAAACACCTTTCCCTGCCACCACTGTTTGTAGGAAATGATTTATGGGTGCTATTGATAACTATTATTTCAGATTAAAACTGAACTACTTTAGATTAAAAGTATAGGAGAGTACCAAACTGTCCAGGAAACATGTAAGTGAGATATTATGTATATGGATGGCATTCTGTGTCTGATTTCCTTTATCCACTTGAGGTATAATCAGCAGTTATTAAAGTTATTTAAATACACAGTGGAACTGACAAAGGCATCTAAACAGTTGGATATTCAATTCCCACAACTTTCAGAATGTGTGCCGAGAATACACACAAGGAATAGGTTGGGATTTGAGAGTATTTTAGGCCCAAATTTATTTCAGAAGGAGGAAAGCTCTTACATGTTCTTTAAAAGTCCATTTTTCAGTGATAGCATTTGCTATCTCTGGTGCCTCAATTCTGGTTTGGCCATCCCTCTAGAACAGTATGATGCTTCTGATGGAATACACAGGCAGTGCAAAAGAACATGATTAACTGTTTGTTTTTTAAATATTAACTAAGTCTTCACTTTTCCAATTAAAATCTATCAAATTAAGCAAATTGCTTGGGGATTGGAAAGAAAAAAACCCCTTCATTTAATTATTTAGCCAATATTTACTGGGTATGAGTGTATTATTAACACAGCAAAGGAGGCTATTAATTATTATTCACAGCATTTCTAATAAAAAAGATGGCATCTGCTATTTCTATAAAAGAAATATTGTCACTAATAATCCAACATAAATTGTAAATGTGATTTAATAAACTTGATATGTCATTTCTCTGTTCTGTACTGACACGTACTATATGAGGGAACTGAGCTTTTTTGGGGGCTGTGTCAAAAGGCTTTTTGTTGGTGACCTTTAATCAACTAGTATCCAATTATGCAGAAGTCTAATGGTGTATATTTGTAATATATTTTCTACCAGACAACTCTGCTTTAGTATCACCTCCTTTTCACTTGTGTTGTGATAACAGAGACAGCAAAAATAGAAATGAAAAAAAATTAACCTGAATGCTATTTTCTTTGCTATGTGAAAAAGTTTTAATGTGCCATTTATTGCATACTCTACAAGTGCAATCTATTTATTGAGACAGAGGAAATGGAAGGAAAGATATTTTGGGGTAAAGACTCTTGAACTGGTGTTGTTAAGGTCAGGCTTCAATTTTCTGTGTGATTTTAGATGCCCCCTGTGAACTTTGGTTAATCATCCATGACCTGTGTCTCTGAAATCCACAATGTGTCATGGAAAGAAAGGATGGATAAAAGGAACATTTTTAAACCTTTTAAGCTATCTATCTACTTGGTGTTAGGATCACTTCTACCTAAACTACTTCTGACAGATGTCTGTCAAATTAATTTTTTAATGGATTTCTTCCTACAGTTTAAATCCTTGTGTTTTATCCTAGCCTCGGAGTATAAGAAGAGCTTATTCTTTTTGTCTCTAAGAACTTCATGAATGTTTTCATGTCTCCTCTCAGACTTACCCTAGTCCAAGGCAATCCCTGATCTTTCCTCCTAGATGACATTTTTCTCTGCATTGCACTCTGAGTCCTTCCTGAAGCTGGACACAACCTGCAGGGCTGAGCAGAGAAAGGGGATGTTTCAGATGTCTTACAGGTGGCATTTTTATTTGTACACATAATGTCATATTTGTCTTTCCAACCACAGTGTAACATTGTTGACTTATGTTCAGTTTGTGATTCACCATAATTCCCAAATCCCTTTCTTTGTCTCTACAGCAGTTCTTTGTCCTATATTTGACCAAATTATTATTCTCACATACATGAATGCATTTCATCTGTTCTTATTGGACTGGGTCTCATTTTTCATCATCACCTCTCTAGTTTTTCACAATTTTTCTGTTTCCTGTTCTACCATTCAGTGTGTTTACACACTGTCTGCATGAGCTTATCTGTAAATGCAATAAACACACTTTTATCCCTTCTTCCTCATTATTCATAAAAATATTAAACTTGGCCAGACATAGGACAGAACTCTCTGATTCCCGCCTGGTACAATCTACCACCTTGACAGCAAATCATTAATAAATTACTTTTAAAATTTAGATTTCCATCCAGCTTAGCACACCTTTTCTCCATAGTTTAATCTTGACCCTGTTTTCTTAGCTTTCTTATGAGAATATCATGTGAGACAGTGTCAAAAGCCTCACTAAAGTCAAGATATATGACATTTTCTTTTCCTTCTCTACCCACAAGGCTTGTTACCCTGTTGTAAAGTGGAATTAGATGGGTTTGACATGATTTCTTCTTGACAAATGCATGTTGGCTGCTGCTTCTCTCCTTGTTAGCACTCAGGTGCTTAGAAGTAGTCTGATTATTTGTTCTAGTATTTTTCCAGAAATCAAGTTAGATTGTGAGTCTGGTAATTCCCTGTCACTTCCTTTACTTCCTTATGCAGATAGGTGGTCTGTTAGGTCTTCTTCAGTCTTCTGACCCTGCTCATCTTGCAATAGATTTGTTAATGCCTGTGAGATTGTTTCTGTCTGTTGTTTAAGTTCTTAAGTTCTTTAAGTATCTTGGGATAAATGTCCTAATGCCCTAGTGAACTGGAAACTGGAACCTTATCTAAGTATTCTTTAATCTGATCTTCCCCTGTTGCAACCTGAGTTATTGCCCCTTGGTTTTATCAACTGTCTAGTCATAGTTGACCTTTCCAGTGAAGGCTGAAATAGAAAAGGCACCAAACATTTCACTTTTCTGGGACTCATCTGGCAGGAATTTATTCTTTCCTTTTAGCAGTGAACCACTGTTTTCCCTTTGAGTTCTTTTTACTGCAAATGTGTTTACAGAAAGCTTTTTTCTTCCTTTGCTGATTTCCTCTCTTTTTGTACCTTTGCCTTTCTGAATTTTACCCCACATATTTATGCCATTCATTCGCACTTGTCCTTAGTATTTCAATGTAGTTTTCACTTCCTGTGCATTTTATTTAGCTCCAGGTCATTGAAGAGCTCATGGTTTAGCCAAATTGTTTTCTGATTACACTTCCTATCCTTCCTTCATGTTGGCATGGCTTCTGATTGTGCCCTCACTGTCATTTCTTTAAAGAATTGCCAACTCTTCTGGACTCCTTTGTTACTTCAACTTGTTTCCGAGGAGATCTCACCCACCAATTTACAGTGTTTATTGAAGTCTGTCCTCGAAATACATTGCTTTTAGTTTTTCCTTTTCCTTCCTTTCTACTCTAAAGATAGTGAGTTAAGTAATTTCATGGCAATTATTACTCAAATTCCCCAATCCATAAATTGGGATAACATCTGTTTGTAGATTGCAAAGACTTCTGGGGAAGAAAAAAAAATTCTTTTTTTTCTTATTTTTTAAATTTATTTTTTTTTCAAAATGCAACTCAATGCAAGAATATTCCAGTATCATCTCATTCCTGTAGCTTTATCTCTGACAGATAGTTCTCTACTCTGCCATCCTGCTGTAGTATCTCAGCATCCCCTTTTTTCAGCTTCCTAATTGGTTACTGTTAATCTTGAAGAGCACAGACAGCTGTACTGCCAAGCACATCCAAATCACAATATAAGAGCTGGTAGTGACAAGAGAAATAGGCATATTGAAATATTTTATATATATATATATAGGTTTGATGCCTGATTAGAACAAGACAAAACTGCACAGTGATATATGTGTACATTTCCCCTAAATCTGTATTCTAGATACCATATAAGGGTAAGGGGGAGGTACAGGCTGAAGGGTGATCTCCCCCTGAAAAATCATTAGCCAAGTACGTATTCTTCAGGGGTGTAGGTGATTGGGACTGAGATTTCAAATCCTAGATACTCTGAATTTGGTCTTGCTGCCTTTCCATGTAAAATTGTTTCCCTCTGTGTGAAGAAACAATATAAGGATTTTAACCAGGGTTTTCCTTATTCATGATTGTACTAGAGCCCCTGCATTATAGAGGCAATCCACTACTAAGACATGTTATTTCCTTTTCTCCTCTGTGCCAACTGTTTGTATCATCCTTGTGCTGGATGCTCCCACCCCCACTCATCCATGAGAGGAAGTCAAAGCAAAGTTAGAAAACTGACTTAATTATTGAAATTGTATCATTATAGTTATTAATTGAATGAATTATACTTTCAACAGAGATAATTGAACCAAATTCATCCAGAAGTGCTTTATAATGAGCAAAAATGGTGTTAAAATTCTTATTTCTGCTCACAGTCATGTCATGGGTGGTTCCTTGGTATTTTTTTATAGTACTCTTGAAAGGTCTTTGGTTTATTTGAAGTAAAAGTAAGTAGAGAAAAAAAGATAAGGAATTAAAATCACAGATATTTTTGCAGGAGAGGAAAACTAATTCCCGCCATGATCTGGAGCAAGCCTCTTGAGAAATGCACAAAGGAACTGACACTTGTAAACAGAGAAGAATGAAAACAAATCCAGTTTTATCATGTGAATGCAGTACTGCCTCAGATGCCAGGATTAGGAGACTTCTGTGTCAGAAACTGCAGGAACATTAGTCTGTGGGTTACAGCAAAAATACTTTGTGGAATAGCAAGCCAGACACAACATGTATGAGTAGCTTTTCATTGCCTTGCTCCAAAGTCTTTGAAAATTACAAAAGCCACAATGTGAGTCCAATACAAATGTTTCCATTTAGCAACTGCTACTGAGGGATCATAGAAAAAACTCTGCTGTGCTCCCGGCAGTATCTGATTCAAGTTTATGATGTCATTCATTCGTTTAAATGCAATCTGAGGTATTTTGTGCAGCCATTGTGTGCCAGAAAGTGATCATTTCTCTTGACAGCATATGATATCAAGGATGCATTTTCCCTCCATAATTCCTAAAAGCAATGCAGCAACAAAATAAAGAGTGGGATTTGGCAACGGTGATTCTCAGAATACAACTTAAACATGTAAATTTTACTCTTGTCACATACCTATTCCTATTGTATCATCTGGGTGAAGTAAATCGTACATTCTGAAACCACCCAGCACTGAGGCTTCTGTTACTGTGTAGATGGATCAGTGATGACTCTGATGACTTGTAGATGATTTTGAAATTTTAACACAAGCAGGGTAGTAGCAGTTGTCTTGCTCAACTCTGAAGATGAAAGTGTATGCCATTACATGCTGCAAAGGGGAACAGATTCTAATATTTGAGTATTTGGATTTGGGATGAGAAAAGAGCAGAGATATGTCTGAGGTGACTTCCAGGTTGTGAGCTCTGATTACCTTTTGTTTTGGAGAACAAAATAAAATCAATGCTGTCTGCAGAGGTAACTCCTATGCAAATTTCAAATTGATTGAAAAAATCCAAACTAATTTCTTTAGGTTTTGGCTTATTAAAAATGTATAATATTAATTATGACATCAAACCCCATTATTTTCAGGTATCACACAGCTTGTTTATATTAAAAACTTTTTTCTCTTCTGCAAACTAAACATCAAAAATTGATGAGATTTCCTACAGTATTTCATCTGCTCTGGAACTATGTTTTTGAGAAAGGTGAAGCTTAAAATTGAAGCAAAGCCACAGGTATACATTCCTCTAATAGTCAGTATTTATGTGCAACCTGATCCTTGAAGCTGCTGCCTGAATTTTTCTGTGTTTTTAAATATTCTTAGAACATGAAAGTTCTAGAAGAAGTATCCTAATATTTTGCAGTTGAAAAGAACAACTTAAAATGCATTAGTAAAAAGACAGAATCACCTAAACTGCAAAATTTTACCTTGGCTACTGTATTCCTTTTTTATGCAATCCTCTTCACTATCTGGCAGTTTGTATTGCTACCATGTAGATGGAAACAAGAAGACATGTAGTAAACTATTTTTGTGAGTATAATTTAAAGCATTTCTGAACTGGCCTCTGTTGCTGCTCCAGATTGTTTTCTACACCTACAATGAAAACAACACTAAAGGGACTTTCAAGCTTCCTATGATTCCTTTCATAACTCAAGTGTTTTGACCAAGTCTTCTCTACTGACTTGACACTCTTAGTATTGTACAGCTGGTTATTAATTTCTTTATTTTTTAAGCAGGTAAGAATTCCTTGTGGACAAAAGAGCTTCAAATATCCTATGACATGTTAAGATCATCTCTAGAAACATAGTGAGTATCTTATTTTTTTTTAAGTACACTATTTTTTTAACATTTTTTCCACTGAAAGCTCCAAATCCTCCGAGGAGGTCCCAGGTTATAGCCACACATAAATAATATTCCTTCTTTTTCCTCTTGTGAAGCTGGTATCACCTTAACCACTCTGAGGAGCCAAGGAAAACCTCTGCATCATGTAACTACAGCAGTCCCAACATGCAGGTGTGTTATATCATTATATTATTAGCTCCCCATGAACCACCCAGAGGACATAAATCTGCTGTGTGAATATCAAATAGGCTTCAGCTGAAGCATATGTTTATGCAGTATAAATGACTTGTATTTCTCATGCAATTATGTGTGTCAGGCTGGTGAAATGTGGCTGACACTGGAAGACTTGGTGATGTAACCAAGATGAGTTCAGTAAAAATACACGCAGTTTATATGCAACCAGAGACCTCCTACACAAGTGCAAACAGGTGGGAGTTTATTTTTGTTATTGTTTTGATCAGCTTCAAATGGAGTAAACATGCTAGATTTTGAATAACACAGTGATCTGTGTGCTATTAGCTTGACTGAGATTATTGCTAAGTCATTTCAGTGGAACAGCTAAGTAAATTAATGGATACTCTGGGGTGGGATTCCTCTAAGTGGATATGTGTTTCGAGAACACAGGCATCTACAATTAAGCAGCTCACCTTAATCTCTCTTTGTAGCTAGAGGAGAGTCAGAGACAGCCAGTGTAGTACTGCATTTGTACTAACTAAAAGAGGACATTTCTATTTAGTGTGAAGTATTTCTCCCAAACACTGGCTCTGTTGGTTTGGTCTCCATTGACTACAAAAGGGACCCAGACAGCTGTCTCAAATGCAGATGTTTACACTATAGGGACTTGGGGAGCCTTGGGTGAGTGTAGCCAAATCTAGTTTAAGGCCAGTTTTGTTTGTTGTGTAGGACTTAAGCCAGCTCACTGTGATTTCTGCTTTAAATAGTTATGGATGAATTTGGTGACTCACTTTGACCTCACTAAGAGACTTAAGTTTTGAAAACAAAAATGCTTCAGGGTGGCAGAGGAAACCAGGGGTGAGTGAATTGTATTCAATGAAGAGTGGTCACGAAATCCATTTCTTTGACAGAAACAGGGAAAATGTCTGGTTTTCATGCTGGTAGTAAGCTGGCATGTCATATGAATGTGAGTGTATGGATTGCTGGCCCTCATTTTTTTCTTTTTAAGAAAGTGACCTTCACTTCAATGGCTACAGAAAACCAGGAATAACCACTGATGATGCTACCTGGTCTCTTGCTACTGATGATGTCCCCAGGGGTTTTGTTGTCAAAAATGGCAATGGTGATGGAAACTGCTTTTGTGGGTTTGGGATCTGAGATCCTGAATTGTTTCAATAGATACTTGACTGGCTGTTGTGTTCAGCTGATACCATGGCGGAGGGAGAGAATTCCATTTAAAGAGCAGAGTCAGCTCCAAATTCCCATTTTTTGTTGATTAAGCAGTGCCAAACGACAGAGCACAGCATGAGACTGAGACTGTTTCTTGCCTAACTCACTGTCTAACTGTGGATGAAGGAAAAAAAGTTGAATATATCCTTGATGAGAAAGACAGAGAGAATTTTGGTGGTTTTCCTATGGATCTCTAACACAGGTGTGTTTTTATGGTGTATATTAGTGAGTTAATCAACTCTTCTGAGAGGCCTAGGTTAAACAAGGAGTGAGGAACCCACTTACTAAACAGTGTTTATCGTGACACAAATGAGGGAGAGGAAAGGAAAACTATGCATAAATAAGTATAATTTCAGAGTATTAAGCACCTGGGTTAGAGAGGCAGACTCATACCAGATTGCACAGAGAATGTACTCTTGAATGTGATAGAACCAAGGCCTGACTGCTTGTGTTGGAGGCTGGTAAGATGCAAGGGCTGATGCCCGTTATTTCTTAGAAACTGTCAATCTTATAGTGGTGTAGCATGGGACAGATATACCAAACTTCAGTTCAGCACTGAGTTGTACTTTCAGAGCATGAGTGTGTTCTTCCATTGGCTTCACGTGGCTGCTTCTCTCTATACTGAAGTTCATGGAAAATTCTAGACAGGGGATGTGAGCTTGATTCTGCCACCTCTGCCTGCCCTGCAAGGTGGTTGTGTCAGCACACCCATTACACTGGGCTTATCACATCACAGCGTGGCAGAGAGGTTGTTAAGGGTAACATCTCTTCTCTCTGATCTGCTTCTGAGTTGATCTTATTGACATATTCTAAACTAACCCAAGATGAATCATCAGTGCTACCATATTTATTACCATGTGGTGGATACTACTACATGTAGGGAAACATCTGTGCACCGCTTCGTCTGTCAGAGTAAGCTGACATCAGTGCAGTTACCTGGTCTGAGCTCCTTTCACTGATGATTTTCCCTAAGCACAGATGAAGCTGTAATTGAGTCCTCCTGCCACTGTCTACAGAAGCTGCCCTGGTTTTGGATATGAGCCCCAGGCTTTCTCAAACTACTGACTAAACTGCTTAACCCAAACAAGAGCCATCAGATGGGCACTGTGTTCAGTAACCTGACGTGCATTTGAAGCTGAAATCTAGGAGTGAAAGGCTTTGTCCCAGCAACATCCAGTCCTTCACTATTGTTCTTGCTTACTTCCACCAAGGATGAGATGGGTATTTATCCATTGGAGAAACAAGCTCTGTGCTTCACTCTGCTGGATTTTTTCCCCCTGTTTGCATAGCTTCCTTGCTTGGAATAATGAATGTGTCTGAAGCACATTTCTCAGTGTATGGTTTATCTGGTTATTAATGATGTGGAGCACTTCAGGGCCCTTAGGACTTCTGTGTTGTTGCTTTAATAAACATATTTCAAGATGATGAGGCCACTGGCACCCTTTCTATGCTTTTATGGTACAGTGGTCTTAAAGTAGCATCGTGCATTTTATTTATTAGCCAGCCCATTAATCACACAGGTATCAGTTGGCTTCAGGGAAATTTTTAATTAGCGATATTTAAGGTTGAGAGAAAGTGCTTCTGTGATAGACAATGAGAGCAAGCAGAAGCAGGAGGTAGGCTATCTTTGTGACTCTGTGATTAATACAGGATTTAAATAAAATATTCATGAAAGGAAATTGAAGTTATAGCCAAATCCAAACGTTGAACTTCCTTTACATCTCAAATATAAATTCTTTGGAGATTCATTCTTTGTATTCATTAGTGAAGAATGAATCTGATGAACATGAGAGATAAGGGAATTTGTTCCCTAATGTAATAATTTAGCAGCATTTAAAAATATTTTTACTAAATCTTCTTGAACCACAATTTATTGCCATTTATAAACTCCATATCCTTATTTGAAACGGCTCACAAGTCACTGAAACAGGTACAAGGGAAAGATTAGGAGTAGAACTTGGGTCATCTCTGACAGCACACTGACATGTGTATGAGACAGAAAGAAAAGATCGTGTGGAGCGCACCTGCATCCTCCTGGCAGTATTGGTTTGGTGGTTGCTAACACTTAAAGCCTGCATTGTCACATGAAAAATGAATGGTACTGGCTGTGCAAACATCTCCCTTGTTAGATAATTAATCAGATGTACTTTGTTTTGATTTAGCACCTCTCTGGTGCGCTCACAGGCATCTCCTGAAATAGCCCTGTAAAATGGATTGTTAAAGAAGGTGGAAAAAAAAGCTAAACAACTCTGTAGTGAATATTGCATGTGTCTCTATCTGCACAACTGGCAAAACGGAACATTAAATTCTCCTACTTGCACAGAGCAAACTTTTCAGTCTTGGCTGCCCACATTTAACAAATAAAATGTGTGAGGAAATTAAATTTTCTAAGATGTTACGCTTCTTGAGCTCCATATCTCTGTTTTCTTTACCCTTCTATGCAGCATCTGTTCTTCCTGAACACCAAGCATACAAAAATTCTTTGGCCTTCTGGGGCTGCAAATTTCAAAGGTCTCTGAAGAAGTTCTGGATCCCTACTGTGGAAAGGAAAACTGAAAATTGGTGCCTTCTTACAATGTAGTGACCTGAGCTTATTGGCAAGGAAGCAACATGGGTGGTGCTGTCTATAGCAGGAGTCACACTACTCCTGACTGGGGACAGGAAAAGGTCAGGAGTCTCCAAGGCTGCCATGAACAGGTATGTGACAAGGTGAAGCAACAGCCAAAAAAGCATTATCAGAGTCCTGCCTATAATGACACTGGGACCAAGAAAAAGAGTGGACTCATATCCCCTTCCTGTTGGCTTGTAGAGGATTAGGGAAAGCTACTAGTGTGTTACACAGTGGTGGTCTTGTGGTCCATACACTTGCCAGCTTCCTTAGCTTTGAGAGAACCTATATAAGATTTCTGAATGAGAAAAAAATCTCCTGGGATTTTCCTGTGTTCTCATCAGGAGATATCTAGGCATGTGGAGGGAACTCACAGAGGCTTATAAATCACTTAAATCACTTCAAATATGGGCCAAATGGTTTGCACACACAGAATCACACTAAGGCAGCTCAGGGCTCTGAGTAAATCCACAGCTTGTTTAAACCCAAATATTTCTTATGGACTCTACTTTGCCTTGTGTGAAAGTAGGACTAATCCTTTTCCCTTAGCCCCTGAGACTTGTTTTTTCATTTTACTTTGTCTGCAGACAGGCAAGGGCCTCCTTTAGTGATAAGAGATTTCAGCCTTTACCTTTCCTTTACCTTCTGTGTGCACAGGCATAGAAACACAAAGTGCTTTGATATTATTGTTGTTCACAAGACCAACAGGTTGCAGAATTAAAAGCAGATGTTCACATCTCCCAGGAGTATAATTTTAGATGCCTCCCAATCTTTGCAGGCATAATTTTTTAAATTACAGCTTCATTAATTTTCTTCATGACTATAATGGTTACAAATAAAATGATGGAGAGGTTTTCTTTAGGAGGAAAAAAAAAAAGGGCTGAGATTCTGAATCCATTGCTTGATACCAGGAGACAGGTTTGATGCGGTCTGGCTTTAGTCCAATTGCCTTTGAATGGAATGAGCATGGTGTGTCCTGTTGTCCAAGAGCATAGACTGAGTCCTTCTATATGACCAAAAAAACACAGGTAATACCACATTTTCCCAAAGCTTTGTGGACTATTTCTAATTGTCTTAATTCTCTTGGAGAAATAAGACCAGCAATTGGATATCCTATTTAAAAATCTCTTCAGTGATGCCATGGAATAAGCTGTTAAATTTGGTAACAAGCCCATCTGAAATGTCATGTCTATCACTGTAGAGTTCTAATTAACACTAAGACTTGTTAGCCTAAGTTGCCATAGAATTTCAATAAGGGCAAAGCTATTCATAGGGCTATATGCAACCTATTCCTCAAGCAGCTTTAAAAATGAATTTTCCAGCCAAACCAGTAAAAAAATCCGTCACTCTTCCATGTGCAACTTGAGCTTCACCCATTCTTGTAATTAAATTCTTGTTACTAAAGATTTTAAGTTAGGGATCTTTCATCATTCACAAACTAGGCAGCTGGGAAGAGGATACCATTGGCAGAGAATAGTAGTAAGACACAAGCCAGTATCCCAGGGACAAAGGAGAACGTTTTTAAATTGCTCGTAGCTCTTTTTTTTTTTTTCCTTAAAGAACAGTCCTTTTCCTCCACCCCCCTGCAAAAGGTAAAACTCAGAAATCACTTTTCTTCCATTGGACTGAATGTGTCACATTGAAACATATTTCCCTTGCTCTAATTTTTTCACAGGCCATTTGGCAACCCATCTTTCCAGGCCATGCTGTGCAGGTGTATGATTGTATTTGAAATTCCTGCACCCATTAATCACTGCCCTACTCTGTGACCTGCTTTACTCTGTACTTACTAAGCTCCTTCCCTCAGTTCTGGTCTGCCAGTGCTCTGTAAACTGTTTACTTTTCTGGTGCAGCATTTACTCAGCATTTTGGCAAGCTCCAACAAAATGTTCCCAATTGACTTTTGGCCAACAAATGCAATAGAATTTTCTTACATGGAATTTGATGCCTACATATGTTTTTCCTTGTTCGCTGCTTCTGGCAGCTCTTTCAGTGCTGTTATCAACTGGTCTCACCTTGCTTCTGTTGTGACTGTTGAATGGAAACAACTGTCACACAGGCCTGAACATGGTTTCATACCTTTTCTTTGTTTTCCATCATATATCTTTTGGTTCTCAGGAGGCTCATTTAACTCTTTACTATTTTCAGTCAGACAGAAGACAACATGGCTTTCATAAAAGAAAGAGGGAAAAAAGTGCAAATCAGAGATGAGAAAAAGAGCAGGGAAATTGGAATTTCCACTGCATTTTGTTGAAACAGTAAAATAGAACCGATGTTTCAAATATTTTCACTTCAAAAGACATTCAGCCTTGTGTAAGGTTGTGCTAGAAATACATTGAATAGGAATATCTACATACCTAGAAATGCTCAAAGAGCAGTCCCTCTGCCTATTTCATGTTCTGATCTATATTTAGCTCACTGTTACCCTTTGGTATTTGTGTGTTGTACAGTTTTTGGCTCTTCTGCTTTGAATCTTAGCCAAAATAAGCCTTAAAAAAACCCAAACCAAACCAAAACAAAAAAACTCAAAAAAACTTGAAACCCAAGCCCCATTGTACAAATATTTTAGAAGGCAAAACAAGGAGTAATCCAGTTTAGGAGAAAAGAACTGCAAGGGTCTTATTATGGATAGTGTGTTTATTATTGTTATTCTGTGCTGGTTGCTCATCTATCCTGCTGGAGCATAAAACACACTTTGCACTCTGTGTGCTGGTAGATATCTTAATGCTTCATCTTCACACAGAAGAATATACTCTGGGTCACTTGAGGACAGAGTGTGGGTGGTGCTTGACAGTTTTCATAAACAAATCAAAATACCTCTGCTCTCTCCAGTGCCTAGTTAGCTGTATGCTTTCCAAGTTCTCAGTGCTGAAAGTGTGGAAAGTTAGATCCTCTCCCAGCGAAGAAAGAGAGGTAAGTGTAAGTTTGATGTATTTCATATGACTTCTGGCTTTCTAATGGTCTAACTCTTAAAACTCTCTCCCCCCTACTCTATCGCTGCAAAAGGAAGTGCAAAATAAACATAGCTTCTATCTGGCAAAGACAGCAGATAATTTGTGAGACCACAGATGACAGAGGTGTTTCCAGCCTGCTTCTGCCTACACCTCTTTTTGAAGCCTTGATATTTAAATGACACCCATTTATGCTCCCTTGTGCAGTGATGGAGTAGGTGTTAGCAGGCCTTTGGGAGATTGACTGGTGATACAGAGGTTCAAAGCAGAAGAAGGGAATATAATTTTCTTCACTTTCACACCAGTTGTGAATTTGGCACTTAGTTAGTTTGTCAGATGCTGTTGCTATCTTATCCCATTGAAAGCCACATAAGGCATTACTGCTTGAGAGAATTTTTGTTCAGCAGTGTCTGAGTGGGAGTATTGCTGTCAACCACAATGTCTTGTATATTTTCTATATCTCATAGACCTACCTGAATAGCAGATGCTAGTATAATGAGCACTTACTTCTTTACTTCCTACATTTCTTATGTTTTGCAGACTTCTACATATGGTCTAGTCATGGGTACAATTCAATACTGTGATATTGTGTGTTGGAACTTCTTAACTACTTCAGCAGTAGTCTTGAGGATGTGTTCATTGCACATTTGTCAAAGAATATGCCAACAACTGCTGATATACAATAAAATTTCATAACTGGTCCCAGTGCTACTAATTAAGAACTTGACTTATTTGATTGCCTAAGTATTTAGTTGGATAACATGTTGTTTTTTACAAAATTTCATTCAGTGATAGAAAATTAAGGCCAGAAGAGGCATTTTGGAAATAATTTTTGTGATTAATTTTTCTGGGTGATTTGTAGACAATGATTTTAAAGGACAAGAAAACAAGAAGAACAACACTTAAATCAATTTTCTGTATGAAAGAGCCATCACCACTTCAAAAACTTATTGCATGTGGCCTCAGGAGTAGTAGCAGGAGTTTCCTGTGATAATTCTTTTCCCAGAGGCACTATGAGATTTAGAGCCCGAACTATTCACTGATGTAAGAAATGACCCATACTCATGAGTCATTCAAGTGAGAGAGCTGTTAAAGCACCAGTAGCCTTTCCTTTACTTGAGGAACTGCACAGCTGCTCTCAAACCTCCATTTCCAACATAGTAAAGTCCTACTTTCTAAGTAAAACAAGAATTTCTTAATAGTATCAGACATTTTATTTGTTTCTTCCCTACCACACCACACCCCTGTTCTGAAACCATTTGTTCCACCAGTACAACCAACTTTACCTTCGCAGGCCCACTAAGCAACTGTGGGCTCCTGCAGCATCAATTCCAAATAAGTGTGACTGTAGCAATTAAACAAGACAGTTTTTAATCTTTCTGAAGACGAGGAAGGAAATTTTACCTTTTATTAACTGCAGGAATAGTAATTAGTTGGAGAGAAAAGATGAAAATGTGTGATATCCTGCCTTCCTAGGATGGTTCTCATTGGGAAGTAACTGAAGTAATTCAGGACAATTCCTGTAAGATCTCAGTCATGTCAGAGAGAACTGCAGGTTCAGACTGTGTTTGAGAAGACAAGCCCTGTGATCTCCCAGTGTCCAGCCAGTTCTCCTGCCTTGAGGAGTTTCTAAGAGAAAATTTACCTTTCTCGTCCTTCAGAGATTTTCCATCTCAGGAAGCTGACTGTGTGTACAGCTGACAAGGAGAGTAATACTATAAAAAGCTTTGAAACCAGGGAAGGAGAAGTGTAATTGAGTCAAGTGTTATTGGGAGACAGTGGAGAAAGTTCGATATTTTTATGTGTGCACACAGACAGTGGAAACACAGAGAACTATTCCCCCCCCCTCCCCAGCGTCTCTCCGTGCTGACTTTAGTGGCAATTCTTTTGTTCAAAGCCTTCAGGGTCTGAACCTTGTTTAACTCCTCTCTGTTGAGAAATTCTGCTGCTCAACAGTCAGTGCGTAGTCAACAAATTGTGCCTGTGATTTTGCAGTAGGATAACACTGTAGATAAGACACACCTACTGGGCACTTTCAAGTTATAATATTGTGTTAGTCATTGCTTTTATGTATGTTTATACACAATATCTGCCTGAAGGCATACATTGATTCCAACTATCAAGAACACATTTAAAATTGACTGAATGCTTAACCTTTGGTCACAGAAAGTATATTTTAATTTCTTTTCCATTAAGAATTATTAGCTCAGAAGAGTTTGATATGGCTATAATCATCATCATGATTACTGACTTAAAATCTCTAGAAGAATTTTAGTTTATTCCTTTTATAAAGTTGAGTTATACTTGTAATTTACTTTTTGTCTTTTAATAGGTGTATTCCTTTAGCATGTATTGATTTAACCAGATTCAGTTGTATTTTAGGCAAAGATTTTCTGACAACTAAAAATAAAAATCTAATGTAGTGTTTCTTTACTTGTAAATAGTAAATTTGTGAATTTCTATAATTAAAGAAAAACAAGCAAGAGGATACAGACTGAGATTCCATTGCAGGATTAAATGTTTAAATCCAGGAGAACAATTCTGACAGCCTTCTGTCCAGTAGGAGCTAACCTCTGAAACACCTAAAATCAATCAGTGTTTCCATTTTTTTTCTCTTAGTTCCCCAGCTGACAAAATATAAGTTCACTGTCAGCATCACGGTCTGAATAGCAGATTTTTCTATTTTTTCCTGCACTCAGCTGCCAATTCAGAGATGTGCAGACTGAAACTCAGACTGCTTCCCAATCCCTGGAGATGAGGAACCCATCAGGGGCTCCCACAACAGCCATCACCCACCTGCAGCCACAGCGTGAAGCCCGGCAGCTCTTCTGCCCCTTTGCTGAGAAGCACAACGGGATGGAAGGGCAGGGATGCTGTTGTCTGCTGCCCTTTGTGTATTTTCCTCATGGGAAATCCATCCAGGTTGTGGCAGATGGTGTGAGCATGAGCACCTTGCCAGGGTTCAAATTGGTTGAATTGCCAGGGTTCAGATTGCTGGGGGAGCACTGGAATAGGGCCATTCTGTATCCCTCCTGTTAGAGCTCTGCAAAAAACCCATGAAGTTACAGAAGGGGATCCTGTTGGTGAAAGAGCCTTGAATCCTGATCCCTAATTTTTGCAAGCTCATTATTTGACAAGTAGTGTTGGAATTCTGGCCCAGGTCATATTCTAATGCCTACTTGTAGGGCTGCCGGTTTGAGATGTAAGCTTGATTTTAAATCCTTTCCCTGCTTGATTTGAATAATCTTAAATTTCCTGCCCCATCCTAATCACCAGGATAAATGGACATTTCTTGTTCAGCCTTGGAAGAGAAATGTAAAATGGATGAATCTAAAGCTGAGCAGATTCAACAACTAAAATAATTGAGAAAATAATCTCAGTAAATGTGTAAACATGGAAAGCAGCTTCAAATTTGTATCACTTGATCCAAAAGTATCAATGCCTCGGAATAATTAAAACCATACCTCTGTTACATAATCACAGAATGTGTTGGATTGGGAGAAACCTTAGAGATCATCTGATTCCAACCCCACTGCCATGGGCTGGGACACCGTCCATTAGAACAGGTTGCTCATGGACCTGTCCAACCTGGCCATGAACACTTTCAGGGTTGGGGCATCTACAGCTTCTCTGGGCAACCTGTTTTGGGTCAGTCCAAGCTACTGGGACTTGTGCCTTAGCTTTTGGGAGAGTGTGAGTCTGTCTATAAATACTCTTGGGCACGTGGTGTGACTCTTGGGGAGGGTCCCGTGCAGAGCTAACAGTTGGACTCTCTGATCCCTGTGGATCCCTTCCAACTCAGCATATTCTGTGATTCTGTGTAAATCCAGACCTTAGTCTCCAGGTTTTTGTGGTTCATTCATACATAACCTACCACTTATTTACAACTGCCTATCTGAGAGATAGAGTCCAGAGGGTATCCCACTTGGAACAGTCCCCAGGTGTTTAATTGATTTAAAGCAAAGAATTTTACTGCTTTGAAAGAACATTTTTGCTCAGATAAGTCTGGAGACCTATTTAGTCTTCCTCTAGAAGAGGAAGACCTTCTAGATTTTGAAACTGCCAACTGCATTCAGTGGTGCTGAGATTATAGTCTTCACCTGAAAAACCTCTGATAGGCAGGTGAAGCAGACAGTTTCTGTTTCCCTTTCACCAGACCAAGCTTTCTCTGCAGTCAGGCATGAAGTCAGTGGTATTGTTAGGAAGAGAACATGTTTTACCTGATTCCTTGTCCTGAGCTTTGCCTTTCCTTTTCCTCTTCATATTCATCTTCTCCAGGCCAATGTAACTCTCAAATGTAGATTGTATCATTTTTATTGTGCCATGAGGTGAAAGAAATCGAGTGTCAAAAATAAGAAAAAAAAATGTACAAGTTGTTTTACAACCATGATAAAACAAGGCAATCAATTACACCCTTCTTCAAAACAACTCTGCTCATGTTCAGATATGGATTGTTGATGTGTATCAGGAGCTGTATGGCAGCATGAAGGAATGTTGTGGTTCATGCCCCACGCCTGCACCCCAGGATTGATTCAAATCACTATTATCGTGTTTCAGAATGTGGTGGCAGTAAACACAAGGAAGATATGCTTTGTCTAAGAGCCTCCCATGTCAAAATACACAACAACTTTGATTGATATGGATTGACTCATGGCCATATAGGAAACGTGACATTTGTCAACCAGGATTACAGCAGTATAATTATTTACACTCCCAAAATGTTCAGAATGGTAGAGTGTTTATGTGAAGTATCATGTTAATGGAACTACTAGAAAATCAATACCAGGATTTGGACCGGATGCCTTTTGATCTATTTTTTTCTGGTTATACATCATTGTGCATTTTTCTTTATCCTGCATACTTGCACAGCTCCATTTTGTGTCAAGTTCATTGCAGTAATTACAATGACGCTGGTAATTACAGGCAGCATCATACATTCACTTCTGTTCCTCACAGACACATACCCACATCTCCAAAAATTCTGTCCATCTTCAGCACGTTTTAATGTACTGGACCAAACCTTGCTAATCTCCGTTTTAATGAAATTGGAGGTGAGAAATAGTTAAGGTAATGACTGAAGTAGGCTGAACTTCTTGTCCTACCTCAGAAACCCTCTGTGACCCTTAGTTTTTTCCCATCTGCTAAAAGGGATAAATAATGTTATTTATTGTGATCTGTATATTTCTGTTAAAACTTTTAGTGTCTCAATTGTCTCTTGCTAAGCAGTCTTACATTGTTTGTCTCTCGCAGCCCAAATCTCTGTGTGGGGCTGGCAGCTTTAAGATATTTATAAATAATGAACAGACACTGTAGGATTTGGTCCATGTTTTAAACACCATATCAACCACTTGTGCAAATCCATTCTTGTATCATATCTTTTCATGTCTGTGGTAGGAGAATTTGTAGATTAACCTCTATACTCATCAAGGCTGGAGTTCTTTCATTTGGCTGGAAAACCTGATTGATTATTAAGTCCCTACACAAAAGCAATAGTCCTCTATAAATCAGCCTGAATAATAATAACAATTATAGTAATGATTGATACATAAGCATTTATTTGTGTTCTCAGTCACAGTAATGGGATTCTGATGCACAGATTTCTTCTCATTGTAACAAGATTACATAGTTCAGAATGCAAAAATACTCTTTCATTTAATCTAAAGAGGAAAAAGTCTTCCTTAGGTGCAACTGTGTAGTGATATTGATCGTGTTATACTGGAGATCTTATGGAAATGCTCAACATTGATCTGATAAAGAACGCTATGGGGATTATAGATAAAAACTATTATGTATACAAATATTCCCTTGGGAACTTCTGTGATACTGCCTACAAAACCAAGATCATGTGTTCATGAAGAAACTGAACAGGGTAAACAATGTGGGTTTCTGTTCTTCACACGGAGAAGAACACAGATAGCATATAACCAGGGAGAAAAGTTGGGAAAATTTTGCATTTGAATTTAAATGGCAGAAACTATCAAATCAGCAAATTAAGCATAGACTGTAGCTAATGTCTTTGGCATAAATTATGTATTTTTGGTTTGTATCTGTAGGGCAATATGGCACCTCAGATGACTGCTGCCTTTGTTTCTATGGTGTTAGTGAAACATGAGTAAGGTGTAAACCATAGCAGTGAAGGTGCTGATCCAGCAAGTAGTTAATTCCCATGACTGTGTATTGAATTCAAAGATAGTAATCATGTAAGTATGCATGCAAGCATTCTTGTGTTGATAAGTTCTAGTTTCAAGTGACTTCTGCTTAAGTTTTAACTGGGAGACAGGAAAAACCAAACACAGATTGTCTGGTACTTAGCCCAGTTCTTTAAAGGTAGGAGACCTCTCTCATCCCAAGCTGAACTTGTCAATCTATCATTTTATATCTAGGTCATTCATACCAGAGACTTTTTTCTTTGGTTGCTAACAGTTCTATATTTTGATGCTGTTTCCAAGCAGCTAAAAAATAAGCAGAAACATCAAATTTGAATGAAAGCTGTGTTTGTACTGAAGCAGTCTTCAAGTTTAGTAATATATACTTTTACTATGATATTATCATTAAACTCTTAAGAAAGAATTAGTGATGGTAAATTAGACCGAGCAGATAAGTTCTGAAGTCTACATGAGTTTCAAGCTGCAACAAGTTCAGGTTTGATCACAGGTGTATACAAACTCTTTCTAAATGATGTACATGGCTTTTAGGAGTATATGAGGCTGCAATGGAGTGTTAACTTTCTATTCCACTCTTCACCCATTGGGACACTTAACATACAGTTCCTACTCGCCAAGTTAACTCCCAATCTATCTGTATTCTACATCCTGCTAAACAGTTACTCAAAAAACTGCTCATGCATGTCCACACACACTTACAGGAAAGTCTTAAAACACACTGTAAGGGAAATCTTCAAAGCAATTGCTCTTGAAATCCTGACTGTTCCCAAAACTAGATTAAAGACATTAGAAATTTAATCACTTTTTAATTTCCATTTTCAATTAGTGCCACGCTTTATGGTGTAAGGAACACAGAAGAAAAAAAAAAAAGGAGGTTTTTTCACCCTACAGTTTTCCTGAAGAATGTGTCACTACTAGGAAAAAAATCATACAGATTATGGAACAATCTTTTTGATGTCTTTAATGAAAAACGCCCCTTACCATGGTCTCAGCATTTTTTATATTCAATAACACTGAATATATTCAGTAACACTTTAATAACTGTTGTGGGAAGGTATACATGGTAGACAGTGGGCAGAGGTAAACTAGTTTTGCTTGTGCTCTAATTAGAGCAACCAGAAGTTGGATGCACACGATATCTCAGTGCTGAACCTGGGCTAGTTTGTTCTCCAGAAAAGTGGCATGCATTAAGTAAGGTCCAATGCTGGGATAACCAGGCTTGTATGGCTTCTGGTTGGCTCAGAGTGTGGGCATAACTTTTGTGTGTCTCTTGAGTAATACACTATGCAGACATATCCCCATATTATGTGTTGCATCATTTTTAATCATTAAGTACCATGAATACATAGCTATAAAGTTATTTCTAGGAAGGAAATGAAAATGAAATACTTCCTTCTGGGCAATGTTTTCCAACTCCCTCACTGTGACCTGGTTACACACCACATTCCTCTCCTATAGTTGGAGCTTGACTCAGTAGGTTGAGAAGAAGAATAGAAACTGCTTAGAAAAAGCTCTCTGATTTTGAGTTTCTATTCTGTGGTAGGCTGAAGCATCACCTTTGCTTCCCTGGAGAAAAGCAGCCTGTGTGCAGTGCTGTGTACGATGTGACATCTCCACACCCGTAGTGAATTGCCCCTGATCCCAGAGGGCATATGAGTGCAAACCTGGGCAGTCTGAGATCTCTGCACTCTTCTTGCTTACAAGACAGTCCTTTGTGCCTTTCCAGACTGCTTATTGCAAGAGGTATGAAAGAGGAATCCTGTCTGCACAGGATCTTTGTCTGGGAGAAAACGCACTCGGTCTCTCCCTGTCCACCCAAATCTTTTGGGAAGCACCCATGTAGTATAAGTGGAGCTCTCTATTTAGATTGGAAGGCCTCTTGGTTTTCTTGGAAAGCAATCATTTATGAATTTCCCCTGCTTAATGTTGTTGAGAACTATGCCATGGAAATTATTGATATGTTCATATTCAACAAATTTGTAAAGCCCTAGTGGGGGTGGGCATAAGGAGCCTTTGTCTGACATTTAGAATTAATGCCAGGAAAGAAAAATTTCTTCTCCAGAGATATGTAAGAAGCCAATGTTACACGCTTCAGTCATAGTAAATGTACAAGACCTGAACAGCTAAAAGAATAGTCTAATCAAAAGCTCATTGAATGCAGTGGCAAACTTCCTACAAGCTTCAGAGTTGAAATATTGAATGTATTTCTAGTCTGAAACAATGAAAGAAATTAATGACTAGAAAAGAGTTTTTAGCCTCTGCACAGAAATGTAACGGAGGCTGCCTCCCCGTGTCTTTTGATACGTAATTTATACATTTTTATTTGGGAGATCAATCATCAGTGTGCCTGTGCAACTTACTTCTTCAAGGGAGTTCAGAAATGCATCCCTTAATAAATCTACCACCTTATGACATTGGACTAATGACCACCAATTTCCACCCCAACCTGATTTTCCTTTCCTGTTCATTATTTAACACACAGGGCCAGAGAACTCCTGAAGATCAGCATGGTTTAGCCTCTGTGCATCTGCTCTGTGTGGTGCATCCTGTGGTGACTGGGAGCAGATAAGGAGCCATAGGCTACTATAAAGGGGGTCAAGACATTCTCTGGCCCTAAGGGTAAGCAGAACAGCATCCACACAGCTAAACTCGTCTTCCCACCATCCCAGATAATGTAAGAACTACTAAGCTGTATGGACCACTCCATGCAGTATCAAAGTCCATGGTATGGATGTGTTTGGGTTTCTAACACAACCAAAGCTGCAGATGAGTGGAAGAACATCAGGATTGCCATTTCCACTGGAAGTGGATTTGCAGTGTGATCTTAGTACATGTCCATGAACATGCCCACCACAGGGAACTGACAGCACTGTGACAGTGTGTTTGTTTAGAATTATCTTAATTGATGCTGAAGCTTTTCATTGCTTCCTGTTTATACAACCTCCAATAATGTTGAAAGATCAAACGCAAAAACCTAGCCTGGCAGTTTTCAAAAGCTGTCAGGGAATATAACAGAAATGACTTAGATGAATGTGCTTACAACTTCCATGAAAATTAAATGTATGTGTAACACATCAGTCCACTAGCCTCTGTGGAAAGATGTCCATGGATTCTTTTAGGTCTAGGCAAATATGAATTTCTTTTGCAATGTCATGGATGCAATGGGAATCTCAAACGATAATAAAAATAAAATTATTTGAGTTACTTTCTTTCCTGTATCTTCTATTTGGACTTTGAGTTTGGGATGCCTTCTCTTAATGTCTGTGGTGGGTGTCTGAAAAATTAGTTGACCCATTTCAGTGTCATGAAAGGTGCTTCAGACGTGTATGCCCTGTAAAGTCTTATCTAGTTAGTTAATAGTGAACTCAATAGGATTAATATAAATTAATTGAGGTTTTCCCCAGGATTATAATTATTGTGTATTGATTTGTGTTTTGGTAGGTCTTTGTGACTTGTTGCTTAGGTACTGGATCATGTGCATTGTGTGGTTTCTAGTCTTGAGAACTGGCCCTGTTTTTCCAGACTGGCAGAGTTCAGCCCACAGACTCAACAAAAAATTCAGATAACTTTACATGTGTCTTGATTTAGGAATGGTGTTTTTTATATTCCCACTGAAACCACTCCAGATCCTGCTCCACTCGCTCACTCCTCCCTCCCCTGTGGATCCTGTACTGATTCTGAACCAAGATTCAAAGATCTCTTTTTAAGTGGTTCCATCTTCTCCAGATAACTTTACTTTCTCCTTTCATAGCCCCATGCTTAATGCTCTCTTCCCAGAAAACAGCAATAACAAGGCTGTAACATATTCCAAGATTTAAATATGAAAAGGAGACAGTGGGAAGTTTAGCAGTGACTTCTGCAGAAGAATTTGGATCTCCTAGGAGTAGTGGGTAGTCTCCCTACAGGCAAACTAAATATATTAAGGCAGGGAGCATACACTGGGATTACTTACCTCTTCACATTGCAATTCATCATTTTGTCTTCTATTTAGATTCACTCTAAATAATCACAGTGTAGGATAAGGAGGAAAACATTCATACCACCTGTGAGTGTGATAAAAATTATCCTAAGAAAAAGTTCAAGTATGTGAAAGAGAAAAACATTTTGCTCTCCAGACCCAAGTACCTTTTGATTTTCAAGGGCTCTTTCCTAAGTCCAATGAATGCAAAGGGAATCATGAGAGGTGCTAATCCTCATAACCAGGCCAGTGTTCTGCAAAAACAAGAGTCAGCACGGCATCAGTCTTATTGTTGGAGACATTCTGCATCTTTCTGTTTGTATATTGTACATTTCTGGCTTTTAGAAGAGATGATTATATTCAGTTAACCTGTGCATCCTCACATCAAACATTTTATAGTCTTGTTGCAGAGGTTAAAAGCTTTCAAGTGATTTTGTGCTCAGACATTGTAAAACAGATTTGTGTGTGTATGTGTGATGAGGTCAGTTATTTTCAGCTGCCTAATACATCCCCAGCCTTACTTCTGGGAGGGACCGAAATTTTATTTTGGTTTCAGTGTCCCCAGTTGACTGCAAACTGTAACACTGCCATGTATGTCTCAGTTCTGCCACTGCCAGGCACTTCCATGAATGTTGATGTCTTTGGCTTAGAAAGAGGAAACAGGGAGCACCTTCAAGATGTGACGGAATCAAAGCTTCATTCCAGAGGGGAGGCGACCAGAAATATTTATAGCATTCACAATGCAGCTAGCTAACAAGGGATGGGGGAGGGTATGCTTGATACCATCTTTCTCAGTATCTGAGGTTGAATTATAATAATATACCCCCCCTTCCCTTTCAACTTACCTTTATAAAAAAAAAAAAAAACCACAAAAAGGAAATGCTTTTAATGTCATCTGCATGAGGTAACACATGGTGTATCTTCTTAAAAGGCAGGGAAAAATGTAATAGATAGGTCAAACATAATCTGTTGCCACCCCTTTGCAGTACTGTGTGCTAAGACACCTTTGCACAATTACAGTTTTGAAAAGCAAACTGAAGCTAACAAATTGCTCGTGTTTGTTTCCTTTCCTCCTTTCTCCTTTCTTCCTCCATTCAGTACAGATGTTTTTGAGGATGCCCAATAAGAGGAAAAATGAAGAAGAAAAGTTCGGAGAATGAGAAAACAATTCAACTTTAAATGAGAAAGGGAGAAGGAGAAAATCTGCACATCTCCAGATGTAGGATGCGAATGCTGCCCAGGAGGTAGGGGGATAGAAAGAGTCTTTGCTCTTCTTTTCTGAACTGTGGGAAAACAGCTGGGATGCTGAAGCGGGTTTGTGGTAGACCTAGAGTACGAGACTAGGTCCCCTGGTTCACATACTCACGTGTCACACCAGGGTGGAACATTCTGGACTTACACCATGTTGACTGTTTCCTCACTGAAGGCAGTTCTGCCTATTTACAAACCACCACATCTCTTAATGTTAAATTCCTCTTGGGTTAGGAACAAGTCTAGCATGACTGGATTTCAGGAGTTTGCTCTGGCTTATGTTTTGAACCTTCCTGGACAGCCAAAGCCTGTTGTTCTCAATGAGACTAATTACAAATGAGGCAGTAAGTGCTTTCACACAAAAGGGCTGCTTCCAGCTCCCTATCTGCACAGCAAATTAGCCTTCGCTTTCAAATATTAAATTGTTACTTTTGATGTAACCCTGTGTTTAGACTAGCTGTATTACTTTACATAAATAAAAATAATGTTTCAATGGTTTGAAATTCCACAGGGTAGAAAAGTGCAAAATACCAGCTAAAGTTGTCATCTTGTGAGTATTAGTTCCACAAGAGAGGCTTTCCCAAACCCCTAAAGGTCTTTCAGGCCTCTGCGGGACTGTTGTGGGCTCAGCATAGCTCTGTTTTCCTGTCCAGAAAAGGAATTGTAGTGCTACACCTCCACATGCATCAGGGCACAGGCATCTGTGAGAACTATCTCTGTTATCTTTAGGGAGAAGAGGCATCCATTAGTCAAGGTTTGAAAGGAAAAGTTTTAAAAATAAAAGATAATCATAAAAATAAGAAAATTTTTTAGTAAGAGATGTCTCCTTGAAATAAAAAAGTAAATTTGATTCTGAAAATTTGACAGAAGCCTTTGACTATTTTCTTTTGTGGCTGAAACCAGTTCAAATTTGTACTTTTTCCATCAGCTGCATCTACATTTTTTGGATGGAACAAGATTCTTAATGATGGGATATTAAACTGTGGCTTCTGGAGGGAGCAGAACTGTTGTGAGCATGTTTGTATTTACCCCTCAATGAAAATTCTTGCTTTGGCAGACAGAAGCTGTCAAGGTGCAGTAAGGGTTGAGTACTCCTTGGGAGCTGTGGGGCTCCTGGTGGGGCCTGGCAGCACAAGGGTCTCAAAGCCAGGGCCCACCCCACTGCCCCTGGCCAGGGAGCAGGGCAGGCAAGGGAGCAGGCAGAGGCAGTCCCAGGCATTGGGCATCTCCATGGGAATGGAGATAGGCTGAGGTCACACCAGAACGTCAGCCTGATGTTGGGGTCAGAATCAGGTCCATTGAAGGGAATCAGGGTCAGACACATCCCGGGATCGCTGAGCAGGTCCATAGTGGGAAAGCAGTGAACTAACAGAAGATCAAAGACCAGTGTTGCTGGTGATATAAGGTCACTGTGAATAAAGGTCACTTTATTATATTCATTACTGTGAATAAAGGTCACTAACATTCCCTCTGATGAACCAGGGTCATTGATCTAGTCCTGGTCTAATGAATCAGTGACATATTTAAATGTTCTTGGAAGACTCCTATCCAGTTGCTGACCTAGATGGGATTATAGCACCACACAGCAAGCTTTAATTTCAGTACTGCCTAAAGGCAGAAGAGCGTCCATCAGATTGAAACAAAGGCTGACCACAATTAGAGGTGGTGCACAACAAAAAAATGTACAAGCACAACTGTGGTTCAGAGTTAAAAGTCAGACAGATAAAATACTGCCTGACTCTGCCTCTAATTAGTATGAAAAAGATGTGTTCTCGGCAATTTCTTCTTTATGCTCATATGAGAAAGAAGAGTTAATTTAACTACAGTTAATTTCATGCCCTCTGTAATGTACCCAATTATATCGTCCTAATTATTTCAAGCCCTCATGTGCCTTGGTTGAGTGCCTTTTTTGGAAGAGGACATTAAATAACGATTATCCTCCTCATTAATACAATGCACATTAAAGAGAAAACAAACAAGACACGGATAAAAGGCATAAATATCATTTATATTTTTTACTCACTTTCCCCCTGATCTTTCCACAACAGCAGTAACATTAGTCATGGAGACATCAGGAGGCTTGGAAATTTTTTGTCTTGGCTTGTCATTTCAATTTTGTCTGGTTAGTGTGTAAGGGTGTGGGTATCCTAGAAGCTGGGCTTTACTGAGAGATCAGCTATTATTAACCTATAGCACTAGGTTACAGTTGCAGAAGTTAAGACTTCAATTAGCTCTAATTCATCCTTGTTTTACTAATTTGAACAATGAAGCAGAAAGGAGTGAGTCACAGTAAAGAATAAAGTAGGAGGGTAACATTCATTTCTTGAGCATGAAGACTAAGATGAGGCAAAATTAATGCTGTCTCATCCATATGAAGGTAGATAGGACTATGAGACAGTGTATGAGGCGGATGTAACTTCTGACACTACTTACTTGGTTAAGGGTATCGTGATTAAACAACATGCCATGGCCTTCCCCATTCGGTGAAAGCTGTGAGTGAGGGTAAAAAGCACTGTGATCAGAAGATACTTTAGTCTGGACACTCTTGCACCAATGGTAGAACAGTCCCCTGTGAGCTCAGATAAAGGATTAATACAAAGAATAACATAATCATAAAATCACTGAACCATAAAATGGTTTGTATTGGAATGGATCTTGAAAGATCATTTAGTCTGATTCTCTTGACATGGACAGGGATACCTTTTACTATACCAGGCTGCTCAAAGCCCTGTCCAACCTGGCCTTGAACATTTTCAGGAATGAGGCATCCACTGCTTCCCTTGGCAACCTGTTCCAGTGCCTGACCATCCACATTGTAAAAAATTTCTTCCTTCTGTACAGTCTCAACTACTCCTTCAGTATAAAACTGTTGCACCTTGTCCTGTCACTACAGGTCCCACTAAAAAGTCTGCTCTCATCTTTCTTGTAAGCCTGCAAGCCCCCTTTAGGTACTGGAAGGTGCTATAAAGTCTCCCTGGAGTCTTCTCTGGGCTGAAAACTCCAACTCTCTCAGCCTGTCTACATCAGAGAGGTGCTCCAACACCCTGATTATCTTCATGATCCTTCTTTGGACTTGCTCCAGCAGGTCCTTTCCCTTTTCATTCTGGGGGTGCCAGAGCTGATGTGGTACTCCAGAGTCTCACCAGAGCAGAGTAGAGGGGCAGAATCACGTTCCTCCACCTGCTGCCCATGTTACTGAGGATGCAGGATAGGTTTGTCTCTCTGGGCTGCAAGTGCACATTGCTGGATCCTGTCCAATTTATCAACCACCAATATCCCTGAGTTCTTCTCTTCAGGGCTGAATATATATAATATAAGGGTCCAGATAGGATAAAGGACAGTGTCAGCTCATATTTTCATTTATGCAAACTTTGTGAAGTGCAGAAATGGATATGCTGTTTATCGAGCAATCACTGAGGTGATTTCTTCATTGTGTTGTATCAAAATAAAAAAAGAAAAAGAAATTATCTACTGTCTGTGTTTAAATGTCAAATCTCAAGCAACGGGATAACAATGTGCTGTTTGGAGTTGGAAGTGTAGCTGGCCTCCAGTAGTCTCCTCCCCACCTGTTCTGGATATTGTTTAACTGGGAAGATGAACAATGATTCAGCTGTATCAGGCTCTTTCAGATTCTTTCTCATCTGGGAGTGAAACTGCAAGACTCATCAAACATAAGGTAATAAAAACATGTGCAGACAGTCTATATAAGCTGAGGTTGCTCCTGCCATTTGGCTCATGTAAAGATTCTTTAAATCCTCTTACAGTAAAGGGCTGCAGGACTGATAAAAGAGTGCCTGCCTGTTTTGTAACAAGCAGCAAAGAAGCATTGCTGAGTCACCTTCGGTGTGAACTCACTCTTCTTTTTCATTACTGAGAGCAGGTGTCACATGCCTTTTCTGATGCAACTGCTGGTAACTGCTCTGCCGTCACCTATTGTGTCACTTGGCATCATGAGCAGAGTCAGCTGATGGTATGAAGGAGAGAGGGTCAGCATCTGATACCAAAGTACAAACAAATTCAAGTAAACATTACCTCACTGAGGAGAAAGAGGGGAATGGTCACAGTCCAAATAAAAAGCAGAAAGGATACAGAAATAAAAGATAGAAAGGGAAAAGTCTGATGCAGGAACATTACCCTGGGCAGAGTTTTCAGCAGGTTTTACATCAGCCAAGCACCTTCTGTTCAGCTAAGCAAAGGCAGAGACAAAAATAGAGTACCCTACCAGATGAGAGTTTGTAAAAGCCCTTCTTGGATAAAATACACTTGAAAAGCATCCTGGATCTGGGCTCAGACCCAAATTAGACTGCAATTCCATGTGCAGATATTCAGCATGATATACTGGCTCCAGCCACTGTTCAGCAGATCAATGAATTTCTCCTCTGCTGGCTCAAAATGCTGGCAATCAATACAGTCTGGATAGGCCTGGTGGATCAGTATCCACATAACTGCATCTATCCCAGGCTTCTGAGGGGTATGTTCTTTCAAATAAATTGGAAAAAAATGTAGATTTCCCTCTCTTTTATTTTTTTCTGCCCTTGGCTAAATATAGTCTAGATGCTCATGGAGAGCACATGTTCTTTTCTAATTCACTGACCTCAGAGAGTTTTTGTCTCATAAAAAGTATGCATACATGTACACATGTAGTCCAGTGGTTCAAGCTCTTGACCTATACGAGACAGCTTAATTTGTTTTGACATTGGAGACCACTTTTATCAGCTTGGTAAGGTCCTGTTACCAGGACAAGTTACATATCTTGTCTGCCCAGTGTTGTACTATTAAGCAAATACTGCAGCTCAGTACACAGCTTACAGGGAGATTACGTGCTTAGAGTGGGATTCAAAGCAGGTTGTAGGCTAAGCAGGGAACTGCAGGATGTAGCTGAGGTAGACAGGAGAAAGAGAACTGCAGGGTCTGGGTGGGTGGGGGCAAGATGCATGTCTGCAGGATCCTCACTCCCAATGCAAAGCTGGGACACTACCCCAAAGTGTACAGGCTTACATGTGTAACAAAATTTATGTAAAGAACTGCTCGCTTGAGAGACTTACATGTATGTAAGTGTATCCCCTAAGGTACATGCTTACAATCTGCTTTTTTGGGAACCCAAAAAGTCTCACTTATTTCCTCTGAAATGGGGACCAATTTCTTATTGTCACTTCACAACCTTCTTTCCCAACCACACTTTGCACAGTAGTCAGTGGCTGAAGAATTCACCCACAGTGTCAGTGGTCCAGGTTCAAAGTCCCTCCTCTGACTGGGGAAATGCTGTTAATTATCCTCAGTTGCCAAGATAGATTTGGGCTATCCTCCAGAACTCTTGCTGAAGCTGTGCAGCTGTAGCAGAGAACTCAAGAATTCCTGGGACAAAGGAGAACACAAGCAAGGCTGACTATAGTCTCCTTGGAAGGGAGAGAGTTGGGTATTTGTCACTGTCAGTTTAATAGATTTTCCTTGACACAGTCACTGGATATAGCACACATACTCTGCTGATGGGGCCAGATAGCAGTGTAGGTAGAGTCTGACTTCTTTTGGCTGTCCTTGGAGAGCAAATAAAACAGAGAATGAACACTTGCTAGACTGCAGGCTCTTATTCCTGTGACTATTGGCATTACTTTTTAGCCTTAATTTTCTGTTCTGGAAATTAGCTCACTAAGTCTGCAGAGAAAAAAACTCTTCAACCTCTTCCACAGGCTGTCTCAAACCAGCAGTTCTTCACATAAATTTTGTTGAACATGTCTAATTTTCAAAATAATTAACCATTTTTTCTTAGGTAAGAGATTTTGAGGACCAAAAAGGGTTGTAGGATTCCGGTGTTTAACCTGGACAAATAGATCCTCTCTCTTCTCCAAAACCTCAAAGTCACGTGTCCCATCAGTACCAAACACTAAAATGTTTATGATCTTCCAGTTCTATGCTTCCTTATTAATTTGCTGCTTCTTCTCAAACTGGGATCTCCATCCTTCACATGGATTTTGGCAAAGAAACCTGTTCGTGGTACTCCAAAAGTCTCCTGCCCCTGAGCAGACTGCCACCATGGAGCTGAATTGAAGAGGATGAGCCCTAGTGCTTGCTGACTTGCTTGCTCCACCCAATTCTTTTCTGCTGTAGTTCACCTCTTTGAAGCAGGAGAAGATGCTGATCCATGGAGGACAATTATTTCACTCAAGTATTCCCCAATCACCTTTAACAACTCCAGTTGACTCCTGACAGAAAAAAAAAAAACATCGCAACCAGCTGTTTGCCTTGAGGCCAGCACACCAAGCCAGGCCAGAACTGTCATCATGGCTAGGCTTCGCGAACGAAGATTTGGGAAGGGTTCTACCCACGCTTGCTACAGGCTTGCTGATGGCTGA
>JAWWLV010000088.1:142533075-142646710 GCA_035041135.1 Platyrinchus mystaceus
TTCAGCGCAGGCTGTGTCTCACCTAAAAAATCCATTGCGCAGGCTTGAAAGGTAAAAACACCTTTCCCAGATCTTCGCTCGCGAAGACTGGCCATTTACCTTACCTTTTTTTATATGGTTCTCACCAGAGAACTCCATCACATTCTATAAACTAGGGTACCACTTTGCTTTCTGCCTCTTTCAGAGATGGGAAAGACAACCTGCAGCTCTCAAAATCAAGTTAAAATCATTCTGCCCACCTCTTGTAGATTAAAAAGAAAAAGTAAATCTGCTAATTACCACAGCGAGGATCTGATTTTCAAAAAAGTTCCATTCCGGTTTTGGCACAGAGCTAATTGGTTAGAAGTTATAAGAACCGTGTACACTGAGTACTGGTCTCTTTCAAAATCTGTCACAGTGGAAGATGCTAGTTTGTGAGCACTTGTGAAAATCTGCCCTCATCAGCAATAATAGCAAAAGGGTTTGCATATGGTGCTTAGCTCTGGTGAGGGTCTGAATATGGCCGTTTACTGTCAAAATCAGAGGTTTTCTCAATGGAAAACTGTCACTGAAATCTAAGGTTTGAGTCAGGTGTAGTACAGTCTTTGGAGGTTTTTCACATCACTGCTCTAGCAGGTAGGATACTGTTTCTCTTTTCTCGATTGTCTCAACCCAGTTTCTTTTTAACACAGGGAAAACTTTTCTTGGCATTCCATCTAGCCTTGATAAGCCAGGAAGTGTTGACTGCATTGTACTTTCACTGCATTAATTCTGTCAATCTAATATGAGAATTTAATCAAATTTGCTGGTAAACATACCTAGGGCACACACAAAACAACTCTACCAAGTTACAAGCATGTCATTTCTAATGAGTCTTCTCACTGTGCATACTCTGTATGTCCTCTCTATGTAACAGTCCAAGAGTAAGAGTTGTTTTTTTCCACAGGGAAACTAGCATTGCGGTTGTGGCAGCAAGAGGTTGTTTCCAAAGAGCAATATGAAAAGCCAGTTTATCTGTGCTATGATCAATGTATCATCCTTCTCACACTTTTTGAGCCATTTTTTGAGAATGATGAATTGTAGTCATCACCACATTCAATTAATTTTACTCAGCTGGTTTTTATAGTGTGTTTGTACCAAGTGTCCTCTAACAGCTGATAAATCATCCCTGAGTGGCTGCAGAGGCAGTGGCAGTGACATACACTGGACTGACGACAGGAATGTGTCACACCGTGTCTTTCACCCTCTTTTTCTGGAAAGATTTTTGTGACCTTTGGTGGCATTTGCAAGAAGCTCTATTGATCTCTGTGTAGTATTAATCTTAAACAAACAGGCCATATAATTTATGTAAACTCCACAGGTAATTAAATTCCTTACGGCAAAGGTCAGGGCAGAATATTTAAGATTTCATTTGAATAGAAATTACAGTTAGAAATTAAGGGGGGGGGGAGGCAAAGAGGGAAAAGAAAAAATTTGGAGCTTGTCATATCAATTATTACGGTGTAACTAAGAAGACTCAAGTTACTTCTCAAGAGCTAACATCCAGTCTTTAAAATCTGTACACACAGTTTGGAAATGTTTGTCTAGAATGACTTATAAATGATTTTAAGAAATGTTCAAATATTTCTGATAGATAGTGAACAGAAACATCATCTTTCTTCAAAGAGATCTGAGACGGTCCTTCATAAATGAACAAGCCCTAAACTCACAAGCCTGTCTTTGTAATTGGCCATGATTGTAGTATCCACTCTTCCTTCTCTCAAGGACCACGGAGAGTACTATTTTTCTGTTTACCTTCCAATTTCACAAATCTTTGGATTTCAGTGTTCAAGCTTGTCTTCTATCCATTTTAATTAGGCAAGTCCAGATGCTCATGTTGAATCCATGGCTTCTGAGCAAGGACATCGAACAACACAAACTACTGCATGATAAAATTATACGCTTTGAATATTGTCTTTTTTTGCTTGATATGTCCCAAACTATTAGAATGTGGTGCTGTTCTTGGGAAAGACTTTCATAATTTCTACTACTTACCTGATGAAATAGTCTGTCTCTGGACACAACAGAGGATTGTCACAAGGCTGAAAGAAGACCCAGGATGGGGACAGAGACATTCAGTGGGTGAAAACTTTGGAGCAACCCAGTCTGTGGAGATGGTTTCAGCAAGCGTCACAGTCACTTTACCCTCCAGCTGAGAAGAGCCTACATTCACAGAGATGTCTGGGATGTAAAATACTCTCAGTCACAGAATAGTATAAGTGGTAGGATTTTTCACAGAAACTCTTTATTGTCTTTTTCCCCTCGTTGAATGTCTGTTAAGGTTGTTGTGAAAGGGAGAAGTGGCTGGCCATCACTGAGAAATGTAATGCTGGTGTCAGTGCCATGACATTGCTCTACACACAGTAATTTGTGGAAATTACTGTGTAAAGGTGAAAGCACTTGCCCCTATTCAGCAAGTGGTGACCACTAGGAATTCAGAAGCAAAAAGCACCTACAGCTGCATCTTAAACACTGGCCACCCAACTGCTCCGAGACAGCTGCAGCATCTGTTGCTGCTGCGGGTCTTGCTGCAGACCTCTCCCATCACAGTACCATCTGCCCCACCAGCTCTGTAGCAGCATCTTCTGTCTTGCCGCTTGCTGCCTTTGCTCAGAGGCCCATATGCCTCTGCACTACCTGTCACTGTTTCTGATATGATCGAAATCACATTCGCTCCACCACTGGCTGCTGCTTTCATTATGGCTGTAATGCCATCCACCCTCTCACTTTCTGCTGTTTTTTCTGCTATAATGACACTAGTGTCTGATTTGGATTTTGACACAGTTGCTTAAAACATCTGTTCCTGTGCTAACTTGAGGACACAGGTGTAGCTGGGCTGATGTGAACTTAAGATTCACTTAAACCTATGTTTGCTCTACCACTGACCATCTCCACACACTAATGGGGAAGATGTAAGGCACTCTACAATAGGCAGACGTGAGAAGATTGCTAATGATCTTTGCCTGCTCCTGCAGTTGGTGCAGCAACTATAGTGTTAGCTGGGATTGAGGGAACTGAGTTCAGATTTCTGCTTCACAACCAATTCACCAATTTCAAAAAGATTACTAAGGCATAGATCTATTGTGGAGTTTTACACTTCCTGTTACAGTTGCCAGTTTTCCAGAGGTTGTTTTTCACCATGAAAAAAACCCAAGTGTCCTTGTCTTAAAATTCCGCATGCAATGGATGAGGGAAGTTACAAGAATTTTCAGGAATTTTACAGGAATTTTCTCAAAAGTTGCATCACTGAGAAAAGGCTTCCCCACAGGAAATGAAAATTACATGGGCCGCTCCTTTGGTGTAAGATTCATAGCCTGAAACTGTCCCCTAGAGGGATGTGCTTATTTCTTTTCAAAATGAAGGTGGACCCAGTCCTTCTTTCCAAAACCATTGCTGACACGTAGTAGCAAGTGCTCACATTCCCCTCTGGGTGCAATGGCAGCACTGAAAACAAGTAACAGAAGGATGAGGATTCAGTAGGTTTGGGCTGTGAGTTTGAAATAACGCCCCCCTCCACCACCACCCCCTCCACCAGAAGATTGCCTCAAAATCAATAAAGAGGTGGCTGTATATGGAGAACTTTCTCTTCTACAAGCTCTGCATACAGTGCTTAAAAATTCAACATGGAGGAGGGGAAAGAGAGATGGACCATTCATAAGCAGTGAAGAGAAAATCTGAGCTGAGATGTTTATCATCTGCTATGGCTCCCACAAGTAGCAATGGAGATATTTAAGTGAACAACAGCTTGAGGTTAAAATATATATATATATACACATAAAAAGAATTAGCACTGTAGCTCTGCTCTGTAGAAAGACTTGTTGCAAGACATGTGTGGCGGTTTTGGCTGGGTCTTCCTTGGTGATCAGTTTGTAACCAAGGAAGTAGCCATGTTCCCAGTATTCCATACGATTTTTTTGCAAACCAGATAAGAGGGGAGGAGAGGCCTTCACTCTCTTCCCTTCTGACAAGGTTTGGAGGCAGCAGATCCCTGTGGCCGGTCCCGTTTCTGTGGAGTGAGGCCTAGTGAGGCCTGGTAGGCCTTGGGAGGGAGTGGCGCGGTGATGGCGGCGGTTGGAGCAATTGGGCTATCTCAAGGAAAGTATTAAGGTTTCCTTTGGCTAGTCCTTTATAAAATGTGTATACCTGTTTTTCGTTTGGTTTTTTGTTTGTTTGTTTGTTTTGTTTTGTTTTATCCCCTTTTCCCTTACCTCCTTTTCTGTTTTCAGGTGTTGGGTTTTGTTTTTGTTTTTTTTATTTATGTGTATCTAGTTTTGTAAATTGTACATAAACGTAATATAACTGTAAATATATTTATATATATATATTGCTTTAGCTCTCTCTCTCTCTCTCTCTCTTTTATTTTGGTTCTCTTGGGTTTTGTCTTTTTCCCTTTGGTTTTGGTTTGGGGGGGGGGAGAGTTCTATGGTGGGGGGGGGTTGGAGACTTGGCAGGGAGCCAGCTCCAAACCACCACAACATAGAAGAGAGTTAGTTGGTGAAATCCTATTGCTGGTTATTCAATATGTTCACAGGTTTTCCCAGTAAATCTCTGCCATGTAGGAAAACTCCCCTGCTTACTCACAGAAGTACAGAAACAAATTGAACTTTCTCATTTTCTTGTACGTAATCATACTTCCAGGCCAAAAGCTCAGCTCCTCACACGTGCCTCTCAGGCCTGTCTTCACTGACTTATGCTGGCACACACAGTATTCTTTATTGCAGGCTTCATCCCAAAAGCCATATAGCCATGCTGGCGTGCTCTGCTGGAGCAATAATTCACTCTGCTTGAGCCAATAAGCCCTGAGAAGAGGCTGGGTTCCTCAGCTCAAGCACAACATTTGCAAATATATTGATTTGGGTTCAGACTCCTGGGTTTATAGCACCTAATGTGTCATTTAGTTCATACAAATCTATACTGGTCTGTCCTGGAATATTTGTGTGGCTTTTCTGTCTCCTCATTAGTGTAATACCCCGGAATGTAATAGATATCTCCTTCCCTTCCTTCTCGCTTTCCCTCCCCCTCTCCCTCTGCTCTTCTTTTTACGGTTATATTCCCAGCACCCAGTGGATGTTTTATTACAGTGCACTACTTTGTCACCTCCACTGCAGCATTCAGTGATGTGGGAAGTTTAGGGATGTTGCAGTCTGACACTGATGAGTCAGGGAGCCCTGTGTTTGCGGAGCTCAATGCACTTCAGTATTCTCCTCAAGCGCAGCAGGCTCTGTCTGCATGCTCACATTTCAATAAGTGTGTAACATTTACAGAATCAGGACTCCAATCTGCCATCGAAATGATCTGCACAAGCAGCTGGTCTTATGCCTGTCTAGTCAAACTAGACCAAACCTCTGAACCTTTTGAGGTTCGCCCATCGCCAATAATTAATGTCTGACTTTGATAAAGCTGACATTTGGTTTATAAAGGCAGACTAATAAGCTCTGAGAAGGCTTAGAAATCCTATAGAGTAATGTGTTGCTTTACAAATCTTAAAAATTACTGTAAAAATTAACATAATCTACTGCTGGGCATGTTAGTATATTAATGTGATTGGAAGCGTGACCTCTTTTTGCTAACTTTCCAAGTGACCCTGATAAATCTGTGACATTTCTAGATATGTTACAAAAACCTACTTTTTTACATATCTGTAAAAATATAAGATACAGAGAATGTAGATATAAAAAAATACTGTTTTTAAGGGCTTTTAAAATTTCTCTTACAAGCTTTTATCTTACATGAATGTCTTTTGTATTTAATGAGTAGTCCAGTGTTTACATGTTTCAGGCAACTGGTTTTGTCTGGGTTTTCTTTCTCTGGCTTTCCATTTTTGAGGCAGATGTTATCTTTATGGTTAAAGAGGTTTGGGCCTCCCTCTGTGATATTTAAAGGGACCAAAAGCCTAGTAATTTTAATTTCAGTGGCTGCAGCTAGCAAGTAGTGGGAGTTACTGACCTTGAGATGACATGCATGAAAGGACAAAGTATGATGGGAACTTTGTCACATCTCTGTGTCTTGGTTGGACAGTAGCTGTGATGTATATCTCAGACTTTTAGATGTGTCATTTCCCTCCCCTGCCCTGAGGATGGACATCATCTGGAGGACACTGATGCAGTAGAGGATTACATACCCAGTCACTCACACAAGAGAAAGAAAAAGAGGAAGCAAAAATAAATAAGATGAAATGAAAAGTAGTAAGCAATGTGCTTTCTGATGTCTTCATGTTCTCTTCAATCAGGGTGAAGGGTTTACTTGCAATTTTTAAACTACTTGGGAGCACAGCATTAAAGCTAGATAAAGTATTAATGATAAACGTTAGCTCTCACCATTCACTAAAGCATTTTTCAGCTTTTGAATTTACCCCTTTAATGCAGTATTTTTTCTTCCTGTCCCTCATTTACTCCTTGTCTTCTGAGAGTGTAGGAGTCCATCTTTCTTTCAATTACGGGTCTTCATCAGCGTGTAGAGATTGCCCTCTTCACCAAATATTCTGGGTGTCTCACTATGCCTTAAATGGATCAAATACAATTTTCCCCATTTTCCACCTTCTGAAATGGCTGTTGAGGAGCATAGGAGGAGTGTGTCCCAGCTCCTTCCTATCAGGCAGCACTTAGCATAGCAAGGACCATGGCACAGACCCTAGAGAATGTGTGAAATCTGAAAAAATATGGACTAAGGAGCAGAGCAAGTAGAGCGGGTAATGAAGAATGGTAAAGTTCCAATAGAAAGGAGTTCTTAAGCTTCTTATAAATATACATTGCATTCATCAAATGATATGGGGTCAAAAAAAAATGGAGAGAATTTTAAAATTTAAAATATTTTGCTTTGACAATCTTAACACACACACGTGTTTTGGAAGAAAAAATGTCTATTTAGCTTGAACTGCATTTTTCCTGATGCACATTTTTCCCAGAAGAACTACTGAAGAGAAAAAAAGATAAATTTCTTCCTGCAAGTCTAGGCTACTCAAGCTGCAGGGAGTTGAAGGTGTACATCTCCTTTTTGACATCCTGGATATTCCCCAAACACGCTGGGCTGACTTAGTGGCCATCTGTCTGAATTGACTGTGTTGTCCCCGGCTCAAATGACCACCCAGCCTGAACTCTGCAAGGGGGGGCTGCCTGGCTGCGGTTAGTTCCTTCCCCAAATAGCTCTAAAGTGTGGCTTGCTGTGTGCTTTAAGTAAAATTATGCTACTGTTCAGTTCTCCACTTGATTAAAATGTATCTTTCAGCATTTAAGGGTGGGCAGTGACTTCCTGGGATTAGAAAGGGAAGTGAACTGGCTGGAAAGCAGCAAGGAAAGAAGTTGTTTACGAGTAGTGTGAGGGCAGAGTAGTCTGTGTTGCTGAAATCTGGGGCTTGGCCACATTACTCAACTCCAGTTACAGATCTGCTAAATTCACTCAGAGTCCCTTTTTCTTTCTTAATAGTACACACAGGGACATTTTTACCAGAAGAGTGATTCATCTGCTGTGGTATTCCAGATAAATTTCAGGAGAGCAAGGCTCCCTTGGGCTGACAGTGTGATCATTTGCCTCAGGACAAATGCCCTCACAGCCTGTCAAGTTGGCTGAACACAGGCTTCTCAAGATTTGGACTTTTTCAACATGTAAGATTTCACTCAGCATAACATTTTTTCTTCCCATAATAAATGTTTTGAACAGCTTTGGAAGTCCTTGCGTTCTCACGATTGCAGCAGGGTGCCATTCTCCCTGCGCTTGAGCTGCTGACAGAGCAGGTCCGTGCAGGGATGCTTGTCAAGGAGAGGCATCACTATCCACAGGAAGTACAAGTATTATAAACTCATCAATACAGTCACTACTTAACAGGTCTGTGTGAAATAATTTATAGAAATGGAAGACTTGTCTGTTTTCAAGGCACAAGGGTTGCAGTGGCTGTCAGCTTAATGAAAAAGTGTCGTTCTAGTCTCTGTTTCTGTTTCAAAAAGAAGTAAGCTGATAAAACAAACCTATTTCAAGTCTTTTAATAAGCAATTGTTTAAAGTGAGAAAAACATATGCTTCCTGAAAAAGCTAATAGTTGATTTTTTTTTAAATAAATATGTATATATATGTCTTAGAATATGAAAACAAGGTCTTTACAACCTCCAGAATCATTGGAGTCAAATGTAACATCCCCTTACAAGTAGAGGCCAGGATTTCTGGGGTTTGGCCCAGGCTATGATATAGACTTGTTTACTGCCAGTAGTAATTGATATAATTCTCTTTTTTCTGCCAGATGAGTAGGATAACATTCTCAGATGCACTGGAATCTAATCAATTTTTGTAAAACATCTTTGGTTGGAAAACAGTGTCTGTACATATCGAGTCTATAATTTATGAAATTTTGGGTCTGTATATTTTCTGGCTCAATATATTTGCAACTTAACAGAAATAAAATCAATAACAGCCCGGTTGAAAAAAAAAAAATTGAGTTTGAGCTTGAACTAGCTTTCTTCCTGTCCTATTTTTGATCCTCACTAGTGCTGTGTCGTATTGACTGGCTTTTTTTTTCCTCTGAATATTGAGAAAATAACCAGCTGATTTTAATGGACATAGAATAAGAAACGGAAATATCACTTTTTTGATGTAAATTAGTTATTTTCTTATGCTGAAGAAGCAGCTTAGTTTGATGGCAGTGGCTTCTGTTGTATTTATATTCCTCCACTGATCTCATCAGGGTGCCAGATGAGCTATCCTTACAGGGCTTGAACCAGCTGGGTCCAAAATTAATGAGGAAAGGGATGTGTTAATTGTAGCAAGTGTTTAGAAACCAGTGCTTCAAAGCCAATTCAGGCAGACCAGACTGAGCCTCCCTATGCACTGTTTTTCACATGATCTTTTATATCTTTTGAACAAAAAGTCTATGTGGAGACAGAAATTTTACTGAAGAAGTTATTTTTGCCTTCAGCCAGGACCACTGTGGCCTGCCATCTTCCTCTTATGGGTGGAAGACTGAATGATTAATCTTGTCAACTGCTGGCTTATTTTATTTTACAGCAGTAAGGTGAATTGACTCCAGATTGGAGCATGGGGATTTTCAATTATTTGCTGTTAGCCAGTCTCCTTCAGCTTGGACTTGGCGTTTTTTTAGCTCTCTAAGGGAAATATCTCTCTGCTGAAAGTCTAGTTTGCTGTAAGTTGAAGGGGTTGCACTGACATTCTGGTGGTTATTGCAGTGAATTTCTTGGTCTCTTAGGTTTTCTATTTGATACTGCTCATTTTGCTTCTTTTATTCTGACAAGTGTGGTCATGCTCATATGAACTTTTAAACTTTTGCTCAGGCACAGGGTGGAAACGGATGGTTCTCAGACATGCCTCTCTCACAAGCCCTGCTAGAGCATTCAGTAATTGTGGAGGGAATTAAATTTTGAGAGAAAGATTTTTGGCACCAGCTAGGCCCTGGAAAGAATTTTGGCACAAAGTCTTTTTGTTGTAATTCAAACATTAGAGGTTGCTGTCAGTAACCCTTGTTGTAGCCCACCAGAGTGAGGGTTCTGTGAAGGTCTCTGTCATCCTGGGAGCCTCCTTTAGCAGTTCCAGCTATGAAGAAAACAGAGTGCTCATTGCTGCCAGGCCCTGTGGAGATGTGAAAAGGGGAATCTCTTCTGAGCAGTTTCCAGTTTTATTGAAGGATTTTCCTCATAGATGTTTCTTCACAGAGAAGGAAGTAATGGATCACATATTTCTAAGAGTAGGTTAAGTAGTAGTTAAGTGCACTTAAAATCCCTCTGAATCTCTTTGAAATTAATCAATAATTCTGTTAACTCTCTGGGATTTATCAAAAATAAGAAATCAAAGGAAATCATAGTTTCAAACAGAGCTTATTTTATACATGCTTGTTTTATTTCAGCATATATGTGAAATTTGGTCATTCTTTTCACAAAAGAAAACATTATGAGAAGGATGTTGTGATCTCAGAAGAGTTTTTAAGATAGCATCAGAAGTTATTTGGACAGTTATGTTTTCTGAGGTTTCTTAAAATCCACAACTAAGATTATCCTCACTAAGAGTCCTTTCCTTTTCATGTGTAGTAGTGCACACTATAGTCTTTTTCCAGCCTAGGTTTACTGACTGTGTCAATTCAGTGGTTATGTCAGTTTTCTTTGAGTTGTCTGCATAATGCACATTCTAAATATTAGTTAGAAATAAAAAACTTCTTAGTTCATTTTATAATTTTTGTTAGGAACTTATGGTTGTGAGCTAATAATATACTAGTTCACAACTATCATCTTTATCTGTCATCATTTGCCCTCTAGAATTTAAATTGGTGTTTTATTCCTCAATATTCAAGCTCTTTATTTTTATATAGATTTTTACCCATCCTAGCCAGTGTTATTTCTATATAAACAGAGATCAGTTCACATTACATACACACTTCCACTCATCTGTGGACTAGAACACCTAGAACATTATCAATATTACATTTCACATCTAATCACCAGCTTGTTGAAACTGGGAGAAGAAAAGGTTTGTTTCCATTATGTCATCCCATTCCTGCTTTACCAGTCAACATAGAATAGAATCATAGAATCATAGAATCAGATGGGTTGGAAAGGACCTCTGAGATCATCAAGTCCAACCCTTGATCCACATCTCAGTTACAGTTGTGATAAAATTGGTTCAAAACATGAAAAGCTTCAACAACCCATGTTCAGTATTTATCAAGTATTGAGGAAAGAATTAAAACTGACAACAGTTTCAGCTGAAAATCTGGCACATGGTGGGAACTTGTGTTGGTCTCCTGGGGTTTTCAACTTTGAGATTCCTGTTGTATGCAGGAACTGGGATTTAGCAAAGAATTTGGGAATGGAGCAACTCCATCAAAGATTATGCAACCTTTGCATCAGGGCAGCATGCTTTTTGTTTCATTCACATCTGTGATGAAATTTTCACGACCTACATTGTAATTAACGGTTGTAAACCTTGAATAAATCCTGAGTTACACCAAACTCCACAGTTTAGTGTGACTCAAATTCATGGTCAAGGCTGACTGAGAAAAGGTGACATGAGAAAGAAATAATTTAAGTAAACAGAATATTTCCTATGCAGTGGCTTCCCAGCCGCTACATAGCTTTTGGAATCAACCACATTATGCCTCACATAGGAGATTTGCATCGGCAAAAGATCATTTTCTGTCAAGTAACTGTGGCCCTAAACAAAGCTGCCACTTCAACCTTGTTCCTTCAGTTTATCTGTTCTGTGATCAATATCACAGTCTAGACCTGGATGACTGGAGAATCTGATTGCAGCTTGATTTCCCATTAGAGTAGCTAGATCTGCTGAAACAGCTTGAATATGCAGCACTGAATAAGCAGGCTAAGCGACAAATGTCCTCACACCATATTGGGAAGCCCAATTAGCACAGCAGAGTGCATCTTGCTGCGTTATTTTTCTCTCCATTGCATTTTGAAAGGATTAAGCTCTGGGACAGTCATTGCCAAGTAAAGGAAAATAACACTGGCATCCGTTAAAATAATACTAAGGAAACCCTAGAGGTGCATGTGTGTTTTTTTTGTTTTGTTTTGTTTTGTTTTGTTTTGTTTTTTTACTTTTTTTAATTTTTCAGTTTATGTAAGGTTTGCCTTAAACACTTGAGGATAAACTGGCAGTATGTTAAACACTTAGTGTCCACTCAGGACTTTAACCTAATTCCTTGATAGATTTAACTAGGGCAGTGGAAAGAATTACCTTCCCTACCAATTCTTGTCACAACTGCTGTCAGATGACACTGTCCCCACAGTGTGGTTTGGAGGTGCATTTGATCTACAAAGTTTAGAGCCTGCAGGCAAAGGGCACTGATGAGAACAGTAAGCTCATTATTAGGTTTGACTGCATGCACTGGCTAATGAGGATGGGTAACTTCATTTTGGGTGGCATCTGCTTTCTCTAATGCCAGCAGTGTCCCTGTCTCAGTTGCCTGTGCTCTGTCTCTTGAAAGGCTTCACTTTGAGGCTCAGCTTGGGTCAAGCCTGACGTTAAAATGATGGGCTGTAATTTGCAGTGTTTTACAGATATTTCGTGGTTATGTCCCTGTGGCAAAAGTGCCAGCTCTGGTAGAGAATCAGAAGGTAAAAATTGCATCCACTGTCAAAATTTAAACCACTGGTACACCTGAGTCAATATCTTCAGGTTTCCAGAGACAGCTCTTGGTCTGGTTTGCCAGATGAAGTGATCTTATTACTGCAGAGAGGTTTTGTTGGATGAAGGAAAGGTATCAGAAGGCTCTTTTCCCTGGACAAACAGCCAGGAAGGGAAGACGAGGAGAGAAGCGTGTCAGGGGATATACTTAGATGACTCACCTCCTTTAGGTAATGCCTAAACTCCCATCAGCAGCAAATACAAGCCAAAGTAACCTCAGGGTACATGCACCCAGCAGATTGGACTGCACAGCTTACTCCACCATGGGCACTCGTGGCTGAACTCATTTCTAGATCACAGTTTTCTTGTGCCAGCTACCGCCATTGAAGGTAACAAGGAACTTCCATATTACTTTAGCTTTTATGATGAGATTTAACTAATTCAGCTATGGAGGTGCCAGTGAACAAATAAAGAGAATAGATGGGAGGAAGGAAGGGAAGTATTGAAGACAAAGGGCTTAGGTACCTCCCAGTCGGGGACCACTCATACAATGGGCCATTAAAATTTAGCTGAGTCGAGTATATTGTTTTTAATTTGTATTCCCATAACATACTCTGTTAAGGAGGGTGTAGGCAGCAAATGCATATTAATGATGCTACACATTTGCATATTATAGATCCATAATACCAAGGGTGTAGTAAAAATCTTTATGAAAAGTGGTGACTATGCAGCAGTCAATTTTCTCTATATCTCAACCATTTTAATGCTTTTTTTTTTGCATACACTCACACACACACAAAACCCTTACAACTGATAGCAATACTACATTAAGGGACTAATGACCTGCAAAATTCCATTTATAAAAGATGAAGAAATGTTAGATATATATAGGGAATCATTGAATTATCTCTTCTTCTGGAAGATTTCCAGTTCTTTGTTCCTTTGTTCTAAAATTTTTAAATCAGTCACCTGACAAATGTATTGTTGCTAAAAATGTATATTTAATCCACCTCAGATTTAGTGCCAGGAGAAGATTATCCTGAACTTAGTTTTCATGATAGTTTGTATGACTGAGATACAAATTCCTGCAACCAGCCCCATTTGGGCTAGCAGTGGTTTTGGTTAGTAGTCCTTAATTAAGGAGAGTTTTCATGGTTACATCAACAGATCTGAATAGGCATATTCTTTACTGTGGGTAACAGTAAGATTTGAGCAAAATATGACAAATTAACCTCCCATCAGTGCAACCTACTGTTCATGAATGTTGCTACTGATTCAAGAGGACTTAGAAATGTTGTAAAAAGGGGAGTAATCCTTTCATACAGTTATACCAGTACATGAACAAAAGTCTTAGGTGCCACATGTCAGTCTTGGTGAGGGAAGGTTTCCTATTGTGGCCCAGATTCATAGAATCATAGAATCACAGAACAACCCAGGTTGGAACTGACTTTAAGATCATTTGGTTTCAGCCCCCTGCCGTGGGCAGGGACACCTTCCACTACACCTTCACTGAAAACCTTTAAAATTCTTTGTAAAGGCTAAAGGGCAAGGACAGGCAAATATTTTCACTCCTTTTTGGATGAGTTTTTGTGCTCTGAGAAACAGAAGAATCACCTGCAGTTCCCTCTTGGTAGAGCAGAATCATGGCAGAAATCGGAAAAAGTGAACTCTGGCTCATGGTACAAGACATGAATTTTGGGATGTCTGGCTTGTTGCAAGAGAATTCTGTTTCAGAGGGTCTCAGTTTTCTATCAGCCAGTTTTTATATGGACATCCATGAAATAAGAATTAATTGACGTTTGGGTCAATATAGGGCCTGGACTTGAAATGTTTAATTCACTCCATCCCATCATCTCTTTCCTAAAGAAGGTGCCACCACTGATAGACCAGAATGAAATGAAGGAGCAGAAAATGTCTGGTTCTGTGATGCCAGTTGATCCTCATCTCACTGTAGCTTCCAGGGTGGCTCCTGCCCTCACTTCTTCCACGGTGCTGTAGGTACATCACAGATACGTTGTCTGCTGCCCTGTGCTTTGTTGCGTGCAGAGTAGAAGTCCAATCTGTCTTCCACTGATGTTCACAGGTCTTGCCATTGACTACAGTGTGTGCTGGAGCATATCTTAATTTATTGAAAATAAATGATCTTTACAAACCCGAAAAGGCTAACATAATGTAAAATCATCTTTGTATCTGCTCAGTACCTTTATATTCTCAGTGACACTTTTTTTAAGAGCGACAAATAAGAGGTTTGTGAAAGCAATTTTTCATTATTCAGACTGTGTCTGACTTCAGGAATAAGATTTATATTTTCAGTTTATACACAAATTTTCATCCCCTGTTTATTAAGGGATAACAGAAGTGGAACACTTTGAAAGAAGTTGAGGGTCTAAATTTTAAATATATATGCCTCCCCTACTTTACATTTATTTTTTTAATATCTATAGAAGTATTGCTGCTTTTCAGATTTATTTTTAATCTGACAAATAAAGAAAACTCAAAATTATATTTTCCTTGGTGAGGAAAGACATATGACCTGTCTCCTGTGTTCCTGCAGCAATTGTCCATTACTGTTCGTTCCTTGGGTACCTGCAGATACATTCAACATGATACTGAGATGCCAGAGCAGAACCACTGTGCCAGTGAAACATGTACATCCATCTGCCCTGAAAAAGATTTATGTGAGGGGTAATGTTTAAGTGTCAGGGCAGTGAACATGAAGTCATCCCCAAACACCTGGCCTGATGATTGTGTGGTGAGAGGACTGCAATAGCAAAATTCATCTCAGTTTAAATTTTATCCAGTCTCTATTATTTTTTTCACCCAAAACAAATTTTTCCATTGCTGGAATCCAGCTGATTTTTGAGAGTGAAACTAATTGGGACAGAACAGCCTTAAATATTATGCATGGCTAAAAAGGAAGTGAGGGAAATGGGTATAGTTTTTCAGGGAAATTAAGTGAATGAAACATGTATTAGCCTTCCTGACAGGCTGGTTAAGGCACATTCTTACATCCTGACTCAGTTTTACTCTTTGTGAACAAGAAGTGGAAGCAAAAAGAGAAGAGTCAAGACCTCACTATTTTTTCCTTAGTCACTTGAAGGCCCAGTTGCCTCATCCTAGTCCCTTTACACCAAAAGGGAGTTTTACCATTGACGTTAACGGGAACAGGACCTGGCCCAGCAATCCGCTATTTTGGATTTGCTTCTGTCGCCCTTACTGCATTGTTGCCAAGAGTACAGAACATCCTTGCCTTCTGTTTTTCACTCCTTAATGTTTCCTTAGAATACTTAGGCGGAGAGTGACTGTAAATGCTTAACCTTTGTCAATGGCAGACGTTCAAGAGAGTTTGGCTGCCTCGTTCTATTTCCTTGTGGACACTGATTTAAGAGTCCATCCAAAACATTTGTTCAGAAGGATATGACTAACATGAGAATCTGTCACTGTGTAAACACAGTGACCAAAAACTATTTGGCAGTGTTTTGGATCTGTTGGTTAATATTTGGGTATTTACATTTAACAGCATCAGTTGTGATGATCTAATATCACTTGGTATTTATATGGATAGCTCATCAGATTTTTTTCATTTTACAATGATTCAGCATAATCATATGAGAGATAAAGAACATATAAAGAAAAGTACTTATTTCAGTAACTAATGTAAAATTTCAGTCAGGAACACATTAGGAATGACATGCTGAGCTCACATGAGAAGAACAACGCCTGCATTTACTGGAAACATTGCAAAAAGAGTGAGTGAAGTCATTGAGAACAAATTGCTGTTCCCTTCCTAAATAGGCTCGGGCTGGAAAAAGGTCCTCTGGGTTATGACCAGATCTAGCCTTCACAGCCAGTTTGCTCCACAGAAACTGAGTAAATTCCCTTGGGAAACAAATCTGCAAAAATGTGGATGAGAATTTTTAGGAAGAGGAGTGATACATGAATCTAACACAGTAAAAAATTTATTAAAAGCCATAAAAGAATTGCTGTTGTTTGGGCAGTGTCAGAAGTGCATATTCATCTACTGATACTTTTATCACTGCAGCAGGTATAGTGTTACATTGATCCAACTGTGTCAGAAGTTATGTGAACAACACCCGTATCAGTCCCTGATTCAAATACACGTTATTGACTATCAGGAAAACTACAAAGATTGTGAAGCCTTAATGATACAGATCCAAGTACATGTTGATAAGCTTGAAGGGCATATGATTTGTATTAACTTGTGCGCCTTCTACTAACAATGTTTTCAGAGTGTTGTAAAGGAGAAGGAAAATATTGTGCAATAGTTGGTACAAACAAATCTGCTTTCAAGTCTCCTACTACTAAAGAGGTTGTGAAAATGTTTGAGGACAAGACCTTTTCCTGCCAACTCGAGTAGTATTCAGTTGACTGCTTACAAGAGGAAGAAAAATTCACATATCCCCACACACTCATGGCTCAGATCACCCCAAGAGATCCAAGGAGATAAGGAAAGTTAAATAACGTGCTCTGAGAACCACAGAAATGACAGACTTTTCCATGATGTTTCCAAATCTAACAATGGTAATCATAATTCTGTGCACAGAACCGTCACCATGGATAGTCCTGCTGTTGCTCATTACCTTCAGTTCTTCAAATTTTTCATCCTTTATTTTTTACTCTGATAGCTGAGGAAAAAAATTTCTGTGAAATATACTTTCAGCTTAGGCAGGTTAGATCTCATCCCAGTACTTTCACTTCTGTGCAGTACATTTCTTCTTCTAAATCTTTCGTTTCACAGTGAGAAGCACTTTAGCTAGAAAGTTGTAAGATACTATGATAGAATCATAGAAATTAGGAGCCATCAAATCATCCCTGTGCCTTAGGGGAGGAGAAAGCAAGGAGATGATAGGAGACAAGATGGGCAGATAGCAATACTATGCTTACAATAGTAAACAATACATGTTTATCTGTACTAGGTAACTGCAGCTGGGAGCAGTACATATGTTTTGCTGTTTGTTTGTTGAAAATTCACTCTGCAAAACTTAGATCTGTTATAGAATTTTTTTCTATGGTTTTTTTTTTTTGTCTACTCTATGATTCCTGACTCCTTCATGGATAACCTCGGGCATAGCTATGGTTTCTGGGCTCAGTTGCCATTTACAATATGTGGACCCTTCCATGTCCAAGAAATAAGGACAAGCCTCTGTGCTGGAGACTTTTCAATATTTCTGAAATTAACAGGAGTGGAGCACAATTTCTATGGGGAAATTTGGTAGGGACAAAGCAAAGAGAGTGAAAAAGACTCACATCCTAGTGTGAGATATATTTTTCCTTGAAATTTCTCTCTCCCTGTCTTTTCTTGGTAGAGCTGGTCAAATTATCTAGTGAGAATGAGTCTTCTTTGCCAATGTCACCTTTTCATTATTTCTATGCTCACAGTGGTTCCAATAAAAAAGAAAAAAAAATGGTTGCTTCAAAAAGAAAAATATTCTCAAGATCTTGCCCTGTAGTGCTCTGGAGATGTGATGAACTTGCCAGAGGTACAGACAGCTCCAAACTCATTCAAAGCAAGAACCTGGAGACTAGCTGCTAGATTCTGGATGTTTTCCAAGGCAAGAATGAAACAGAAGCATCTGGATATTCTGCATGCACACTGCAGTGGCAGCAGGATTTCACTCCCAAAGGCCTTTCATCCTGGGTCCAACAGTGCTGCCTCCCTCCTCATTCACTCTTCCCAACCTGAGTGGTGAATGTTCTTCCCCTCCCATCCACAGGCTCCGTCACTCCTTGGCATTGTGGACAAACAGACCCAGCACTCGTGCCACGTCATATAACCTCGTCGGAGCAAGCTGGGGAATGCCTATGTGAGCATCTCCACCAATAGATCAGTTGGGTAGTAATTTCCAGTTTGGATGCAATGATGAACAGCTGTGGGGAGCAAATGTCTCAGCTGGAACAGCTGGAGCTGGAAGAGGATGTGTGACTACATTGTGAGACAGCCAGTCAGTCTCAGACAGCTACTAACAGAAGCAACTGAGCTGTACTTATACAATTTCCATGTGCTTAAACAAAAGTATTACCCTACAACCTGCCTCAGTCACCACTAAAATGCTAGAGCATCTTGCCATCTGTTCCCCAATTAGAAAACTAACATGTCTAATTAATATGTCTTTCTTTTCTGGTCTCAGATATCCATAAAAAGAGTGAAAGAAGTCTGACAAGCTGATTGCAGAGAGGAGCTCTAAATACACTGTTACAAATACAAAATGACTCCCATTAAAAAAAATATAAAGCTTTAAATTTCACAAGATCTAATTAAAATCCCAAGAAGAAAGCTCTAATAAATCCTATCTGGCAAAAATGCAAAAATAAATCCAAATGAGTCTTCCTTCAGAAAGACTCAAGAAACAAAATAATCAAAGAATCCCATCAATTGAAAAACTACATCTATAGAGGGTGAAGGATCCTTATGATACTCTGTTATGAATTTATCTCAAGCTTCTGATGAAAGTATATTAAGCAAGAATAACATTTGATAAACATTTACCTCACTATTTATTAATATTTGTGGTGGGGTTTTTTTCATATTGCAGACAATGTGCTTGAGTTTCAAGGAAAGCAATGGGTTACTATGCTTCCAGTTCTGTACTGAAGTCTTAGCTCCCAAACATTTCAAGTCCCTCAACCACTAGGCAGAGGCTGTAAGCCAGCTGGTAACACCATTCTGATACATCCCATTAGAGAGGTTTGTTTTTCAGCTGCCAATAATTTTTGTAATCTTTAACGATCTGGTGTTTTCTGGTGTTTAATACTCCCTATTATGCGCCTGTTTCAAGTGTTTGGGCTTTTTTTACTATACAGAAGTTAGTCTTGTGAATCAAGTCAGGAAAAAACCCAAACAAACAAAGTTGTTTGGTTTTGTTGAAGTTAAACAAAACAAACAAACAAAGGTAGAGAAGCTGTTTCTTGAATATTTAACCCTTCATGGTTCAGTGTAAGGTTTTGAATTTTAGAAGCACTTAATACTTGTTTCATGCTCAGTCTTTGTGCCCACAAGAGCAGCCTACATTTTCTTTCAATGCATTTGTTTATGTGACAGTCTGCTATAAAGCAAATCTCTGCTGAACCCTCTGAGAAAATGTCTGGTTCTCCTTCAGAGCTCTTCACAGAGAGGATGACAGTTTGCTACCACTATCAGTTTCTCCTTTACACCTAGTGGGAGGGGCAGATCTCAGGTTTCCAAACCCCCAATTATTTGTGTGGGTGTCAGCATTACTCTGTGCAACAGAAAGTCTATCCTTTTTCCCCATTTGATGATTCAAAACGTTGGAACATTGCATTCTCAGGAAACACATGAAGAGAATATAGATGCAATTTCAAGGCATGTAATAAAAATTCAGATTTAAGCCTTAGTGATCTTAATTCAACCCTATTATGGATAATAATGCAATAATTAAAAAAGTCTTTACGCACTATTTTTTTTTCATGCCAAAAATTGTGTAATATTCATTACATAAAATGTGTGTGCTCAGGACTCTATAGCAAAAGAAGAATCCCTAGAAGAAATACAAGCCAAAGTATTGGTACATGGAATAAGGAGGAGATGTACAAAATATTAGCCACCTGAGAGGTGAAGATATTTCAAGAAATGGAAAAGGATAGAAAAAAAATACACATTCTGTTCTATAGACAAATATCATTGTCCACAGACATACACATGACTGTTTCATCCACTTCTTGATTCTCTCTACGTGGGAGGTGATTATACAGCAGATGTAATTGCAGTTTCCTGGTGACTCAGGCATTGGCTCTCCTGCACCACAGTTGCAGACACAACTCCTTCAATTTTGCATTCATTTTCTGTTTCAGAGGCTCTTCAAATGAAGATTTACACTCAGAAGCTGCTGAAACAAATAAGGACACTTTTCTTTAGCATTATTTGTGTAAAATATTGCCATAGAGACAGAAAAATTACCTTGATCGTGAAATAAAGTCTGAGATAGATTATATCACACAGTTCTCTCCCTTTGGCAATGTTTTACTGATGCTCCCTTGAAAACCAGTCAGAATTTACATCCTCTATCTGCATGCATATACACATATTATATTCAATTTTTCAGGCTGTCTTTAACACAAAATCTAATTTTTAAACCTGTTGAATTATGTACACAATTTTGCATCTGCACTTACTTGGTGTAAATTAGATCCCTGGAACTGGTAGCAAGACTGCACCCTAAATTACTGAGATATAAGATACATTAGGTGAAAAAATATCTCACTGATGTCACAGAAAGTATTCCATATATTTTAGAAAGCAGAACTTCCTCCCCTGTATTTTTTGATACCAAGAAGAAAGACAAATCTCATTCTTGGCAATAAAATTTCAGCCATGCTGCAGTCTCTGTGTCCCAGCCCTACAATGTCATTAAGTTGGTACCTCTTGCCTCCTACTAAAAATTAGATCTCTTCATGACATAAAGCAGGGACTTTTCAAGAACTACCTTGTGTTTTGGGTTCCCCTAATGGAAGTGAGATATCAGGGGCAAAAGAAACTTAAATGGAACACTCTGCTTGCTGTCTTGGTTGTTCTCGGGCACCAAAGTAGCCCTTTGTGTGTGTGGGTAACCAGGCAGAGCATTCCTGAGGCTGCTCTAATTTATGCAAGATATTGGGCTGACATCTGGTTGTCTCCAGACTCCAGGGGAAGACATAAGTGGCTTAAAGCCAGTTTTGCCTGTTCTAGTGATGAGAGCAGCTCAGACAAATCAGAAAATCTGGCACTTAAGTATACAAATTATCATAATAATATTTTGGGGCTGAGGAGTAAATAGATGCCAGGCTGAGCAAATGTGGCCCAATAGTGAAGCACAAATAAAACCCCATCTGCTGGAGACTTTGCAAGCCTTTAAGATTTGCACTTTTGGGTTCATAGATTTTAATAAAATAGATAGATCACCAGGGCAAGACTAGGGAATGATAACTCAACTGCAAGTTGTATTTTCATTTCTTTTCAAAGCATGGCACTTCCAAATACTAACAGTAAGATTTCTGTTTTCCTTCACAAATCTGCTTTACTTTACTGTTTGGATCATAAAACAGGGATGAAAAGAGGCTGGTTGGATACTCCTGTACTCCTACCTCCTTCTTTCTGTGTGCTGACATTTCAGGATATACTGTCTTTCCAGAAAACTGCAACAAGAAACATTGCAGTTAGAATATGTGGATTTTTGATGTTCACTAAATGCACAGAAGGTATGTTGTATGGCATTCCTTCCATCTCAAAACCTCTCTTTTTTGGCCATTGACACATGCCACTAACATAACTTACACATATTTTGTGGTTTTCCTCTGTGAAGGAAGTATTAAGCTTTGAGACACTGTAATAAATTTGTTTGGTTTTGATAGAGATTGGCTGCCTGAATGCTACCATTTTTATCAGCTATAAATTGCTCCACAAGCTGTGGGATGAACAACCTTTCATAGTCAATTTTGACTTAAACTGCATAAATCATTTGCAATGATTCCTTCAGGAGGTATCAGTTCTTTCTGCTGTGTAAATTTCTCTGCAAATGCATTTTCTAATGAACTGCATCATTCTCAGTCTGGAGAGTGCTCACAGTTAATACACTGCAAAAAGTTAGAAATTTTACATGGGCTGGTTCATAACCTACCTTTGTGGTGTTATTCTGATTGCTATAGGATGGCTAAATGCAGTGGCCAAAAGAAAATCTATATTTCAAATACAATATTAATGTTACTGCAAAAGTTTCTTGGACCAGCCCTAAGATCCTGGTCATGAGAATGACAGACCACTCATGAGCAGAGACAACTTGGGGCTTTCTGGGGAGAGAGGGAACCCCATTGGGTTTCTGCCTTGTGGGAAACCATACTACCAATGAGAAAGGAATGTGAACCCCATTTTTCTGAAGAAGACCCAAACTGCACAATGATGGAGTGGTCAAGACTACAACAAGGTCATGTTAAGGGCTGGACTTAATCATAAATTCTCATTCAATATTGGAAAACTGTGTTCTCCTTTAACTAAAACAAAGGTTATTGGAAATATCCTTTCAATTAATACTGGTGAAACTGAGACAGCTTTTGCTAACATTCAGTCTTATATTTCCTAAAGTTTTTATTTTCTCGTTTCTGTAGTGTCTGTCATAGGCTTTTCCTATCCTGGGGTGAAAATAATTGAGCAGTTAGCAGAAGTATCCATATCAGAGTTAACCTCTTTTCTGTGATAAAATGGCATTGTGTTAATCTCTCTAAAAGAGAGCCACCTCCCTCAGAGTGTCTGGGGCCAGTGTTTAGTTAGATATTTTCTCAGTGACCCCCTGAGGACCTTTGAGGCATACTGGCCATATCACTTAGAGGTGAAACAGAGCAATGTTTTCAGATAGAAGCAAAGAGGGAATTTATCTAGTTTAATTTTCTTAATTCTTTCTGAAACTGAATGGAAACCAAAGCTATTTGCTGAAATTAAATTCTGAAAAAAGCCTCTTTTTCTAACCCAGACACTGCTAGTTACTGGGAGCCAACATGAAAAACACCATCAGTGAGTAGTACCTGCCCTGCTGACAGCTAACCCCAGAGAGCAGGTTTTCTCACTGTGGAAGATGCACAGATGAGACCCTTAAAGTAGATAAAATACTTGAATTTAATATTCCACCTCTCTGTTGTGTTATCATGAGGTTTAATTTCAATCTCCTTACTCCTGGCTCAGTGTAGTTCACTCTTCTGTCTGCACTGCAAGACTTTCCCAGATAGACTTGTCCTGGGAGTGTACTGCCTTGGCAATTTGTGGAGATGATAAAGCTTTATTTTGACAATTCTGCTTTGCTCTTCTACACCTTTGAGTGACACAGCAAGTTACTGATCCTGGCCTGCTTCCATGAGACTGACACTGGTGGATTTGGGATTGGGCTTTCCATTTGACAGTAGAAAAGGAGCCTCTTTCATCTGCATAAAACCATCACCATCCTTAGAACAAATACTTTTTTTTTCCCCTGAGCCTGCTTGGATAGCCTTGTACTGAGTAGTTTACTACAGCTTTTCCTGTGGTTGTTGCTCCCAGAAATACATGGGTGGAATAGAAAAGTGACTATTTACCCACCTATTTGCATCAGTCTCTCTCAGTCTCTCCCCATGAGAGGACAGGACTTTTCCTGCCTAGTATCTCAGTCAGTGATTAGATGACTGGCATTATGCCTGCCATTGTTGAAGGGTTAACCTGACTGTGAGAGTCATCCTTCATGTCACATAGCACTGCTAAATATATCTCTTATTTGAGGTCATTAGATTTGCCAACTATCTAAATGTTTCCCTGACTCCTAGCTCTACAACGTGCCTTTGTCTGGATGACTCATTGATTCATGATGTCTTTTCAGCTGCATCAGTGGTAGCATTGATGTTTTTCATTATTTACTGACCATAAGGCTTTTCTCTTTCTTAAATTTTGCTCCCTTTCTCCCCCTGCATCATTGTCCTAGAGAAAAAAAATCCAGTTTTACCCAAAACCAAAATTACAAAGAGCCATATAAAATAACACAACAGTGGTTGGCTGCACAACCTTTGAGAAGCAGAGTGTTTTACAGACCCACACAATGGCAGAGCAGTAAAGATAAGTAGGTTCCTTAGTGAGCTGTGGGGTGACTTTTCTTCAGAACAAGAAAAACAGTTGTGAAGCTTTCCGAAGCCACTGTCACAACTATATTTTCACTAGGAGGAAAGAGAGAGAAAAAGAGTCTAACAGAGAAAACATGCAAAGACACTGTTTGAAGAACAGGTGTTTCATGACAGGTCAGAGCAGAGTAACCCAGCTGAAAAAGAGCTGTGACAAGGCATAACATCAGCATGAAAAGTGTTCAATATTTTTCCAATCACAACCATTGTTCTGCTTAACTGATGCTGGCAAACAACCCTGCTGCAACCTTTTAGGAACAAAGGATCAATGAACAATTAATGGTGCCACTGGATACAGTATGATGCACAAAATAACTTTTATTATATTGCCAGGATGACTGTATGCCTCCCTTAGTGTTGGAATCAGGAGTTCTCCATTCTGCTTATCTCTGTAAAGTAGAATAAAAACTTGGAACAAATCTGGTTGTCAGCGTTTGAGGTCACTGTGAACTGAAAGAACCAAGGGCACACCCAGTGTTAAAAGAAACATATTGATTAGGTCTCTTTGAATATTTTCTGTCCAGCATGATGCACATGCTAAGCAAATCAGGAATGACTAATGGGGTTAAATGTGATCATCACCACTATCAAATATCGGCTCAGAGTTGCCCTTTCTGCACTAATCAGATTTCACAGTATTAGGGCTAGAATTTGTTTTAATTTTGTCTTTATCCCTTGAGGTACATATCTGAGTTGGACATGACAGTTGGAGACAGGAGGTTGAATCTTGTGTCCCACAATCAGAATTTGGTGCTTTAGCCACAGTTTAAGATGTGAGGTAGCTGTAAGTACCTTAGCCCAATCACTTAATATCTATGAATCTATTATTATATCCAGAGAAATGAGAGGCTAAATACTTGCTAATTTCTTGTTGACAAGATGAATCAGTTATAAAGTAAGTAGGTGCATCAAGCAAGGTACAACCAAGAGAGAAATGGACCTGACCTATAAACAACTTTGCAACTCTCTGGATTTTGGGCCAATCCAGTGACAGAGGAAAAATTAAAGCAAGCAAGTATGCCAGAAAAATTACTGTTTCCTAGACACATGCTATTAGCAGCTCACAGTCAGAAACAGCCCAGTCTCTTCCTGGTGAACTGTACTTCAGGAAGGCTTCCCCCATTGCCACCCCAGCCAGCACATATGAGAAGGACAGGATATGGAAGTAGAGGTCAGCTTAGGAGGCAAGAGTGCAAGTGTATGCCAGATCTCTAAACATGCAGGCCATGATGTATACTAGATGTACCTTTTCATTCCTGTCTCCTACTGGTCCCAGCTGCTGATGCAATTATTCCTTAATTCCCGTGCAGTTATTCCTTAATTCCTAAACTAGGATGCAAAAGGCCAGAGCTCAGATTCACTGCTGTGTTGAGCAGGCAGTTCTGACCACTCCTGGGCCCTGAAAGCATTCCCCTCTCTGCCAAAGAGAGGAGGATGCTGTTCTGCTGAAAATTTGGGAGAGCAGTAGTTAATCCTATGGTCACAACTTCTCTAAAATCAGTTGACTTCTGCGATGACTGAAATGCTATTTTAATGCTTTAAACTTCAGGCGAACTTCCAGCACAGACACTCCTATATCCCAGAAGGCTGATTTAAGTGCATATATGTTTAAAGCCTGAAGAAATGGCATTTAGTTCACTGTGCCCTGGATCTATTGCATAAAGGATTAGAGATTTTATCCTCACAACTGCTACTGCTCTTTACCCACAAGCAAACTCTTTTGAGGTTGGTGAGTTTATCTTGGTCTAACAAATTTGTAAGTTTTTTGAGAAATGACCTGACCATGCAATATTTAGCACAGACAATAGATATATGGAGTACTATTCAGTCCTCCCTCAGCCTATTCTTAGGACCTTATCCAATTAAAAAATAAATAGAATATCTTCAAAAGTGCCTAGGTGACCCTGAGACTTAAATCAAATTACTTCCCAATGGTCATCTGGGCTCATGGTTGGCTGAGACTTCCACTGAGACATAAATTCTTAAATGTTTTAATTACAACTGAGAACTAGGGTCTTAAGCCACCTAATTTCTCCTGAAAATTTTATCTGAGAACTGATGAACAACAACAGAGTTTAACCTTAATTGTCAGTCTGCACATACATCCTGATGTGGGTGAGTTTCATATTTAAACTAGTTTTTTTCCCCTATCAAAACCAAAAGAACTGACAGATAGATTCAACAAGGGAAAAAACAGTTGCATATCTTCTTGATTGTAAATAAAGAAACTTGCATCAAGTAAAAGATCCCCGACTCTGCTAGCACAAGTTACATGGCAGCTACACAAAGGGAGGGATCAGGAAACCCACATACTGCTTTGCCTTGTACTGACTATGAAGAAAGAGAAGGATGGAGGAGCTGGTGTCACAGTCTCTGGAATTCAGCTGCCTTCTGGCAAAAGTGGCTTAAAATTACTATTGGAAAATTTGTCACTGTGATCAATATCTCTTTCCTGCTCCCTTCCAAGCTGGCACTTTCAGCTTAGCTTGATGATAGTTGGGGAACTTCTTGTCCTGCATGGGGGAATTCTGTGCTGTGTCATTATGAGAAAGGCACACTTTCGTGAATGAAGTTTCTCCCCAGTGTCAGGATCATCAGTCTCTGGGAAAAAGCAGTATGGAGGTGTCAGCCCTCCTGAAAAATTATTTTATCACTGGCAAAACTTGTGGTGGAAACAAAAGTACTTCATTCCTTTTAATCTTGATTTCAGTTTAACATGCATTTTATGTCTCTTCCTCTCTGTAAGGTTCTTTAGCATAAATCAGCATAAGGCTGCTGAAGATAAAGGGATGCAGCTTCCTACTACTTCATATTAATCTCAGAGAATAACAAATAAACACACTGGAGGACTAAAATGTTCTTAGAGATGGAATTCTTATCTACATGAGCTTGGAAATGAGGTACAGTCTGACAGCTGGGATATAGGAATAACTTTCGAATTTCCCATTCACTGCACAGCCATGCTCCAGTTGTGAGCTGTAATTAACCAAAAGCACTTATGGCTTATTTAGAAGGGTTTATGCATCTGTTTGTCTAGTGTACTCCAAAGATAGTTCTTTCCACGGTACTTCAGTTCTAACTGCAAATAAAGAAATAGTAAATAACAGCCAGAAAGGACACTGTACAATTTATATTCCTAAATAATCTATAGAGATTGATGTTGGACATATGGGTAATAAGAGAGATTTTTTATCCTGAAGAGCCGTAGGGCCTGGAAAAGAAAACATAATTTTCTAAATGGTGAAGTGATGTACAGCACATGTGAGTCTTCCAGTGCCACAAAAAAGTAATCTGGGACAGAGACAGGCACTGCACACAGATCTTCTGTCTAACACTGGCACCTGACCTCAAGGCAGTCCTTCTTCTTGGTAATTTCTTCCATGTGTCATTTCTCTCCAGACAGTTTTCACTAGACATATTTTTACTCTTTTACCTTTTTCTTCATCTGATTCAGACAACACTCCATCTTGCTGCCTGTTCCTCTAACAAGAGCACAAGGATAGCCACAGTGAGACAAAGCTGAGGTCCATCTAACCAGAATGCTGGCAGAGGAGTGTCTCTTTAATAGGATCAGATGTACTCTGCTCTTCTGTGAGATGGGATGGATTTCAGAGAGGAATAAATGTTCTGTGAACAGAACACTAAGTGTAATTTGCAGAATTTTTTTGAGAGTTGATGGAGGAAAGGTACTGCCTGGATGTTCTATACAGAAATAAGTGTCAGGATGGTTACAAAGGGAAGGGAAGTGAGGAAAGAAAAAAAAAAAAGTGGTGGTTTGCATTTTCAAAAGGAACTATTTTTGGAACTGTTTTGGCATATTTCCCAGTTTATTGTCCTGGGTGCGTGGCAGTCAGTTTAATTAGTTTTTCTCTGTACAACTTCTGAAATGCTGCAATTATGATTTGTGCCTGGTAGGTCAATTATTTTCTTCCTGCCCATTTTAATGCACACCCTTCTCAGCACTGGCAAAAACATTCTCTGGCACATGATTCATAGTGATTGATGGTCATCTTCCATCTGACATAGCAGGTGAGAAAAAAGAGGTGGACATAGGAAATGTTGCAGGAATTGTTGAGTAAAAGACACCATCCATTAAAAATATAGCAAAAAGATTATCCTTCAGTATTACATTAACCCTCAACAAAGCCTCATTGTAGCGGATGTTCTATACCACCATATTTTGTCTCAAAGAACTTGGCTTCCCATCATCATCAGAATTTAGCTGCCATTTCCCACTAAAATCATTTTTCAAAAATCACATCAATAGGTGAATGTGTACTAATAACTTTGGCATTTTGGGTCATCCAGTCTCAAAGATCGAGGAAGGCAAAGGTCTGGGTGGGTAGTACTGAGGAGTGGACTGAACTTTCTGACTTGCAGAAGTTGTCCAAACACAGTAGCTCAGCAAGATAGGAGTTACAGAATAATAAAAAATTACTTTTTTTTTTATTTTTCCTTTGGAGAGAGGGAAGCATTTGTCTATACTGAACTCTCAGGTCATCCCTATGGTGAGTAAAATTCCCTCTTTACAGTTCCCAACTGATCTTCCAGGCTGGACTTTATACCAAGACTTAAGGTCCACACACTGCACGTGACATGAAACCAACATTGTGAGAGGGTTCCTCTCAAGTTCATGAGACTATTTTCTTTCTAAATGTCTTAGAAATGTGGTGAAGCATAGACTCTGAGTCAAGATATCAGTTATCATTTCCAACCCAGACAAATCCATCCACCTTCACAGTTCATCCTTCCTGTGTCTGTGCAGCTGTGGGCCTGTAAGTACCAGGGGTACCATCGCAGGCTGTTATTGCCAACACAGTGTATGCTGATTCCCACACATTGCCCTTGTTTTGCCTTCTTTCAGCTGATTCCTGTGGGATAGCTGATTCCTGTGGGATTTTGCTTATCTAGACTAATTTACTGCAGGCAGCAATGAGCCATCTAAGTCCTGCTAATGGTAGACAAGATGTTGCATTCCTTGGTTATATAAGTTCAGTGAAAATGTAAAATAATTGAATTTATCCCCAGACACCAGCATATTTATCTTTCCGGCTGAGGTCTGCTTTATCAGAACAGCAAGGAAACAAATTGTTATTATGCTGATAGAAGTCAGATTCTGTTTCCCATGTAAGCCATGTGGAGCAGCTCCTTGCTTTTGATGCCATATGTTTTCATGATCACAGTGATTTGCTTTGGTTTGCTTTCATTTACCTCCTAGAAATATGGGAGTCAGGGGAAATGGTAGGTGCTGTATTTGCTTCTTCATTGTTGATAGCTCTGTGTATTATTCAAATCCATGTATTTATTCCCAGATGAGAAATATCATTAAGGTATTATTAATGCTGACAATCTATCACTCTAGAGTTAGGTGATTTTTTATTTATTTATTATTATTCAAGAAGCCAGTCCTTTGGAAGCTTATGTGTTAGGGAAACTCTTAGTTACATGTTTAAAATCAAATTTGTCAGTAGGTTGATATCATTGAGCACTTTTTGTCTCTGAAACAGAGAGTCCCTTAACTTTCCCATAGAGTTTAAGCTGTCTGCTGAGGACATGGATCACAGCAGGATATTCAATCTGTTTAGTGGTGATCTTACTGGGGTGGTGAAGAAGTAGAAATTCCAACTGTATTTCAGGGACCCAAGAATAAAACCTAGCTGGATGGACCAGAATTGCTTCCAGGTATAAACTGATACACATTGGCTCTACAAATAGAGCTCATTTGGGACTTATTTAAAAAAATTTAAAAATGAGATTTATTTACCAATAGAACATACTTATTTAATCACCTAAGTTTGAACAACAAAAACATCTCAAGTCCACCTCAGGTCATTTCTTTAGTGTCTGAGCACTGGGAATTTTGGTATCATTACAACAGCCTTGGAGAAAGGAAAGGGCCCATTTCTCTTTTTACATGTGAAAAACTGAGGCAGAAAAAGTAATTGGAACCATGTTCATGGTCACCAACAGGAAAGGTTCAGCAGAACCCAGAGTGGAACCCAGGATTCTGTCTTACTCATCTGAGCAGCTGACCTTTGGAATACCCTTCAGGTTGGGAGATGCTCATACTCAGCTGCAAGTCTGAGCCTGGGTTTCAATCTTCAGCAAAAAAATTTCCTCGTATCCAGGTTTTTATTTGAGTTTGTCCATTCTCTTTCCAAACCTTGTCAGCTTCAAGAGTAACCTCTATGCCTAAACTATTCTCTCTTCGACTTTAAGTGAACACTTTGCCTGCCAGACATTGATCTTTGATCTGTATTTCCTTGCCAGCCCTTCAAAACAGTTGCTGTCACCATGGCACCTTATTTCCATATTGTGTCTGAGAGCGACAGCAATTATTTCCCACTGGAACTGACTTCAATGTCACTACACTGATTAATCAGCAAAGGTTACTATAAGGGAAAGTATCGGTCTTCCTTTTCCATTGGAGCAGGAAAATGCCAGATCTTAGCAGCACAGTGCCTTGGGGATGGCTGCATTAGTTTTCCAATGAAAGGTTCTGCGCAAGTCAAACCTCCCATCCCCCCTGCCTCCTTTCCACTCCTCTCTTCCTAAAACACACATTGAGGTTCAGTATGAAGTTAATTCTATAACCCAGGGTTCTTTTCTTTCTTTTTTTTTTTTTAATGCTACTGACCTTCCATTTCCTTGTCAGTCGACACCAAGCAATTCCCCAGATGGAGAGAAAGATTTCCACTTTGAATATCCCTGAAACACATTTAGAGCCAAAGGCTTTATCATGGGAATAAAAGCACTGAGGTTCTCACAGCTGGGAAGATTTATACAGCTGAGCCTTACCAGCTTAAATGCCTACAGACAGAAATAGCTGAGCTATGTATTATTTCTTTTCCTCCAACTTGCAAGGGAGATGAAAAGCGCAGAGGCAGCCTGCAGATAGCTGTGACTGACAAGGGAGGGGCAGAGCTGTCTGTCCGTAGCTGCTGCAGTGGAGTTTTTATCACATAATTTCAGTTCCAGAGGTGAGGGGGCTGGGGCTGACACGATCACCCTCGCCAAGAGGAGCTGCCCTTTCAGTTAGAGCACTCCAGACAGTGCCAGGGAGTCTTAAGCATCGGTCAGGGAGGCAGGAAGCTGACGCCTGCTGATGAGCCCCAGGGGGAAGGTGTTCAGTGGAAGATGCGCTGAGCTGAGTGCTCTGCACAGCAGAATTGCTGTTTGCAGTCTTGTGTAAAAACAGAAACCAAGCTGTCTCTCCTCACCATAACAATAGCATTATTTTATTCTCAAAAAAGTGAGGGCAGATCTTAAAGAGTTTAGTCTGCCTCCCACGAAACAGGCATTCAATGGCCATGCTTCCCCTGGAGAAAAACAGGAAGGGAGACTCCCAGAGGCTCAGCTTGCTGTCCATCCACACATGCTTACCTGATTGAAGCAACCTGCAGACTCCTCTGAGGAGTCTGTGCTGGTGCTGGCCAAAGGTGAGCAGAGCAGCCCTGAGAGTTCAGCAGCCATGACAACCTGAGCAGGTCTGTGCCCCTGAACACCCCCTGCCTCTGACGTGAGCCTGTTGCCCTGCGTGTGCACTGCCTCTGCTGTCAGTTGTCCTTCATGTCACCTAAACCCTGGAGATGTGGGCTCCACTTTGTGCTGTACATGGCTTCATCACGTCTCTCATGGCCCTCAGACAGGACTCTGATTATTCCACTATATCCAGGTGCCTTTCTGCCAGAGACAGGGAACAGATCTAAGAATAGGCAGAGCTCAGTCTGTATGGAATCCTGTGGCCACTCCACAGGGAAGATAAGAGGCCTTCAGAGTCCATGTAACCATGCCATGCTCCTCCTCACTCCTGATTTCCCCACCCAGACAGCCTGTGGTCCAGCAGTGCATTGCTTCTCTCCAAGTGCCCAGGAGGCTTGAGATCCAGCATCCCTTCAAGAACATGTTCACTCTGGGACCATCTTTTCTTTATTATAAATGGAAACTAAATTACTTACATCTTTAGAAATGCCAGTGAGCCTCTTTTAAAATGTTAAGAATGGTCCATATACTTGTAAATCATTGGAAAAACAGAGCTGTATTTTCTAAATACTGCCAGTAAATCAGCATGGGAGGGGGAAAAAAGAATTCAACAAACCTGGTTATTGATTAGAAATGTATTTTAGCAATAGGGAAGAAAACAGAATATCCTAAAATTAAGGGGTCTGGAAAACAATTTAAAAGACTGTATTGTCAGTAATAAGGTATCTAGAGACTGAAGTGCTCAGAAATAATCAGTGTCTGTGCTCGTCCAGCCTGAGGGACCTGATAGGGGGTCTAATTTACCATACCAGTGAAAAATCTACCCTTTGAACACCAGGTTACTGTGAATACTCAAAAATCATTCATTCTGCAAAACTTATGTCATCACGCTTGCCTGTCTATATCCAATTGTTGTCTTATTCTTAACTGTAATTTTTCTTGGGATATGAACGTGGAACAAATATGTAACAGCTGTTAGTCATGTTACTTAACACAAGAGCCACCCCTCAGGGTCAAAGCAAAACTCCATTTACCTTAATAACCCACTGCTCACAATGACTGTAAATAAGAAAAGAATGGGGTCAGTGGGACTAGACACGAGGTTCAAAGGCTTTTCATCAATTTATATCTTGTGAATTTATATAGAGCATATAGATGCTTTATGTTTGCCTGTATCCGTTTGGTAGCTCTCTGCTTAAATTTGGACTGCCCTTGAGCACTGGAGGGATGCTTTATTGGAATTGCACTCAGCAATTCCCGGATCTTTACCATGACTGTGTAAAGCTAAGGTAGAATCCATTACCATGCAGATATGATTTCTATCTGTATTATTTGGCATGTGTATTGGAACTGCCATTTTTCCCCCCATCATTCAGTCTTATGACATCTTCCTGTAACTTCCCAGCTGCTTCTAAATTTCATTACATTCCTTCATTTGAAGTCTTTGCCACAAGCTCTTCAACCTTTTTCTACTGTTTTTTATGGGCTTTAAGAGCATAGATCTCTATGGATTTCCACTGTGAGCTTCCTTCAGTTGTATAAATTTAACATTTATCATTAACTTTTCCTTTCCATCTTTTAAGTTGATTCAGACTGTGATTATGTTCCTTTGTCCTGTGACAATTTTTTTTCTAAGAGTGTACTGAAGAGCCTCATGAAAAACTTTTCTAAAATAAAATTCATTATTTTAACTGAAGTATTTTTTCCCCTATGCTTGACATCTCTGTCCTACACACATCTACTAATTCAGCTCCTATTGTAGTTTTTGCCTATGAATTATGTCAAGATTTATCCCTGAACCCTTTTTAAAGGTGACTGTCACACTTCCTATCTTTCATAAGTTTGACAACAAAGCTTATTTATGCAAAAGAGGGCATATTGCAACTCAGCTCAGCAATTTCACAACTGAATTCCTGAAACCTCATGAATGAATGAATGAGTGAATGAATGCTGTCAAGACCCAAAGTCTGGTTTCTTCTATTTTATTCGATTGTCCTAAAAAATATTCCAGCAAAGCTTCAATATCAGACTATCCATCAGCTTCAGATTCAGCAAAATAGCTCAAACATGAGACAACCTTTTCTACACAAAGCAGCAGCAAAGAGAATTATCTGCAACGTGTGTATCTTCAAGTGCTCCCTCTATTACTTATTGGTAGCACTCAGCGGTTTTGGAGGACAATATGGGCTAAAGCTCTTAAAAACCACAGATTTCTCTAGACTTATTTTTGTTGTCATGTGTGTGTGATGGCCCAGAGAAGAATGTTGCTCCTTCCTTATTCCCCTCCGTCATGACATCTGACTAGTGTTTTCATCCACAAACTTTTCTCAGGCCCCCTCAGGCTCCAGTGACCTCCATCTTCACCACAAGGCCCTTGTCCACGACAGTCCTTGACCCTGTCCTTGACCACTACAGTCACCATGAGACAGATTTTACCCCACAGAGGCACAGCCAGAGTGCAGATCACAGCGAGTTGCAATCCCAGTGTTAGAAATCAGCACGGTCCAAATTGTTATAGACAGGAAAACGATAGAAGCTGTCCTACCCTCTAATGTTTTCCTATGTTTCAATAGAATCAAGGTAAATCTGATGGGGACCATAAGAGAGACAGTTTAGGGATGGAGAAGAAGCACAGCCCTGTCTCACTGTAGCAACCTAGGCAGGGGAAAGTGATGACTCACTTTAGAGCTTGGACTGGAAAGAGCCAATGGCACTTGAGAGAAAGGAAGGGAAAGATACAGACTTATAATCTTTCCTTTGGGTGAAAAATTGGAAAACTCAACCCTGCTGTATGTTTTTCTGCATTATTTTAATCTCTTGTGAGTGACTGAACCTCCCAGTGCAACACAGCATCACTCCTGAAAGCATTTCCCTACCTCTTCAGAAATTCCAGCTCCAGACAGGCAAGATTTATTCCCTGGAAGAATACCTTCATGTAGGTGCCAGGTGTATATTTGTACACTGTTTGGAGACTTTTACTGCCTTGCAAACTCCAACTGCATATCCTTAGCTAGTCAAGCTTTGTTGGTTTGCATCAGCCCAGAGTCTAGCTTGAGACTGAAAAATGCTCCGTGTTAATCCTGTGTGACCACCAGTGTTCTCTTTGGCTTTGTGGATGCCTTTCCCTTTCTCTGAAGACACTAAATATAGGAGGCAGAAAAATGGGAAAAGGAAACAAGCCTATGCTTGTAAGAAAAAAAAAAAATCAGAAACTGCTGTCTCAGCTATAATCTTCAAAGGGTTATGACACTTTTAATGATCATAAAACGTGATTTCTACTAAGCATTTGAAAACTTGTAAAGAGGACTTAATTAAGTTCTAGAAGCATTGAAAATTATAAGTCATCTTAGTTAATATTCACAGGATTTGGGAAATGTAGCTTTGTTTATGAATAAGGAAAAATATTTATCATTATATGGTGTTCAAAAATGATGCAGATGCAAGGGAAATTTTTGATGTTCTGAGTCTTTGGCACCTGAATAAAATTAACTTAATTCAACTTAAAAGATCACTAACTGCTTATAATTGAGAATTTGTACAGGAAACACGCACAGCTCTTGAACACTTTGGCACTTTGTGTCTACGGATGCAGTGGTAACTACATGTACACACTCCGTTGTTCTTTCTGTGTATGTATGATACCTCATCTATGGGTTTACTTTAATTTTAGCAATCATATGGGTTCTCACTTGGGCTTTCTGCCTGCCTCCATGTTATCAAAGAAAAAGTGTTTTCCAGAGTTAAATGACATTTTATCTTACACTTCTATTTAGGGAGTTAGGGATGGGTGGGTGGAAGAAGGAAGTAGTGGCTTCAGGTTACCTGTCATTTCAAGAGGGTCACTCCCTCACTTTGTAGTAAGGATACAGTCATCAGAAGTTCGTTGGGTCTTCCAATACCTTCCCAAACCTTCAGCAGGGTCAGAAGCCAAACTTTGTCTTCACTAGCAAAGAACCCACTGAAGTATGAAGGACCAGCGGAGTGAGAATGGATGTGAATACTAGAAACTGCCTTGCAATTTGGGAGGGAACTGCAGTGTAACTACTCAGCTCCAAAGCTGTTTGCACTGGCTCTGCTGTCAGGGTATATTCTGTAGGGACTATGGGCAGGCCTCATGGTCATCCACAGAACAGCTGAGATTTATCAAATGAGTATTGCCTGTGCTGGTGATGTTAATGTGAGAACCTCAAACATCATTCCTTAACATCACGGAGCTAACCACGATCACCCTGTTGTAGTCCAGAGCTAAACATTTCAGCAACTGTAGGATTACAGATAGGACAAGGAGTGGGAAAACATGCAGAAATATTTTCTCAGACTAAGAATATAGAAAATATGTGCTGGTGAATTTATTTTATACTGAATTGTTGGCAGCAACACATTTTGATTTTAGTTAGTGTTGCAAAGGGATTCCCTCTGTATCCCTTATAGGTCTGAAGCTTAATGTTAAAGTATCTTGACTCCAGGACATAAGACAAAGAATGTCATTGTTTATTCTTTGATGTTCTAAAGCATCTTATTCTTCAGGGATCTCAACATGCTGTACACACATTAATTAAAGTCCATAGTACTCCTAAATCAGTTGCTATTATTCCCAGTTGATTGATGGAGAAGCTGAGATGAAGAGAGATTATACGGTGCATTTTCTAATGTGGGAGTATGTGAAATTAGACCCACAAAATTCATGGTTCAGCAATTAAAGGGAAGCAATATGATATTTTTCATATATACTGAGAAACCTCTACGTTCCACTGAAACAATATAAAAAATTGTTCTTTGAGACGTTGGTGTCACAATACTCAGAAAACTGCAAGGATTTTTTGGATGAAGGAAAGCTAGTCTGCATGCCCATCTTCAGCAGATGCCTCTGTGGCATCAAGTTCAGACCTAAATCCAAATATGCCCAAGATTCATGGCTATTTGGATTTATTTTTCCAGTTGAAGCTACTTAAAAAGAAACACAACACCCAGAGCAGTACAGGCAAAGCTGAACCTGTGAACCAGAAGGTACTATCAGACAAAGCATGAACCCAAACCAGCTACTACAAGAAGAATCAAAAATTACGCTGGTGACCACGGTAAAATGAGTCACATATCTTCCTATTTTATAATGGAAGAAGTTAACTGGATAGATCCTTGACTCACTCTATCTGTAATACCTAAGAAGTATTTTTTAAAGCTTCAGTGAAAATTGCTGACCAGTTTTTGTCAATTTATTTTTGCACAGGGTGAATTTTCTTAAATGAGTAAGGCACAACTTTCTCAAAAGCAAATTTAATCCTGTTCTTTGAAGAAATAGCCTTTAGGAGCTCCATCTTCCTCTTCATCAGATATAAGCACAAATGCAGCTTCCTCCTTTTATTCTGGCTCCCTGTTCAAGTAAAAGTGGTACCTGGCTGCTGGATCAAAATGTTTCACAGACCGATTGAAAACAAAAGGTTTGAAATAAACTATATTTGAGCTAATTGGTAGTTTGTCTTTTGTTTTCTCATCGAGTTCCAGCATTGCTGCCTTGGGTCTGCAGCATCCCAGACCAGGGCACTTCAGAATCCTCCTGGAGCCCTGGCTCAATGTGGGGCCTTCCAAAGGAATTGGTTCAACACAGAGTGGAGCAGCTCTGCTCCCAGCCCAAGGTTTCACAAGTTTCATCCACTTAGTTTGGGAAGACGCCCCATCTCCCACAGGAAGCTGTATGGTACAGAAAATGGAGCCACTGAAAACAGTAGATCCACACATGCAACCAGGGGATTTTGGAGGCTCAGAGGCAGCAGAATGGGGATACTTGCTGTCTGCTTTCTGATTGTAAAAGTATTGCTTCCACTGGATAATTTAGAATATAAGCTGGCACACAGAAACAATTAGGATCTGAAGAGAAAGCTTACTCATATTTACAATTGCTGTTGCAGTCAGCTGAATAAATAAAAAAAAAAGTTTAAGCTTAATAAACAGGATGTAACTTGTTAAGCCTTAAAAAAATACCTAAGCAAGCCAGTCTTTTGAATTCTATTTCTGTCTTAGCTACTGTCTTGCTCTGTGACCTTGGCATGCAATTTCCCTCCCTTGTCTCTCTGTTCTGCCTCCCACCACTTTTCTATCTTGCCTATTTATGTTTTTTTTTTTTACTCTCAGTATTCAAGTTTATTTATTCTGTCAATTGACTCCATTCTATTATTCAGGGAAGACTGTACTCTAAAGCATTTTGTCATCGAAAATATTCCCTAGAATATCAAAACTGAAAGTAAGGGAAAGTAAATAAACACTCATAAACCATTATTTCCACATGGAGCTAGAACCTTATTATACCTGGCTGTCTGACAAGTCTGTCAGTCAGTAACACTTATTTCTCCTCATAGCTGGCTGTGCCACAATGCTCCTCTGAGTCTATTTTTCCGAATCCTAAACAGATGTATATCCTCTGCAGTACCTGGTACTGACATTACACTTTCAATTTAAAAATGACCAGAAGGTCCTCAGATGGTCCCAGTCTAACCCTGTGTGCAGCCGTCTGAGGTATCTGTGTTTGTAAAGGCAGAAATCCCATCACAGGGCAGAGGGGCACGTAAATGAGTTGTTTCTATAGGACACTTGAGTCTGAAATGTACCTCTGCAGTTCAGACTTTCCACCTCTGATACTTTGTGATTCACAGTCCAAAGCTGTTTCCTAAACATGTACTACTAAGTTATCAGGCTGAGTACCAAGGAAATGATTCACTTTCCCCTTTTGAAAAGCAGCTGCTCTGTAAGGGGGAGGAGGAGGTCATGGCTGCCTTTTTCATTGTTCAGTACTCAGACACAGGGAGATGTGCATTCAGCTCACTTCAGCCTGACATTTTTAGGATCAGGTCCTAAGCACCAGGATATTCCTACTCACCATACTTGTGGCAGTACCAGTGTGCAGAAAAAAAGGCAAGATTCAAAAGGCCAGAAGCAAAGAGAGAATGAGAGAAGATGGCCCTGTGACTTAGACATGAGTGTTCCTTGGGCAAAAATGGGTCGGTGTTTCCAAAACAGCTCAAATGCTTTGTAGAAAGATATGTTAGACACAATTCATAAACAGAGCTGAATTATTTCCCTTTCCTTAAAGGGCTTTTAACTGCTAAAGCATGAAATATGCTTTTCACTCTTATTTCTGAGGGGTGGGGGTGGGGTTGTATATTTGTTTGTTTGAGGTTTTTTTTTGTTTTATTTGTTTGTTTTAATAAATGGTTCTAAAATCAAAGCTTGTGTTTTGGTCACACCAGGTTTTCAATTTGTGCTCTTCAACATCTTCATAAACGACTTGGATGTGGGACTGGAAGGGATACCAAGAAACTTTGCAGATGACACAAAACTGGGAGGAGCTGTTGACTCCCTCAAAGGCAGGGGGGTCCTGCAGAGAGACCTCAACAAATTCAAGGACTGGGCAATCACCAACCACATGAAGTTCAACAAGGGAAAGTGCCAGATTCTGCACCTGGGATGGGGCAACCCAGGCTGTACGTACAGACTGTGGAACGAGATGCTGGAAAGCAGTGCATGGAAAGGGACCTGGGGGACCTGGTCAGTGGCAAGTTGAATCTGAGTCAGCAGTGCCCTGGCAGCCAGGAGGGCTGACTGTCCTGCGGGGCATCAGGCAAAACATCACCAGCTGGTCGAGGAAGGGGATTGTCCCGCTCTGCTCTGCACTGGGGCTGCCTCACCTTGAATATTGTGGCAGTTTTGGTCATCACAATATAAGAAAGATATTAAGGCATTAGAGAATGTCCAAAGGAGAGCAATAAGAATGGTGAAGGGCCTTGAGGGGAAGCTGTATGAGGAGTGTCTGAGGTCACTTGGGGTGTTCAGCCTGCAAAAAGAGGAGACTGAGGGGAGACAGCATTGCAGTCTACAACTTCCTCTTGAGGGGAAGAGAGGAGAGGCAGGCACTGATCTCTTCTCTGTGGTGACCAGTGACAGAACCTAAGAGAATGGCCTGAAATTGGGTCAGGGGAGGTTTAGGTTGGATATTAGAAAGAGGTTCTTCCCCCAGAAGGTGGTTGGTCACTGAACAGGCTCCCCAGGGAAGTGGTCACGGCACCAAGCCTGACAGTTCAAGAAATATTTGGACTATACTCTCAGGCACATGGTGCAACTCTTGGGGATGGTCCTGTGCAGGGCTAAGGGTTGAACTTGGTGATCCTGTGGGTATCTACCAATAAAAATGGCATCCACCAATAACTAATTAATTATTTAAATCTGCTATAGGTTTGTCCACAGCTTCAGAGAAAGATCTGCAAATCGAGCACGCTTTCCCTTGTCTGTTACCATAGAAGGATAGCAGAAATCTGTCCATCTGGTGTAAGCTGCTACTCTATTATCTTAGCTTATCTTATCAAATATTTTCACATGCAAAGGGCTGAAGTCTGTAATATTTTATACAATGGAGCAGTTCTTTACAGGAATGATTTAGAGTTCGACATAGAGGACACCGCTAGCTCTCGACTCAGTGACATGATTTGCATTAATCCAGCATGACATAGATGTAGATTTTTACAGTTACAACGTTAAAAGTGGAGATTAAATCCTCTGAAGTAAAACCAGAGAGAAGGAGAGAATCAATATCAAGAACCAAATCTGGAAAGAAGGCTCAGGGGAGACTTTATCACTTTCTACAACTATCTGAAAGGAGGGTGTAGCCAGGTGGGGGTTGGTCTCTTCTAAAGAACAAGTGATAGGACAATAGGAAATGGCCTCAAGTTGCATCAGGGGGAGTTTATATTGGATATTAAAGAAAAATTCTTTGTGGAAAGGGTTGTTAAGCATTGGAACAGGCTGCCCAGGGAAGTGGTGGACTCACCATCACTGGAGGTATTTAAAAGATGTGTAGATGTGGCACTGAGGGACGTGGTTTAGTGGTGGGCTTGGCAGTGCTGGGTTAATAGTTTGACTTGTCAATACTACATGTCTTTTCCAATCTAGATTATTCTGCGATTCTGTGATTCTATGTTTCTAACCATGGCAAATTACATCAGCTGTGGATGTATCTCTGTACTGCTTTCCTGTACCTTGTAACCTGCGTTCCTGAAAATTCTTGCAAATACCCTGGTTAGGCTGGTTGGAGGGATGTGGCTGATAGCTGTTAGTTCCTGCCATATGGATCACAATTGGAGGTTCTACAACTTGTTAATGACCTGTCTTAGCAACAGGCTGCCTGAAAAGACGAAGAAATGGAATCTCTGTGTTTGCTCTGCTAAGCTTTGTGTTGGCAAACACTTGTTAACATATGTCACCAGCTTTGAAAAGACATGGTTTATTTATATGTTAATTACTGCAACACTTTGGGGAAAATATTTGTTGATACAAGAGCTGTGTAAGTAGTCAAGTGTTGAGAGCTGTTGCCATTCAAAAACTAATGAGTACTAGTCAATAAGAACCAAGAAAAGTCTACAATATGAAGGGCCTCTCCTTGCTTATGGCTCAGGCCAGTCCCACAGAGATCACCACTGATTTCACAGAATCATAGAATTGTTAGGGTTGGAAGGGACCTCTGGAGATCCTCCAGTCCAATACCACTGTCAAGGCCGGGTCACCTAGAGCAGGTGACACAGGAGTGCTCTCAGGTGAGTTTGGAATGTCTCCAGAGAGACTCCACACCCTCCCTGGGCAGCCTGTTCAAGTGCTCTGCCGCCCTCAATGTAAGGAGATTTTTCCTCATGCTGGAGTGGAACTTTTTGTGTTTTAGTCTGTGGTAATTGCTCCTCGTCCTGTTGCTGGGCACCACTGAAAACAGTCTGGCACCATCCTCTTGGCATCTGTTTTTGAGATATTTATATGCATTAATGAGATCCCCTCTCAGTCTTCTCTTCTCCAGACTAAACAGGCCCAGTTCCTGCAGTGTCTCCTCGTGAGAGAGATGCTCCACATCCCTCATCACCTTTGCGGACTCCACTGGACCCTCTCCAGTAGCTCCTTGTCTTTCTTGTTCTGAAGAGCCAAAAGCTGGACACAGAACTCCAGATGTGACCTCACAGGGGCCGAGTAGACGAGGATGATCAGCCCGTTGACCTGCTAGCCCAATACACCCCAGGATACCATTGGCCCTTCTGGCTGCGAGGGCACACTGACAGCTTGTGGTCAACTTGTCATCCACCAAGATTCCCAGGTCCTTCTCTGCAGACCTGCTCTCTGGTCAGTCCTCAGCCTGTGCTGGGACTTGGGGTTATTCCTCCCTAGGTGAAGGACCTTACATTTGCCTTTGCTGAACCTCGTTAGGTTTCTCTCTGCCCAACTCTCCAGCCTATCGGGGTCCTGCTGAATGGCAGCACAGCCTTCAGGTGTATCAGCCACCACCCCCAGTTTCATATCATCATCAAACTTGCTGAGAGTGCATTCTATCCCTTTGTCCAGGTCACTGATACACCAGCTGAATAAGGTTGGACCCAGTATTGATCCCTGGGGAACATCACTGACTACGGGCCTCCAATTGGGTTCTACTATGATGATCATGAGGCTCTAAGCATTGACATTCAACCAGTTCTTGATCCACCTCACAGTCCATTCACATAACCCTCATTTCTGGAGCTTATCTACAAGGTTGTTATGGGAGACAGTGTCAAGAGCCTTGCTGAAGTCGAGGTAGACAACATTTCTTACAACATTACAAGAAAATTTCTGTGAGTTGTGAGTCAGCCTTTAACTGTTCTTCATGCAAACATTCAGAAAATCATGCATTCCCTTCCTTGAATTGGTGCCCTGCTATAAGACACTGCAATACATTTGAACTCAGAAAACAGAGGTCACTTCTGTGTGACAGCAGGGAGCAGAGGGTGTGCAAGTGTTGCTGGAAGCAATGTCAGTGGTGAAACACATCTCTTCGTTTCTCAGACCCAGGGCCTCATCTGGACATGGAGAGGGGCTGGTTTGAAGGTGTCATGCCTTCTGTGAAACAGAACCCTAGGGCCTTCACAGCTGTGATCATTAATAGTACCTCAACAATATTTGCAAGAAGAATATGGCATTTCTGCTGTCAGGGAAAGTCTCTGGGCAAAATGTGGAATTTGCTGCTCTGAAGTCTCCTTATTAGTTGCCAATAGAAACTTTTCTCTTCAGACCAGCCACATCCCACACTCCTTGCAGAAACCTCAGTAATGACACATCAGACTCTCCACAGCCAAATTTCTAGGTCATAAAATACTTCACAGTGAAAATTGTTCTGTCAATGTATCGAATTTTCATAGCATTGTTATTAGCAATACTGTTTACCTTGAGGGCAAGCAACAAGAGAAACAATTCTCTGGGACCCACTTGGCTGTTACAAACATCAGGTTGTTTATAAAGTAGTTTACAAACTCCTGGTTTTGTGTGTGGGTAGTATTACAGGGCTGTGATGATCAAAAATGAGACATGCATTATTTCTGCATCGATGGCCCAGAAGCTGCTGAGCACCACACCCTTTCCACGTGTGGGCAGAAACCTGCTTGTCTTGCAACCCATATTGTTATCTGGTTCTTCAAAATTATGAAACTATAGAGACCTGAGAATCCCAGAGAGTACTAGATACCAAAAATACATATTTTGCTATGCGGTGTATTCACACTAGGGATTAGAGTAAAATGTTGGCAAGATAAGAAATAATAGTACAATCTTTAATAGGTATCTCCTATACCTGTGCATGTGAAGAAATTGAGTTGTCTAGCCAATATGAATGTGAAAAAGATCATGATACATTCTAATAAACATTTAAGATATCATTTATATTCATTCTGTCTTCTAGAGAAAATATAAAAGGAGGTGGGGGGATGAAGGGACAAAGGATGAATTTTCACAGCCTTTGTGCCCACTTGTCTATCTGTTCTCAGTAGAAACAATATCATGGTTGGTATCATTATTAAGTATTCCTTTCACGTCAGAGACAGAATAGCTCAGATATTCTAGAGGGGACTTCGTTGCTCCACTGAGCTCAGTTTAAGGACAGAAAACTCGACAGCTCAAGGCTGATATGTTTGGCTTCATTCCCTCAAAAAGCATGAAAAGCTCAGTGGCTTGTGTTTTTATGGCAGTGATTGCTGCACAACAGCTAAGTAATTTTAAAACCACTGTTTAACTAAAATAATAAACTTCGTCATTAAGAAGTTGCTCATTCCTGGTTACAGCAAATGATCCTGTGAAAATTAAGGTGGTTATGGATTTTTGTTTAAATTATTACTGCAATCTTATTAGAGATCTTGTAGTGTCTGAGTTGTGGGCATGGGGAGGATTATGCTTAATACACAATTCACAGTGAAAAAGTAGGAAACTAAAGTTTTGAAACCCTGAGAGAGAAAAGGAGACTGGATTTGGAAATATATCCAACATTCAGATCAACACCACTGTCAAGTAAAATAAGCTACTGAGTCCTGGAAATAGCAGTCAGAGAGGGACTCTGCTTTGGTGTAGTTTAGCCCCTGACTCTTATCTGTGCAGTTTAAACAGAGGAAAATCTTATGTTCATCAACAAAACTGTCCTGCACAGTATGACCTACACACTCTTCTCAGAAGTCACAGAAAAGCACAGTCTTCAGGAAACCACACAGGTTAAATAGACAAGTCGCTAAAGTGTTGATATTCTTGGCTCCACCCAAAAAAAGAGCCTTTTCTGATGATGATAGCAGCTTACCCCACATCCTGTTTTAAGGCAGAGCACCTGCGTGAAATAAGTGGGTTTATTTTTAACCAGCTGGCTCTGATTAACCTATTCCTGCCATTATTTGTCACCTGCAGTACCTTGGTGATTGCCTAAAAAAGCATCTAGCAGTGAGCAAAGCTTCAGGCAACTGTGTGTCAGGTGTTTCAGATCTGTGTGTTCTTCTGGGTTTGGTCCTGCCCTTGGTGTGGCACGTACAGCTGTTGCATGATGCTGTCCCGTTTTCAGGAGTAGCATTTTCCACATCCCCTGTTCAGGCCATGGACCACACAAGACATCAACTCTCAGTACAGTGGCTTATTTCCCTTTTAGGAGAGTAGAGGGAAATAAAAGCCTTGTAGCTTTACATAAAACTTCATAATATGCCACCTTCCTTCTAGCAGCTGTCGACAGCTGAAAGCTGAAGTGACACTGTAGAAGGGGAAAACTACAACTGCTGGATGCAGTTTCCACACACATTCCATTGCTCCCAAGAAAACAATGATTTTTTTCGACTGGTCACAAAACTCTCCAGGGTTCCACCATCAAATAGTGCCCAGAAGTCTCCCTTGAACAGTTTAATTTAATTCAAATTTTCTGCAGATTAAAGGGCCAGGATCTATAGGGTCTCACATGCCAAATACATTTGGCAAGAGTAGGCTCTATCAATTCCACATGGATAATTTCTCACAATTTCTTTACATTAGTAACATCTTCCTCCCGTCTGCCCCTCCTGCTCTTGAGTTGAGATTGACAGAGTAAAACTTCACACTAGTACTACATGATGACATTTTCTGTCTTTCTTTTACCTGCTGGTACTCAGTTTCCAAACATCCTTGAGAAGAAATAATTAGTTAAAAGTCATTGTACTTCAGCCTTCCTATTACTCCAGACAGACTCTGGTAAATCATCACCATCATGGGCTCCATCAAGACTTGTGTATCTGGAGCTGAACTTCTTCTTTGGCAGATTCAAAGCAGAAGGCTGGCTGGTGGTGAAGTGAGAGGTATTTGGAGAAAGGTCAGCATAGCATCCTCTGGGAGTGCTGGTGCTCCTGTGCAGTGGTGCTTGGGCTGGATATAAAAGCTCTGGGAATGAGGAGAGGAGACTCTACAGCCATTTATTTTCTTATCCTTTGTAATAATACACTTTCCTGGCTTGTTTTACAAGACTGTTTTGTCCCTCAGAATTCCCAGAGAGCTTCTATTTCATGTTTGTCCTCATTTGGTGTTTGAGGAGTAATGGGAAGAGAACATATGCGGGCACACGTGCAGAAACAGCTTTTTTAATGTAGTTTTTTCACAAGAAAGGTGGCCTTGGTCATCAAATGAACCAGAGTGAACAGCACTGAAGTGAGACTGTTGGCCAATTATGAAAATGGAACAGGGTACAAGGGAAGAGCAAGGGGATGTGAAAAACTGAACTTCATTTACGGTAAAGCTGAGGTTTTTCAGCTGATCTGAATGTTAAACAAAGTTACTTCCTCACCCAAAATGAGGACACACCCAGAGTGAGAACAAAACAAACTTGTTTTGATTATTTCTCTCTTCCTTTCACTTTTCAGACACTCCAGCCTGCTTCATTGTCCCAGTTAGGGTTGTTGTGTCCTTGCCTGGAGAGACGGGACTTATTTTTGGCAGTTGTTTCTACTATCTGGCTGGCTTCATAAGGAGCAAAGATACTATCACCAAACTGCAATAAGATCTCTGCATCAGTTTCCTCATGTTACAAGGTGGCAGTATACAGGGCTCTTCTTAGTTTTCTTTTTTTTTTAATTGGCAGAGTCATTATTTATATGAAACCAGCCTTATTTTAAGCTTGCTCAGTGAAAGGCACAGGAACAAACACCAGACGATGCCCTGTGATGACCTTTCTAGTTGCTATTGTATAACTATGTCCTGAAAATATTTCTCTGGCAAATGTCCTTTTCTCTCCTCAGATCAGAACAGCTTTCCTTAGATAATTTGGAAGTGGATTGTGCCCAGCCTCACACAAGGTTGGAGAAGATATTTTTCAAGGAGCTTTTCCTCTTTTGTGCCCTTGAACACAGTCCAGAATAATCTCACACCTGGAGAGAGATGATCAAATTTACCCAGAGGATCTGGATTCTCAACTCCAACTCATGTGTTGGATACCTTTGAAAATGTCACTAGAATCCGTACTGCTTGAGCCATGGTGCATGTGTTGTGCCTTGCAGTCACTGCATTGCACACCTGGGAGAAAGTCATTGAACCGTTTCAAAGTCCAGTGGCACCACAGAGCAGGGATGCATGAGTAAAGGCCTCCCGCTGAGTCTGAGCCTTACAAATATTTCTGTGGACTATTTTGGAAGATTTTGGGACATTTGGGAAATTTACTGCATAATTATACATATTCTATGTATATTAACAAGGAATAATACTTTGAAATGTCCAACTCTTACGTCTAGGATTGACTTAATTGATCTGCATTCTGTATGAGGGCACTCGTCCTGATCTGGGTATCTGATAGATGCTGCCTACTCTGACTTTCAGAGGCTAGCAAAGCTTAGCAAAACTTCTGCTATCATTTTCTAGAACATGGAAGATTGATTCTCTGCTTTACTTTTAGTTTGTGTTTTGGCATGGAAGAAAAATGAAGAGGCAGGCTGGTTTATTTAAACAGTTTATCAGGTATGCTGTAGACCTAATTGGGGTTTTCCCTTAACTTGAGTTATTCTTCCCACTGTATGGACCAGGAACATAAGATCTATGCAGAACTTATGATCTGTGTATACATTCTTTTTCTCTTGAGTTTTCTGTTACTCCTTCCCCTTACTCTCTCAACACAATGATTTTTAAGGAATTTTATTGTAGGAGTAGAACTAAAACCAGTATAGAAGGATGAACTAAATCAAGAACTGTTCTTTGTGGCACATTGCAGAACTATTCCCTGAAGGAAAACAGATGGTTTTTTTTTTCCCCAACAATACAAAGTTCCCAGTCTTCTCCCTGTGGGACACAAGCTACTGGCTTTTAATATCATTACTCATCTGCCTAACATAAGTTCTTGCAGAACACGATGCCTATAGGATTGCACTCCTAATTAAATTCTTACAGCTCTCTCAAATTGTCTTTTCTCTTGTGAACCTTGCATGTATGCACGACACGAGGGTTTGAATTGATGCAGGTTTGCTTGATACTTGTGTAGTTTTTACTGGCACTTTACTGGCAAAATCCTGAGGGACCTCTCGTGCCTTATTCAGGATTCAACACTTGTGAATCCTGAGCTTAACCCAAAATGAAAATCATATAGGCCAGATTCCTAGCTGTATAACATTGATATCTCTTTATTGACTCCTGCAGAGAAGTGCTGATCTCCATCATTTGAGGATATGTGTGCGGCTGTGAGGGTTTGAGGGTGCCCATCTGTTCAGCAGCCAGCATGGGCTGTTCTCATCAGTGATCCCTGCCTACAATATTTGAATTCTGACCCATCCATCAGTGTCCCCAGGGTGATAAGTCTGACAGAGGATAGATTCAGTGGCTGCAGACTGTTTGTTTTAATATAGTTTTGTTTTCTTTTCGTGGCTCTTTTTGAGACAATTAGAGTTTAAATTACCTCTCATCTTCCAGGTCAGCCGTGAGCAATAGAAGAGCTCCAGTAAAGCAAAGGGGAGAAGATTACATGCTGGCTTCCTTCTCCAGGCTTGCAGGGGGAAGAAATTTAAGGTTTTAATTTCCAGACTTGCTTACAGGATGCTCATAATTTTTACAAACCACAAGTTTTGACTATCCTTCTAGTTTCCCCTTCTACCCAGAAAAAAAAGATGAACATTAAAGCAAAGCTGAAGAATGTAATCAAAATGGGATTTATATCCTGAGATGTCTTTAAATGTCCTTGTAGTATTTAAATAAAGTTGAAATTATCTTTGTTATTTGTGCCAAGCTGTATCATTTCTTTGGCATATCCTGTCCTATGAAATGGGAAGTGGTTTTGCAGACTTCCTTATATAGGCCCTCTGTTTAAAATAGTTTAGGGTACTTTTTTTTTCCTTAACTGTGATAAGAGAATCTAGACTGTGTTTACATTCTTCAGCTCTCTGCCTTTTTATCTTCAATTGAAGCTCTGTTTTTCTTTGAAAGGTAAAAATGTCATCCTTAGATGAAAATAGCATTGTGTTAAGACATCTGATCAGACAATATTTTACTGCCAGTAAATCAAGAGAAAGTATGAACTCTGCACTTGGCAAAGAAGGATTCATAGCTCACAAGCTGCAGCTGAAGAAAAACTTACCACAGCAAAGTAGGATCAACTAAAACACAAAAAAGGATTTGGCAGAAAATCAGGATGCTGCACAATGAGCAGTGGGCTCCTATCTCTCAGGAGCAGATGAAAAGAAAAGAAGGGAAAAGTGGGAGAGGAGTGCAAAAGTGGGGTAAATACCTTCAGGGGAGGAGAAGTGGGACATGGTATTTCCTCATATGCAGCATAAAGCATTTTTAATAGCCTAGCCTAATTATTTCAGATCTGGGAAATGAACAGGGATAGAATAATTATAAAGGGAGATTCTCACCTGGAGCTGCTTCTTTGGGAAGCAAAGCTGTCAATTGATTGCAAGACCCACATGGAGAATCTCCTCACTGGAGGAAAGATCTGAAATTATGTAAAGATAGCAGAGCTCTGACATCAACAGAAAATTCACTACCTAACTAACCTGCTTCCAGTCCCCAGCAGGAATAACTTCCTCACAGCAAGTAGGTTATAGCAGCTGCCAAAGCCACACTGGGAGCCTTGGATTCTATAAGGAAAGCCCTGATTGACTCTTCACAACTCTCCTGCATCCCAGGTCTGAAGTTCTCGTGAGGCAGAGGGCACAGTGTCTCATCCAGCTATGAGAACAGGAGTTGTTCAGGCAGAAGCAAATTCTATTTATCTTACTAAGAAATATGCAGGGTAAAATGAAAGCACCTCATTTCTATCACACAGTTACCTCCAGAAAATGTGTGGGAAGAGGAGAAAGAAATAGAATGGTAACTATGAATCAAAATTTTCAGGGATAGAGATTAATGGAGATAACACAAAGGACAGACGGTGGAGAAGTATGAGGAGGTGCTTTGGCCATGGATAAGAGCACTGTGAGCATGTATGCATGTGTGTGTGGTAATTAATTTGAAAGGAAAGTATCAACCTTCTGCACAAGGACCCCCACAGAAAGAATTGGCAAGTGAAAAATATAATGGAAATAAGAATGGCAGATTATTCAGGGAAAGAAGTGGAAAGACTTAAGCCCACTCAGCAATGGGAATTGGAAATGTAGGAAAAATGGAAGAAGTGACTTGGAAAAAGAAAAGATAAGCACTGAATAAGAAAGATTGAGGTATATGACCAACAGATTACGGTTCCATTCATGCACATTATTTCTCAGCACATTCTTCCTTTGCTGTCAGCTGGACAGTTTCACAGAGGATTTTAGACCACCAGGATGGGAGAAACATATGGGAGACGATGGCACAAAGGTAGAGCAGATGAGACTTGAGTCAAGTTACCCAAATCACTGTAGCCACTTCACAAAAGGACCAAAAAAACCAAACATGTAGAACAGATAACCAAGCCAGTAACACAAGTATTTGTCAAATACAGCATGGCATCACAATTTTCAGGCTTGCATGTCACAGACTCAAGATAATTCAGCTAGTGAGATTGACCTTACGTCCTGAATCAGTGAACATTAGGATAGAAAAAAAATGTGTAGGAAAAAGAGTGGAAGATATGTTATGTTACTTTCAGGATTAATATTTCCCTGTTCTTTGGGCATGAGGAAGGAAAGAAAACTGCAGTAGGTTCAGAATGAGAGAAAAGGAAGGTTTTACTCTCTTTTTCTATTCTTTCTTACGAATAATAGCTTTTAGAAAAGCAAAAGATGAGTTGTTCCCCTGAAAAATAAAAAGGAACATAAAGGAAATTTTTCTTTTGTTCCTTTCCCCTGTTCCTTTTGGACCCAGTTGAAGGGATTTCTCATCTGGAAGTGTGAAGGAGAGCCATGAAGTCTCTGGTCCTGAGACACTTTTGCCTTCTACCAAGCACTTTTGCTGCACAGCAATGTAATTTTACTTTGAGTTCAAGACTGAGGCATCAAGCAAGAGTTTTACTAGCCATCCACATTTGACCTGGCATCAAGGAGTATGGGAAAAATTCAGGTACTATGGTATAATTTGCACTCTGTGTATCTTGAACTAAAAGCTCCAATTTGCATCCCCCATAATTATCTTATCTTCATTAAAAGGACGCAAAATAACAAAAATTTCCTCTGTATTTAGTAGCAAAGATAAAGTTGCAATTATTTATTTGCACCTCTCTGATGCAGTGGGTTCTTGAGAGAAGGTACCAATTTGCTTAATTCCCTTCCCAATTCAATCCTGAACCAGCACGTTGTGAGCTGGACCATGCAGAGCTCATGAGGAAGCTTATGAGTACATAAAAAGCAGGATATTTATTAGCTTCTGACTCATAAACAAACATGGCTTGTTCTGAAACTGTAAAAGTGTAAATATGGAAGTGGTAGTGGATTATCTTTTTTTAAACAGATGAATAAGTAAAAGGGGAGGGCTTTTGCAGTTAGAGAGGACCTGGACAAAACTCTTTGTAGGGCTTGGTGACTTGAGATGGATCTGGTGGGAGAAAGTCACAGCTGTAAGGGGGTGTGGATTGGTCCCTTACTGCAGGCAGTTTCACTGTGGAAGTAAAATCCAACGTTCACCTGGTTTTAGGGCAGTAAAACACAAGGATGCAACATTTTTATTATTCCTGTGTAACCTAGGAGACATGTCTGCTTAAATGTTAACTAGAAACTGCCAGTTCCAGCCCCAGGTATTTCACTGGTTTTATGACATTTATTAAAATAGGATTTTGTTTTTCGTCATGCTAGAATCAAGTTCATTCACAGATAAACTGGGAGTTCAGTGTTTTCTTTTTATTGGCCTCATATCTATGTCAAAACAATCTCTCTTCTACTTTACAGCCAGGCATAGGTTATAACCAGTCTTCATTAAGCAAAATAAAAAAATCCTAAGAGAAACAGAACTAGAAAATATTTCACCTGGGATGGGGTGGGAGTGATATTTGCCTGTCAAAGTCTGAGATTCAACATCAGTAAGTTTTTTTCAGGAACTCTGACAAAAGCGTAGGTTGTCTCAGATCATACAAGAAAACAGCCTTAGCACTGTGGACAGTGTACCAATTTTCAATATCAGCACAGCAGCTCTAGTGCTATGATGAAGTTTACCCTGACATCAGGAGTTTGCAAGCCATGGAATATCAAGGATCAGACTATTCCCTTAGGAAATATACTCATTCCAATATCTAGACCCTTTATTCTAGACCCTTTCTTCTCAGCCATTCCCTAAAATCACCTCAGCCATGCATAGTAAGAGATGCAACTCAGAGTCTGGATTTAGTTCTTAACAGTCTGTCAACCTGTTTTCTTTGCTGTGGGGACACCAGCTGTGTCAGTTAAGCTCTGAGTATCCCTCAGAACCGTCTCACATCTCCCGGTGTTTCCAAGAGGGTAGACACATTTATCTCTAAGTTTGAGAAGAAACACAATCACTAGAAATCCTAAGTACACCTGTGAGCACGATGCTGGCAGCACAGTGCTGTGGTTCTGGCTGTGGCTATCCAGATCTGAAGGGGACAGGGCAGCTGCTGCATATCAGAAGTGCAAATATCCCCAGGGCCAGTGGCACTTGATGGTGAAGAAGGTAGGCCAGTTTCTATTTTTCAACTCTGCTTTCCAGTACAAAAATGGTCCTGTGGTCCAGAGACAGTGACCAGAGAAATGGATCTCTCTTGTTCCTATGTTAATGCCAAGGCCCTAAACTGAGACATGGCATTTCAAAATTGTCTTCATGAACTGCAAGATGAGAAACAGAAGATGAGGCAGCAGCAAAACTGCTGAAGCACATGAGACAGAATTCACCTAGCCCAGTGTCATGACTCTTATGTTGACCGCTGGAGAACATTATAGGAAAGAATATAAGGAATTTGATTACTAGGCAAGGTGACCCTTCCCTGGCAATCAGCAGCTTGGGATATTTCTCCCAATAATCATCTTTAATGACCCATAGTGGGCGTCTCCTTTGTACATCTACCAAATCCCACCTTAACCTATTTAGTGCACTGTGCTCAATATCCACAACTGTGTTATGTTCTGTGCAAAAAAAAAAATAAAATCTGCTTTGTGTTGTTAAATTTGCTGCCTGATCAATTTAGGAGGTGCCATCTAGGTATTAAAAGGTATTCTTTCCGTTGGAAAAAAATACAATAACAGTGCTCTATTTCAGCTAGATAAGCAGTCACAATGCAGGCTGGCATAGTTGCAGAGACATGTATTACTTAGTAAATCACTGATGTGAATGTCAAAGGCCTGGCTTCACTTTAAAATGTTAGCCTTTTACTTCTTACACTCTTACCTTTCTAAGACAAATTGGTTGTTTCCTCATAATAATTGTAATCTCTGAAAGTAAGAGACCATAGACACTGAAAAATAAAAAACCTTTTGAGTTGTATGTGATGGACTTTTTCTCTTACTCTGTTTTTCCTCCCAAAGTTAAAGTATAGTAACTTTATGTATTTTCCTTTTAGGCATATTTATTTATCTGTAATAGGAGGTTAAGCAAAACTTGGTTTGTTCAGACTACCACTGCTTCAAAGATTCAATGGCGCAGAACAGAAAATCCTTTTCTTATTTGCCTTTGCCAGTAAAGGGTTTGTGAAGTCATGCTAGTTAGTGCTTTTATGCAAGTCTTGGGACCATTTACACAGCAATAAGAAAATGTGTCTCTTTCCAAACAGTTTCCCAATGTGGTTATGTATCCAAGCCATTATTTGTGTTCCTTTTAGGATTCTCTTAGGTTAGACCAGATGTTACATTTGGATGGATTTCACTGAGTGTGGGTACTTCTGAGACTTCAGGAATCTTTTGGTAATAAGTTGCATCCTACCTTCACTGTACTCCACAGGGACAGTGTGACAGCATTCCTGTTGATCAGTCTGCAAGGAACAGAAGAGCAAACTCCCACTGATAAATGTGAAATATCTTCAATGAGAGCTATAGGATTTATTAATTTCCTTTTGAGATCAGGCTTACAGTGAATTCCACAAAATTCAGAGGCAACTAAAGTGACATAGAATCAATTTTGTAATCTCTTTCTTCTACCATTTATCCTCCGTCTCTGTTTTACTGAATTTTACTATCAGTTTCACTTGTTTTTAGTAATCTACTGCTTATGATCAGAGTAATAATCCTTTAAACTTTCCTAGTTTGTATCTTTTTTGTCTTCCTGCTCCCCTTTCTGTGAAGTCATCTTCAAGTATACTTGAGACTAATTGTACTTGCAGTACCAGTATGACCCAAGCAAGGATGCACATGTTATTTGGAGCATTAGAGCTAGTCCCTAAAATACGACATACAAAATCACAGAATGACTGGAGCTGGAAGGGATCTCTGGAGATCATCTAGTCCACCACCCCTGATAAAACAGGTTCATCTAGAGCAAGTTCAACAGGATCACATTCAGGTGTGTTTTGAATATCTCCAGAGAAGGAGACTTTATAACCTCTCTGGGTAGCCCAGCTCTTCTGGTAAGAGAGATGTTTCAGTCCACTACTTGTGCTCCAGTCCTCTAATTGTCTTTGTAGCCCTCCACTGGACCCTCTCCTGTAATTATTTGTCTTCTTTTAACTGTGGAGTCCAGAATTGGACACAAAACTCCTGGTGAGGTCTCACCAGGGCAGAGTAGAGAGGCAGGATCACATCCCTCTGGCAATGCTCTTCCTAATGCACCCCAGGATACCACTGGCCTTCTTGTCCACAGGGGCACACTGCTGGCTCATGGACAACTTGTTGTCTACCAGGACCCCCAGGTCCTTCTCCACAGAGCTGCTTTCCAGCATGTCAGCCCCCAGCCTCTACTGGTGCCTGGAGTTATTCTTGCCCAGATGCAGGACCCTGCACTTGCCTTTGTTGAACTTCTTAGTGTTCCTCTTTGCCCGACTCTCCAGTCTATCCAGGTCTTGCTCCAGGCCGCTACTCCCAGTTTTATGTCATCAGCAGAGAATATTTCCTGATGTTAACTCTGTCCCTTCATCAAGGCCATTGATGAATAAGTTGAACAAGACTGGACCCAGTACTGACCCTTGGGGACACCACCAGCTAGAGGCCTCCAACTAGACTCTGCGTTACTGATTGCAACCCTCTGAGCTCTGTCATTCTGCCACTTCCCCATCCACCTCACTGTCCACTCATCCAAAACACACTTCCTGCACTTACTTGCCTTACTTCTTGGAAAGTAAGCAAAGTAACTTACTACGTTTCTTCACTGTACAGTAGCCTGATGCACATAGTTGCTTTCATCTGTAAGGAAAAACTGGACCTAAATCTGTTTTTAAGTCTATGAATCAGTGAAAATAATCCCATCAGTATAAGCAAGCTATAGATTTGGAAAGGAATTTGAATATACAGAGAGGGAACTGTCATTTGAACAGTTTCTATTCCTACAGGCACAAAATATAACAATCCTGTTAGCCATGAAATAAAACAAACCCCACTATTAACCTGGCTGTGAGATGACCTGATAGTCCATCTTTTTCAAAGTGTGAAAGCAAAATGCTTTCTTTGAACTAGGAATCAATGGAGATAACATTTCCTTTTTCCTCTGCTTCAGCCTGGACCCCTGACCCCAGAACTGGAGCCTGGGTCCTGGTAGTGGAAAGTCCTTGACTGGTGGCAGCAAAGAGAAAATCATCACCTGTTCAGCCACAGAAAACACACATAGGCCTGGAGCACTGTTTGTGAAATAAGATCAGTTAATAGTTGCACAGCGGAGCTTCAAAGCTTCACAGCACTGTTAATGAAGGCTTTGTAGATGCCGTGTGCCTACCGAAGCCTTGGACTTTGGGTTTGATATTTTCAGAAGAAAAGGAATAGAATTGCTAAGGAAGTGAGCACAAATTTTGATCTCCAGACCTGATCCCATCTTTGTTTGCACCATTTAAAATTGCTTCAAACTGAAAGAGACCAGGTGTGGATTAGATGTTAGGAAGAAATTCCTTTCTGTGGGGGTGGTCAGACACTGGAACAGGTTGTCCAGAGAAGTCGTGGATCCTCCATACCTGGCAGTGTTCAAGGCTAGGCTGGATGTAGTTCTGAGTAAAGTGGTCTAGGGGAAGGTGTCCCTGCCCATGGCAAGGGGGTTGGAACTAGATGAACTTTAATGTCCCTTCCAACCCAAACTGTTCTGTGATTCTGTTATTCTACGACTTCACTAAATCAGTAGAGCAAATATCCTGGTTTTTGGTACAAGAGCAAACTTTGAGTTGGAGTTTCAGTCCTGAATAAGTTTGATTTTTGAATGGAATTAGGCCTCTATATTGGAATTATATGAGTTGCTCAGTCCTAATTGTACTGTTTCCTCCAGACCCAAGTTAATACCTAATTTACCCACATGCTAGGCTATACTGAAGTGAAGATTTGTTTTGCAAAGCATTTCTGATAACTCTTCTCAGAGAATGCAGCACAGTAAGATTTAAAAGAGCCACTCTGTTACAGTAGCATTGTAAACTCTGTAGCTCACAAATTGAAATATGTAAGATTAAGGGGAAAATGTTGAGTTTTTCAATGAAGGGAAAGTTCAGAGGATATTTTCCAGAAATAAAAAAATCCACAAGACATTTTAAAGCTCAGTTCACACTGCAAATGTTTCTCTTTGCTAGTATTTCTTTATCATAGCATATATATAGCCTTAAATTTTCACCATAGACATAAACATACATTTATGGCTATATATGAGCCTCCAAAACTTGATTTCCTTATGTTTTTGTCTTTCATTCCTGTAAGGGTGAACTGAAGCATCTTTCTATAATTCCAGTTTAATCAAATGGTGCTGACACTATCAGACTTATGAATGACAATGGCTTATGAATGGCCCCTCTCAACAATCTTCCTCTGGTCCCTGTCTTCCTTTTACTGAGCATAGGGTCACATTGCCAGCAATGAGAAACACTGGGTACCCATAAAGGTTACATCCAGGACACATCAGTGCAATGCAGATACCCACATTACCTCTGGATGGGGTCTCAGAAGGCAGCTGTGATAGCCAGTCAAGTGAGGATACGAGTGCCGGTGAATTTGCTTTTGGGATTTGACCACTCCCCAGGTCTATGACGAAGGGGGTTTGTGCTGAAGTAGCAGACTGTGAATGACAGCAGCTGAGCTGTAGGCACCATGTTCCCTTCCAGCTCTGCACAGGCTCCCCACCCTTCAGCAGAGGGGTAACAATGAGGAGCTGAGCAGGGACTAACACTTTAAGGTGCTGAAGCCATTTCTTCACTTGCAGTGCTCAGGGATACCCAGGCTCTCTTGCCTTCTCAGAGCCAGCCTGAACCGTGATCAACATTGCATCATGCCTTTTACAACAGTATTGATGACATTTATCAGAGAATACTACTCACATGTGTTCTCATCAAGTCCACCTAATTTAAGCCTGTATCCTTTTACTCCCTCTGAAATCCAGACCCATCACTCCTCTTCAGGGTACTGGAATTTCTTATAGCAGAAGGTTATCTGATGGTGTCCTTCAGAAAGGCTCTTCAAATTGCTTCCTTTATTCTAAGTCACCCTGCAGTGCCAGAATTTTTTCATCATAGTAAAAATATTTCATTCATCAAGAGCTTAGTCATCTGATTCTTGGTGCTGATGCTGCTTTTCAGAACAATGGCTGGCTGCCACTCTGTCTGCTGCTGTGGGAGAGCTGCACCCGGTAATCTTTGTGTTTCTTTCTCTTTTTAATATCCGTGGCTTTATCATGGGAATTGATTTTCTTAAATGTCCACCTGGTATGTTTTCTCTTCATTACAAATGAAGAGAACCAGGTGTTAATTTGTACCAATGTCACTGACTTCAGATGATAATGAATTTAGAAGGGATGGGAAATCAAAGCATATTCCACCATGCCTAGAGGAGCAAAACTGTATGGGGAAAATCTATGTCTGGGCAAAGTAGCTGGAGGGCACACTACCCCTTCCTTACTGTGCCTTTATGTATCTGCCTTTATCCTCTCTTGAAATGATTGGCATGACCAAAGAACCCCAGGGGAAGAGATGGAGAGAACAAGAGGAGTCTCACAAAGCTGCCTCATGTATTAGCTGTGAATAAAACAAAACCAGGGAGTGCAGCTCTGATCAGCTCTATTCTATCCTCTCTATTCCTTTGGGGAAGGCTCAGATCACACATGTCAACTACCAGGAGCACAGTGAGAGGTAAACTGAGCAGCCTTTGCATGTGGAGAGTGATGTAGACACAAATGTAGAGTACTCTGATCAAAGTCTTACATAATGGGAATATGTGATGTGGAGCATCCCTGGGTGTGCATTTTTCTCATGCAGCTCCCAGCTCCAGTGATACCATACTCAGTTCCACTTTCATGTGCATAGGAAAAAATTAACCCAAGGAGTTTTTGCATTACTTTATTTCTCCCTGGATTCTCTCATGCTTGGAAGGGAAAACAGAAATATTATGATCATGAGCATAGCAGAATTGTTGGATAGGAAAGGACTTCATGAAGGCTTCTTGATCAGGATATTAACAGCAGCATTCTTGCTACATCTTAGAATCACAGAATCATTTAGGTTGGAAAAGACCTCTAAGATCATCAAGTCCAACCTTTGACCTATCACCACCTTGTCAACTAGACCAGAAAACTAAGTGCTATGTCCAGTTTTTTCTAGAACATCTCCAGGGATGGTGACTCCACCACCTCCCTGGGCAATCTGTTCCATTGCTTAACAACTCCTTCCATGAAGATATTTCTCCTGCTGTCCAACCTGAACCTCTCTTGGTGCAGATTGATTCTGTCTTCTCATCCTCTTTCTCGTTGCAGAGAAGAGGCCAAGCCCCACCTGGCTACAACTTCTTTTCAGCTCCGTTGCCCTTCTCTGGACACTCTCCAGCACCTCAAAGTCTTTCTTGTAGAGAGGGGGCCAGAACTGGACACAGGATTCAATGTGCAACCCCATCAGTGTTGACTAGGAAAACCACTGCCCTGGTCCTGTTGACCACACTGTTGCTGATACAGGCCAGGATGCCCTTGGTCTTCTTGGCCACCTGGACACACACTGGTTCATGTTCAGCCACTGTTGATCGGCACCCCCAGGTCCTTTTTCACTGGGCAACTTTCCAGCCACTCTTCCGCAAGCTTATAGCACTGCTTGAATTGTTGTGACTAAAGTGTGGGACCTGGCACTTGGCCCTGTTGAACCTGATAGTGTTGTATCCAGCCTGTCCAGATCCCTCTATAGACCCTTCCTACTGTCCAGCAGATCAACACTCCAAACCAACTTAATGTCGTCCTCAAACTTACTGAGGGTACACTTGACCCCCTTGTCCAGATCATCAGTAAAGATACTGAGCAGGGCTGGGCCCGATACTGAGCCCTGGGGAACACCATTAGTGACCATGATGTGGCACCATTTAACACCACTCTCTGGGCCCATCCATCCAGTTTTTGAGCCAGCAAAGAGTGAACCTCTCTGAGCTGTGGGCTGACTGCTTTTCCAGGAGAATGCCGTGGGAGACAGCATTAAAGGCTTTGCTGAAGTCCAGGGAGACTACACCCACGGGTATTCCCTCATCTAGTGAGCAGGAAGTTTCTCTCTTCTCTCTAACACAAAGGACTTGCCCAGAGGCTCCTTGTGTCTCCTTGTCCATGGCAGGGATGTAGGCCTGCAGCCATTGATTGGGACCAGAGTATCACAGATCACATTTATAGCACTTAGCCTCTCATAGAAAATTTGTAATTTCTTTTTTTTTTTTTTTCCTCTTGGAAGGTGAGCCTGAGAAACACTTGTGCATCTTGTGTACAGGACAGCATGGAACACAGATAACGTGGCAAGCTTTCAGCAAATGATCATCAAAGCTATTAAATGCCAAACAGCTAAGCTGAAATTATACTAGGTCAGCTTAGTGATCTGTTGACAATGTCTCTCACTACTGAACTGATACTGCTACAGATGGTTCTTGGGCAAAATGCACTCTTATTGTTTTTTCCTGATTTGTTTTTTCTGATAAAATTAATGAAGGTCAGAACTTGAAGAACTGGAGACCAAACTTGGGCTCTCTGTCAGTAGTTCAGTTCCCCAAATTGGACTGATTTTCAGAGATGTTGAAAGGGCAACAAATCCCACCAAAGCTGATTAATATTTTGAAAATTTTGGCAAAGATTTTCAGGGTTAAATGATCAACAGAGATATGCAAATCACTGATGATCCAAGATAACTCCTTTATTTCTGCTTGCATTTCTGACAAGAGATGTAACCGGGGAAAGGAAATGAGTCACATGTTTCTAAAAGGCCAGGAGAAACCAATTTCTGAGCAGTGTGAGTACATTCCTGGCAAGACCATGACAGGAAAATTAAACAGTGTAGCAGATCAAACATGAAGGCAGATGAACTGCAGTAGCAAAACCCATCACACAAAGATGGTTTTTCCCTCTGATGTGATGAGCTGTGTGGTTCTCACAAAAACCTTTTACAGCAGAGTGGATGACTTCCCAAGGCTCACTCAGTGCAAAGCAAAGGGAATAATACTGTGGATTTCCTCCTTGTGTGCTGTACATATTCACTCACTTTTAATACATAAACTGATTTGAGGCATTTCCTCTGTGCAACAGAAAAAGATACCTGAAAGAGGTAAAACTAATTGCTACCTTTCCAAACCCCAGCAAGTTATTATTTGCTTATCTAATCTTAAAGAACATTAAAAACTTTTAGATGTTGTCATTGCCATGTTGGATGACATAATGAAAAATTAATTTTGGAACAAACTGTGATTATTGAAGATGTGACAGAAGACTTGCTTGCCCTAAAGTCTGTGGGAAATTTGGCAGTGAAATTAGAGAAATAATTCAACACTGCTTTTCCTTGCAGATATGCTGCCTGCAGGTTCCCATGCCCAACATCCCTTTGTGTGTTTTCTACACACATTGAAATCATTATGGCCACTGTTTTCCACGCAGGGACCATGACTGAACAAGGCACTTGCTTATGGACTCATTTAAATGTCAACTATGTTAAACCATCTTCCTTTAGTTTTTGTTCTCAGAATTTTATATTTTTCAATTTTTTATATTTTATCCAAAATTGTTCTTTATTATGACATCTGATTTGTTACCTTCTGTAGTCCACACATTAGAAGAAAAAATATGTCACTAGTATGAAGAAAAGATGTATCAAGAAAAGACAATTATTTGAAGCAATACCAACAACTTGGTAATTAATTTGCCTTGATAGAATGCTTTTCAAGGGATGACATGACTGTGGGTCAATTTTGAATTCAGTGGTGCTAATGTAAATCTGAAAAGAGTGAGGAGTGCCTGGTCTATGCCTTGACTTACTGATAAAAGTCACCTGAAGTCAATGGAGCTGAAGGAACAGAAATGAATTTCCCCCTCTGAGTTTAGTGGTTTTGCTTTGGATTTATGTCAGTGGAGCAGAGAGCAGCCATTCAGCTGAATACTGCCGAGAGGAAAAATCATGGTGACCTGCTAATATTTGTTGCTGGAAACAATCCAGGATTGATACAGAAGCCAGGTTGTTAGAAAACTTCGAAAAACTCCTCTAGGCACACTATGTGGGTCAAAATACTGGGCAATAATGGAAGTCAAATGAGTATTAGGCCCTTTTAATCCTGTCTGATTCAGTGTGCCTCCAATTTTGGTCTTTTCACTTGAGCTTCTTGAATCAATTTCAGGCCAACAGTGAAGGCAGGTATAAGAATACCTTAAGATCCAGCCAGGCTGCAGATACCAGTTTAAATTAAAAAAAAAAAAAAATATATATATATATATATATTCGCTTTTTGTGTTTATTGCAAATGCTTGGCACATTTCCACATAGAAACTAAACTGCTAACAATCCAGTCTGGGAAGGTGCAGAACACAGGAGGCAAGAAGCACCAGCTGCCCATGTACAGTAACATGATGGCTCCAAATGTAAAGCTCTCCCACGGTCTGTTCGGAGAGACACTTACAGCAGAGTTCTGTGATATACTGGTTTTGCTAAGGAAACTGCTTGTGGGCTGAGAAATCAGCACAGAAAGGAAGTCAGGTTTCTTGCCCTCAGAACACGTACAGGCTTATGCAATTTTATAACCAATGCATTTTTTTAGCAGCATGGAATTTAAGACTAATCCATCCCCAAAACTGTTTCCTGGTTTCCCTTCACTCTCAAGGACAGATCTTCCCTCTAGTGCAGACAATCAGAAAATATTATGACCCTTCACAGGAACTTGGAAATCACTAACAATGCTTTTATAGGATGACTCAGATGCTCATTCTCTGCCTAAACAAAATATCTTCTGGGGGGAAAAAAAGGTATGTAAGAGTGAATGTATATGTGTATGACTGCTTATGCATGTGAATTTTCTTTCTGCCTCTTCACTGAAAGTGGAACACCTAACTCATTTTTTGACATTTTTAGGGCTGGTAAACTATTAGTAAATCCTGTTACTATTTGGTTAAATAAATGTAACAAATTTCAGGGGAATTATCCAACTTGTTACAGGTTATGGATGGATATATGTTTTTAGTTTCATGACTGTTTATATATCTTTTTGCCAGTAGTAGTGGGTGAGTGTTATTTTAGACTGACTGTGCAAGTGGTTCAAGGAATTCATACAACTGGTTCTTTAACAGTCACAACCCACAATGCATATTCCAAGCACTGCAGTAACATTGTGCCTTCTGCATGCTTGCCTCTTTCAGAAGTCAGTGAAATTTAGATGTCTGATCTGAAAAACAAAACCAAAGTAAAGCCCTTAAACTCCTATTGCAGAAGCTAGTTGAAGTTAATTGCTAACAAATATTCCCCTTGAAGTCTATGGATATGAATTTCTCAGATGAAGCCTCAGACATTGACCCCTTTGTCAAGGTGAACTTAATCAACTCAGATAATTTGTTGTTTATCTGCTGAAATGCTGGAATGGAGGTCTAATTACAATCTCCTCTAATTCCAACTGCTGTATAAATATAATAAAAACATACAGTAAAAATATGGCCTGGTTCCAGGCATGAAAATATTGTCCTTTGTGATTAATCAAATGAAGAGAAGGGAATGACTCTAATCCCAGTGCTAAAAAAAAAAAAAAAATAAATAAAAAAATAATAATAATAAAAAAAAATCTATCAGCAACAAGATGTTATACTAATGCTTATTTTCAGTTATTTATATATTTAGTTTCATGCTCTGGAAGCCTTTAGGATCTTGCAGACTGTCTCTTTCTATGACTTGGATTGCTGTGCCTTTCATCCCATGTCTTAGAAATGTTCTTCTGACATGAGATTTACCTCTTAAAATGCAGTCTTAGCTGTGTTAAATAAGGGATAATAAAATAGGAGACAATCTAAATAAGACAATAAATTCAACAGCAGATAACAATTAAGATACTTGCTTCTTATCTCAATTTCTTTTGCTTTGACTCATTCCTTGATCTCTTTTTGCCATCTCTTTCCCAAACAAAGTTTCTGGCAGTGCACATTGTAGATGACATGAAATCCCCTGGTGGAAACTACCTTATTTAGCTTTTGGTATCCAGACTGTAAGTTTGGGTGTGAGACAGTGAACCTAAGGTGGTCAATTTCAATAGAGTCAAAAGAGTTGAGAGCGTGGTTGATCTGACCAAAAGGTTCTACCTGCTCTGGGATGAGAAGAATTACACTTTCAAGTTTTCTGAGTTTATTGACCTTCCCTCTGTTGACTATGAAGAGAGCTCACGGACAGAAGTTTAGATATAGAAGTTGACACTGTAGTGAGATGTATCCCTTCCCTCCTGACTTTAATGCAATGTCAATCAAAGCCTTAATATACACATATACTGGGACTCTTGATCTTCCATTTCTTTCTTTTAAGACAATGAACAAACAATTAGATCCCTGTGGGTAACATAACTGTTCTATGTCCACTGATGTACCACAGTGAGTCACTAACCTTGCAGCTCTTTTCATCATCATTCAGACAACAATCAATACTGGATATGACTTAAAATGTTCCTGTATATCTGTCATGAATGCGAAAAAAAGTTTACTCATATGAGTTTTCTGAGTGGGAGTCAGATAGCTTCAGCTCATCTTTACCAAGCATGTTTGTGATACAGATACTTCTCCTGGAAAAGCAATCTTATATTCACTTGTCTTCTCTTGATAGTCTCTGCAGATAGCTTAAAGCTTTCCCTGGTTGCTTTGGATCTTTTCTTAAAATTATTTTTATAGCAATTCCAAGGTCGTGCTGGACAGCTCCTTTCCCAAAGTGCAGCAGTAGCAGAGGCAACAGGAAGCAAAAGAACATCCTGCTCAGTGTGATGAGCCTTTTGTTAACAGGACAGCTGGGTGTTTAGTGTAGTCTACCATGATTTGAAGAGGACCAGAGAAGTACACTATGCCAACAATTTGCTGGTTAGTGCTACCTCCTCCCTCCATTTTCTGTATCATTTTGCCTTCATGGGTTTAACCCAGTTACTTTGGGAGATTGTCAGCATTTTAATCAGACTGAGATGAGTATCTGTTTCTTGAGACTGAATTCAGTTTTTAGTTACATGAAGTCCTACTCATTTGTGAATGCCTATGAGATAACTTCAACCTCAGCACTGGGGTTTGACCTTATGTAGGTAAATAACAATATTTTACTAGTTGAAACAGGAAGCACTGTGTTGATAAAACACTGCCTCTAGTATAGCGGAAAGTTTGGCAGACTAGCTGTGAATTTATATTTGAACTTTGAGGAATGAGACATAATGTAGACAGAAGATGAAGTATTCTCAGCCATGGCATAGCTGTGTCATATGTTTTCAATTTGAAACATGACCACACAGGTTGTAAATGCAAACGAGGCTGGTGAAAGTCAAATTCTCCTCCTTTCAAGAACTACAAAATGACATTTTGGGAAAAGATGGTTCTGTTCCACTATGAGGTGGGTGCTGGACATAAAATTGGAAAATGACAAAAAAAGTTTCCAAAATTATTGACCTTATACTGTCGATGCTCTTAACTGAACTAGTTACATATATATTGAATAATATATAAAGCAGGGACAAAACTGTGCCTCTGATTTGAGTACATCATACACACCAGGCCAGATCTGGAGGAAAGATCTGGAGGACAAATCAGAACACATCTATAGGTGCTATTAAGCACCAACTCTGTGGGTATCGTTGCTATAAACTTTCTCAGTTCAGACTTTCCTCCTCATCCCACAGAAACACAATGTCTGGATGGACTGATGGATTGTGCCAGTGCAGTGGCTCTTACAACAAGTGTTACATGGCCACTCAAAAAGGCTCTGTGAAATCATGATGATAAAATACAAGAACTGCTTTCAGCAAAATCTGCGCGTCTATATCTCTGGGAAGAAATTACATATATAAAGGTGTGAGAAAAATGATTACTGAGGTAGCTCTGCTAGTGCAAGTGTAGTGTGACTGAAGAGGAATATACCTTCTGTGTCTCCAGGAAGGCCTATCAGTGCAATACAGGAGTGACTAATAAATACATATGTGATTAATAAATTATGATCTTAGTTAATGTTTAATTGAAATGGATAATCTTCTGTTACCTCCCTTATCTATGACATTTTTCCAAAGTGGTTTGACAATATCCTTTTTGCCTATTTAGAGAAGCCTTGTATAAATCATTCCTTGAGGAATATGATAGACTGCTGGTAAGAATGCTGGACAAATTAATTTTTAAAATTATTGAATATTTTAGGTCTTCTGAGAGAAGATATTGAATGTATATACATTTTAGTTTGTGTGGCTGCTTAAAACAGTGCCTGGAAAATAAAAATAAATTTTAAAAATGAGCTAGTGACCAGCTGATCATTACTATTTGATATCTTATTTTTAGCAATGTTTCAGTTGAATTAATCTATTCTTCCAGTCAGTCACTAAGAGAGCTTCACTGTGATAACAAAACCATTTTTTTTAGTCTTTGGTAAAACTAAGCTTTAGAGTCAGTTAAATAGCAGAAAGACGGGAAAAATTATGTAAAATATGATTCTGAAATGAAATTCACAAAAACTTTCAGAACTCAACATTCCTGATGCTTTTTGATGTGAAATAGCTAGCAACCTCATTTTTACTTACTGCTCAGGTGACTGAAGTAGTAAAAAGTTAACTCAGACTTACACATTGTTTCTATCTGCATTATGATGGGTTTGGAAGGCAAAGACACAGCAGCTATAAAAAAATCTAAATCTGTCGTTTCTCAAGTTTTTCTTTACAGCAACATTTTAGCACTTAGAACTAACTGATGATGGATACATTTCATCCCAAAAATTCAATTGCCTACCCTTGCTGCAGCTGCTGTGGTTACAGGTAATGACATAACTACTTCTTCTGGTAGTGACGATGATAAGGATTGTTATGATGTGTCAAGACAAAAGGTTACCAAGTCAGAAAGACTTCTCTGAATGCACTATTCTATGCTAGCACTTGAAGCAAAAGTCCTGGACCTTCTCTCTTGAATTGAAGAAAGAGTAAGGTTTTCTTTTTTCCTTTTTTGGCAGTTTGCTTAAAAATGCTTTAAACATAGCTATGTGTATACGTATTTTTGTAATTATTACTCCAGAATAAAGAACACAACAATATTTGGAAGCAGGCTTGAAATCAGATTTAGAGGATGATTAGATCCAATCATAGCCAAAGGCTTCCAGTCTTAAAACCAGAGTTTTGTGTTTCTCTCAGAGCTGTGCCTGACCCCTTGTTGAATCCATCTCCTCTGCTTGGGCCCATCACAGCTTATCACACTCTCTGGGTGTGCCTCTGTCACCCCGCAAAAGTCTGTGCTTTCAATGATATTTCAACCCCTAGGGTCGGATGATTTTACCTATATGCAATGTTGGCATGGTCCTATCACTTATATTTTATTAGTTCATTAGGGGCTTTCCAGGAAGATTCCTTGCAAATCTTCACCACAGTAGTGTTTCTGTCTAATCCTTTCTGTTGATAGGTGATGCAGGAGAAAACTACAGGGAAAATGTTGGGGTTTTTTTGAGGTCTATTGCTTTTGTAATATCTCCCGTAAATGTCAGGGTTTTTCTTTCCCTTGCAGAGCCTGACAAAGGCAAGAATACAGTGTGCATATAGTGTTCCTCAGGCCTCCATTTCCAGCAACTCTCTACTAATTTTGCCAAGCCACAGGGAACAAAAAGCCCTGGGCCAGAATCCTCTCTTATTTACATTGGCATTCATTTGAAGATCAAGCCAGCAAAGTCAACAGTTTCACAACAGTGAAAGTTGATATGGGCCTATGAGCTGATGTGACATCAGAGTTTGGTGAGCTGCTTCTGGTTGTCTTTCAAGGAATTCAGAGGTACTCAAATACATTTCAGCCTAGGCACTTGTTTAGTATTTCTGCCTATTGATGCTATCTATGAGGATTATCTCATCATGTTCTCTGACATGAACCACGCGTGCTCAGGTGCCATGATTCACTGTATAGGTTGCATTAATGCCAAAACACGAGCTTTTAATGAGATAACGGAAAGCTGTAGAATTAGTAGTTTAATTCAACACTGCTCCAACACTGAGTCCCAGCAGCAGGATAAGTATTATAGATAAGTTATGTTGGCAACTGAAATAATCAATGGATGGAGTAGCTGCCATACAAAGTGAGACTGGAAGGGTTGGCATGCTTTAGTTTGAGGGGATTAAACTGTGGAGAAGGAATCATAAAAGGCTGAATCGGGTAATTGTAGAATCTTTTTTCACCACCTCCACCATACTAGGACTGGGTTATCATTCATTAAAATAAGCAGAATTGATTCAAAACAGATTAAAGTTTACATAGTGTAGTGACCTTCTGAAGACAGACAACACTGTCAACTTTAGCAAAAGGTTAGGCAAATTCATGGACAGCAGGCCAATCAACAGACACCAGACAGCAAGAATGTGCTGCAGACACTGAGGAAACATGAGGTGATTGGGCCACAGGGTCCAGGTGTGTTCCTGATATTGTCTTTCCTCGTATATGTAAGACAGAAAATGCTAAAGTAGATTGTTATGACTAGTAGGGATTTTCTTTTGTTGTAATATTCTCATTTACAATATTTTGAGATGTTTTTCCATTCAAATTCTGAGGAACATTTTAATTGGCTTCTGGAGTCCACTAGAGTGCTCTTTTTTGGCATTGATCTGTGAACCCTGGGGTGCTGTGTAAGAGCAGGAATGAACAAGCAAAGTTTTCTGCGACAATTTGGAGGACATCATGGGAAGAAAAACTACACTTGTACAGTGCCATTCAGGCAAAGCCCCTCCTGAGAACACTCTAGACCCACAGGCACACCCAGGCTTTGTTCTGAAGGAAAATCTGTGAAAGAAATTTCAAAATTAACTAACAGTGATGAAGTTTATGAAACAAGCAGGGATAGTCAGAGAACCAAGATGCACAACTGACACCTGAAACCATGAACATAACCGGATTAGGTTTCACCTGTACTATTAGTTAGTGTGATGTACTGAAGAAGGATCTGAACAACTTGCAAAGGGCTAGAGCCAACAACAGGAATCTGCATGGGGTCACAGAGCTGGCTTCCCTCCCCATTTGGTTCCATGGGCCAGCACTTGGTTAAAACTAAAGCCTCTTTTTCCCATTGTCCTTCATGATGTTGGCAGTGAATAGGCTCCTGGGGTTGTGGCTTAAGGGGATTATTAGGAGAAAGAAAAACATGCCTTATACAAAAATCCAGCTCTAAAAACTATGAAAGTTTAAAAGACTGATGAAGAGAAGGTGTTGAGTTTTAATTATGGGTTTTCTCTATGTAAAATGCAGAAGTATCAGAGCAAATTCAGGTGAAGACTTCAGCCCTCTCAAAACAAGCATAGCAGGGTCAGACTGATGCTGGTTTTAATTGTTTGAGCCAGCAGTAAAAGAAGACAACAAGGAAAGGCCCCTATACGAGAGCACATGATGTCCTGTTGCTGGTTTTTCTCAAATCCACATGTTCCTGTGGCTATGGTAAAAATGGTGTTTGGATGGCTGGTATGATTTAATTGCATACACAGCTTTGCCAGTGTTGCCAACATGCTCATTTTCACATAGACTCTTTCTGCCCTTTACAGAGACAATTCCTTGCGTGATCTTGTGGCATCAGAAACAGAAGGATCTGGGCTTTCATGACATTATTGACTTCTCTGTGGGAGCATGTGAATGTAACGTCTGCAAGTAAGCTTGCCTGGGGACAAAGGTTTTTCTATTAAGATTTTCTATGATGCTCTACAACCTTCAGCATTACTGAGACTTGTGTTGTCAGTTGACTCACACAGAAAAGTCAGGATGAGATTATTTGCTTCTCATTTATTACTCTATTTCTCAGACCACTGCTCTCTTAGGTCATGGATGACAATATGTGTTTCAACATCATTTGAGGGGAAGCAGGGGAACAGCTCTGAATGTAGCTTGCTGCATATGCAATCCTAAGTATGCAGCTCCTGATACTGGCCAAGTAAAAATTGCTGTGTAAGGAAGCCCTGATAGATTGCTCTTCATTTCTCCCTCTCTTTTCCAGTAAAAAACATTCTGTCTATGATGTTGATTGAATCTCTAAAATGGTCTGCTTCCTTCCTGTCTTTATAAATAATTTCCTATTTGATGTGTATTTATTTTCAGTTTTGCTTTTTATGTTTGAACTCATTTGTCATTGTAAGAGTGATAATAATTTGCAATAGATGTTAAGACCCTATTAGCACTTTGCTTGAGTAACTGAGAATTGAGACACTTCAATATAATTCCTGGAAATATTTATTCAGTTATCTATTTTTGAGGTGTAGTTGGTTTTTTCATAAGAGTAGCCTGAAGAGAGACCACCAAGATAAACTTCATCATTTTTGACTGAGTTTCAACTGGAAAATTCTGTTAAATAAAGGCCCTTCAAGTGGAACTAAGTGTGAACTGCTTTACCTTCAAATCAAGATACTCTTAATATTAATTTCTTGAAAACTAAACTGTTTGATATTGTGTTATATATTTTGTAGCCTCTCTGTTAGAGAACACGATTTCACCCTGTTTGTATATGCATGTTTGTTGCAAGCTATTTACTAAAAGATTTATTTCTAACTCAAAGTCTTTTATACCTTCACTCTTCCACACCTTTTGGTGTGGTGAGCTGACCCAGGCTGGATACCAGGTGCCCACCACAGCCACTCTGTCACTCCCCTCCTCAGCTGGACAGAAGAGTGAAAATACAGCAGAAAGCACATGGGTCAAACAAGGAAAGAACACTCAGCAATTACTGCCACAGGCAAAAGAGACTCAACTTGAATTTGTTGTGAGAGTGGGATAATGAGAAATAAACCCCAAATCTTAAAACACTTTCTCCCCACCCCTCCCTTCTTCCTGGGCTCAACTTAATTCCTCATTTTCTCTCCCACCTCCTCTCTAGTGGGGCAGGGGGATGGGGAAGGGGCCTGGGGTCAGTTCATCACATGGTGTCTCTGCCACTGCTTCCTCCTCAAGGATAGGATACCTCAAACTCTTCACCTTCTTCAGCATGGGATGCCTCCCACAGGACACTTTCCACTATAAACTTCTCCAGTGTGGGTCTCTTTCCCATGGGTTGCAGTTATTCATGAACTGCTTCACCATAGGTCTGCCATAGGATCACAAGTCCTGCCAAGAGCCTGCTCCATCATGGGCTTCCCATGGGTTTTCAGCCTCCTTTGGGCACCCACTTACTCCTTCATTGGCTCCTCTATGGGCTGCAGGTGGGTCTTTACTCCACCATGGACATCCATGGTCTGCAGGGCCACAGCTGCCTCACCATGGCTGCACCATGGGCCACAGGGCAATCTCTGCTCTGCCACCTGAAGCACCTCCTCAGTCTCCTTCCTCACAGACCTGGTTGTCTGCAGTGCTGTTTTTCTCGTGTATTCTCAATACTCACTCTGGCTACTGTTGGGCAGCTAATTTTCCCCCTCTTCTTAAATCTCTTATCCCAGAGGAGCTGCCACTGGCACTGCCGGGCTTGGCCTTGGCCAGTGTCAGATCCATCTTGGAGCCAGCTGGCACTGGCTTTGTTGGACATGGGAGAAGCTTCAGGCAGCTCCTCACAGAAACTCAATACAATTACTCCTAGTCTAGCAGAAGAGATCTACTCAGGAACTGTGAATTTCTTAAGATGACCACAATTTTCCTGTGCAGCCATTCAGGAGGCTGATGGAGATCACGTATCATGTACCTTAATAGTGGATTTTTATACACCTTTGGGGAAAAAATATTCAAAGCAGTTTTTTAAAAATTAATTTCTGGATGCCATATGTGTGCTCATGAGTGCTTCTAAGTAATTACACAGAAACTGTGATTTGTTTTGTGCTCAATGTGACCAATTTTGTGCCAACAAACGATTGCACTTGTAACTGCCCATTTGGCGTGTGTCAATAATATGTTTGCCCTTTTGCAAGCATATTTGGGAGAATACAAACCAGGACCTCACAGTTTGCAATGGAACAAATGAAGCATGGCAACGAGTAATTGAGAAGACTGGCTTTCCATGCAAATTTCTTGAATCAGAAGTGTTGATTTCAAGGACAAAAGCAGCTTGCTTCTCTGATTAATTCTTTATAAATGATTTTAAAACTTGCCTATGAGCTGTATTTTATGTCTTGTAAGCCTGGTGAACAGGTGTTTTTAGCCCTTAAGACCTACAGAGGAGCAAGTTCTTTTTTTATTTACATTTTTAATTGCTCAGTTGTCACAGCCAGACGTGATGCAGAAGCGATTCCACTGACTAACTTGACTTGACATTTTCTTTCAGAGCTCCATGGTCTTTGGCTCTTGACCTGTGCCATGCCATTCAGTAACACACACCTCCATTTTTCAACTACTACTCTACTAAAGAATACATTCAGTCTGACTATCTAGTTTCTTATATGTATCTATGCATAGCTCTCCTGGCTTTTTCTTTCTGTCAGCAAGGTCAAACTCATTCCTCCTCTAATTATACTCAGTACCTACTCAAATCTTTTCTACTCGAGCCTGTCACCTGTTGAAGTAATTATATTAGTGTGAATGCCAAAGAAAACAACAAGAAAAGGAGGGGATATAAATAATTTAAAGCTTTAAGAGGAAAAGAAAGTTATTCTTACTGTCACTGAATGTACTAAGTCCCCTCAGACAATAAAATTTCAAGTGTTAAACTGTCTGGGGACCTTGCTTGAATTTAGGTTAGAAATGCTAGTATTCTTTTCCTTATTTCTTATTAATGTTCAAACAAAAGCTAAAAGGTTTTCACCAAATTCATTACTTTCAGAGAAGGATCTGCATGTCTGAAGAAGCAAAAATCTTCAGTCTTGCACAGTGAAATTATTGTCTTACTTTAAGATTGCTTAGAACCTCCCAGAAAAAAAACAGTGTAGTAGTTTGTATGAAATGAACTGTTGTCAGACTCTTCTGATGAAAATGTAGTGGATTCCAATTAATTTTCCATTTGCATTGTATCTTTTCCTTTGGGGAAAATATATTGAGAAATTTATTATGAATCACGTTATGAACCACAGTTTGGCTTAAAATCCTACATGCTCTTCGGTTTTTGAGTAAAGACCCTGCACTCTATACTTTATGCTATAGGTCTTTCCTGGTAATAATCCTCTCATTCAGCAGGGGAAAAAGCTGGTTCTTTTATGTGTAAAAATTCTGATCCTTTTATGTGTCCCTAGCTTAGTATCCTTTTCTTCTGGTGTGTGTAGTTCTATGCTTTTCCATAGAAGGGCACAAGGAGGGAAGTCTTGTTCTTGAAGGTAGTGCTTTATTTTAGTGATGTTTTATCTTAGTAGTGTTTTATTTTAGTAGTGTTTTGACTGACATCTTTTCATGTCTTCTGATTTGGGTTTACATTGGGTAGAAACAGTCAATTCAGTACTTAGAAGATTACACATTAACCTTGCAGATGTTAGTGTGGAAAGAGCCCTAAACCAGCTTTCCCAGCAATGACCACTTTCTGCTGCTCTGTACCCTCGTTGTTCACCCTCACAGTCCCGGCTGCTCTAATTCCTACAGTGAGACCTGGAGGCCAACTGGGATTTCTCAGCTGACTTTGGTCACCTCAGGAGCAGAGGAAAAGACCCATATTTTTCTGGCTGATTTTGCCCGAAGCAAAGTTAAATGTTCAGTCTGTATTTAATCAATTTTGGCAGTGGCGTATTCTGCAGTTGTTGTTCTACGTGGTGGCCACAGTAAGAAAGCACCACTGTTAAACACTATGTTTTAGTGCTTTGATTTTTGCAGTCAGTTACACTTCACAGAAATTGAGTAACAGCAGAGCCATCATCTTTGCTATAGGTCAATGAAACAAAAAATCTCAGTTTCAACACTGTGTTGATGAGAAGCTCCTTTCTCTGGTTGAAACAGAACGGAGTAGATGACTGGATTTTAGTTAATCTGTAATATTACGTCTGACTCCCTCCCACATCATGAGGTGAAGGTGACATGTATGATTACACCAATAATTGCATTACAGTTTTAAAAGTTGTTTTTGAAACTGGTTAATTTACTCCTGTTCATGTTTCAAAGCCATCCATGTACTAGACTGAAATTTTCAGTTATTTATTTATTCACAGAGGAATACTGGTCAGGTACAGGTTTGAAAATTGTTTCTGAACCCACCACTTTCATTTGGAAAAAAAAAAAAAGTGTTAAATAAATCAAGAATTTTCTCGCTCTTAAGACAAAACTGACTTTTATTGTAAAGTTTTCTTTATAAAATTGACATGATTTTATTAATAAAACCCTCATAGACTGTATATTTCAGGTTGAAAAATAAGTTTCTCTCTTTTAATCTAAAATTGTTTAGGGATGGGGATGTTTTGTCCGGGAAAAAAAAAACAAAACAAAATCAATCTTCCTATGAAAAATTGAATTGTCTTTGCAGGCCTTCTGTTCCACATAGCCTTTTGCATGGACTTGGGTTTCATTTTGAGGTTAATCAACATGTTTGCAGAATTGTGTTAAATTCTATGAAAATTTTCCTTTCATTATGAAACCAGATGAAACTAAGTGATGCAGCCTGAGTTTTTGTTCACACTCAGACTATCAGACTAAAATAAGAAGGGAAAAAGCAGATGTGAACTAAACTGGATGAAAAGTGACAGTGGACATACACATAAAATTGTATTGAATTTAAATAAACGAGGACCTGAAGAAAGCTTTAGGACAAATCTTGTAAAATCAGACTAACCTTTATTATAAACATATTCAGTCTTGTGATCTAATAATGATTTCATTTAATGTTTGGGGAAGTTGGAATTGATATTTTGCAACAGTTCAAACATCAGGCTTGGGCAATTTTTGATTTGTTGCAGTTTGGAGGACTATGAACTTGGCAGGGATGGTGAGCCCAGCATAAATAGCACCAGAGCTATCAAAGCTGGAAATTCCCTATCAACAGAAACCATCCAAAGTTCAGGAACATTACTTTTACGTTCAGATTGGGTCAGTTTGTCACTGAGAGCTCTAAGAGAGATTATATCATTTCCTGATATTGAAAAAACACATTTGAGTTCTTTGATGATAGTGGAGCTGATCGGTTTCAGAGTGTTTCAGCATTATGGCATGCCCGTAACATGAGGATATATCATTAACACTGTAATAAAAGAACCAGGCTTGATGAAATTTAACCTCCTAGAAACTCTGATTGAAAAGCAAACCATTCACATATTAGTACTTGCCTTTTTATCTAGCAAGGTGTTTTAGTGGCTGAATAGGTTGTTAGTACCAGGAAAAGAATTCTGCTTCTTCATTAAAAAAAATAAAATTGTGTTTGTAAATGAAGGCTTAACATTTGCATTTTAAAGTCATGTCTGAGAGAACATATCCTGTAATACCTCAAATCCAAAAAAATCCAAACACAGAGTTACAGATGTAAGACTTGAAATCAGTCCTTAATATCTGAATGTGGAATGTTTCTGATTTTTGTTGGATATCTCTCTGTAATTTTTATTTTAACATTATTTATTTCTAAGTTGGTGCCTTTAGATACAAGTCTTTTAGTACTCATATAAGACAAAATAATAGTTACTACAAAGTAGTCTGAAATACAACAATTTTTACCTGCAATTTTAAGAGAAGGTAGGCTGGTGCATGACCTACAGCCTGCCTTTAGTCTATTAATCTAATTAAGTATTTTAATGTTCAAACTTACTAATTTCACAGTATTTCACAATTTGATATCATCAAATCAATTACGAAAACGATTTCAAATTAATTCAATCACATAAATGAACATGTATCTCCATACATTTGCTTGAGTTTTGTTTATACATGTCTCAATCAAAACTCTTCACATCTGCAGATATATAGTTCTAAAATTCTGTATTCTATGATATTTAAGTCCATTATTGTTTATGCAAAACAGTATATACCCTTTCTGACACAAATGATGTGGTCTATAATTGTACCATAAATTTTTAAAATGTAAATTTTTTTCCCCAAACAATTGATGTCAGTGGGATAACCATTCTGACAAGGTTTCTAATCTCAACTCAAGAGAGAAAAATACTAGCCTTAATTTTTTCCTTATACCTGACACTTTTCATCATTTAATCAGATTGTTTTTCTTTAAATTAATGTTTCCATGCTGGTTTTCTCTATTTGCAGGTATTAATGAATAAATTTAAACTCTGAATCAGAGGTCTTTAACTTGGCTGAAGGAATAAATGTATAGCTACAGTCATAAATATATATCAAAGCAGTCAAAGGCTAGGCTATATATTCTACCTTGATGTGTATGCAAAATTTCCATTGCTGTTACTGGGAGATAATGTGGGTGTTGTGAGGGCAGAATATATTTCAGGCAGTACCCTGTAGCATATTTTTCCCCATTAGTCCTGCTTTTCCTTCTTTCTATGCTGTTTGCTACAGTAACATATCATTTGAATATGAATTTTAATAACTTTTCTGAAAACAATAACAATTTACACCTTTATCACAACAGAAAGATTTTTCAAAGTTCACAATAGACACAACTGTACTGGAAAACCAAACATAGCAAAGGCATAGACCAAAGCATGTTTAGCCAGATGTTGATACCTGAATTGCAGGCATTGATGTTTAAGCAGCTGAAGTCCTCCCAAATTTCTGTTTCATGGTTAGGACTATATACAATGACAAAAAAAACCGTCATAGTTACTAATAATGTTGGTGGTAGTAGCAAAGGAACATTAGAACCATGATGATGGTGAAGGAAGATGTCTGCGTGGCACAAAAAAAAATATTATCCTGGTACACAGGCTGCAGACCAGACAATTGAAGGCAAAAAGTAGATCATGTTGGAAATATTTTCTCAAGTTGTCTGATGATTAATATGAAAAGTTAAATAAAAGTTCCTGTTTTCCAGTGATCTGTTCATAGTTTTTGTTACCACTCACTTCATGAAAGACTTTAAAATCCCTATTTTTCCTGTGTGCATCCCAACTAACATTTCTCTTTGGGCTTTCATCACAATTAGCAACAGGAGTTTGCAGGTTCAGAAGCTTTATGTTTAAGAACCAGAAGCAAAGCAACTCCTTTATTTTGTTAGCATCTAATTCTTTTCTTACTTTTAATGCCATTTGGTTGTGTCTTCATTTCTCTTAGAGAAAAAAGGATGAGAAGGAGAGAATTGGATGAGACTGAGAAAGATGTCTCACTCACAGTGAAAAAGTCAGTGCAGAACACCTCACAGTCCAATTTCATGAGGTCAGTTGTGTTCTCATTCCTGCTGGGATGTGTGTATAACATGGTGATGAATGAAGTGCAAAGTAGCTGTACTGAGCCAAAGAAAAGGGCATTTTTATTTTTCCCCATGTAATGGATTAGAGGAAAAGTATTTGGAAGAAACATTTGATTAAAACAAAACAAAGCAAAACAAAACTGACATAAACAAAAACAAAAACAAAACAAACAAAAAACCACAACAAAACCAAAAACGCACAATCACCTCACCAGCCAGTAGAAACTTCTTTAATACTAAATGTATATAACTGGTGGGTACCCTCACAGCTCCTAATGTGTGTCCCAGTCATTAGTAAGAGGCAAGAGGATATATATACCTGGAGAGGGTGGATCTAGGTTTCAGGCAGTCACCGTCTCCAGACTAGATGCAACTGTAACGTTTTGGGTAACCTAAATTCATAGTTTATCCCTTGACTTCTAACCAGCTTCAGATGACACACACATCTATTTAATTATTTTTCAAGGTGAACAATTTTCCTATCAATTGATGATTAATAATTTCTAATTGGAAAAGGAAAAAATACAAATGAAGTTAAACACATCCTTTAAGACCAGAAAGGATCTCTGGTATTGAAATGCCAAGGCACTTACTCTGTATAGAGCATAAACAAAATGCAAACACATGAACTGAAGTCACATTGGTTCTAATGAGCCTTCAGACTTGGTTAAAAACACATTGTTATGAGGTAGTAGTGGATAGCTGTACTTGCTAAAAGCACATTAAAAGTATTCCTGATCCTATTTAAGAACGATCTCTACAGTTCTATTAAATGCAATAAACAAAGAATTAAAAGTGAGGAGAAAAAAAATAGAGGTGGTGGTAGAAATATTGCAGTATTGTTTTGAATGCTGTAACAAACTGCAACATGTGCAGGTAACAGTGGAAAAGGCCCTGGTACAACGGAAGAACGTAATTTATTTGGAAGATCTGCCAAGGGAAGGTGGCATCCTGATAGAAAAGGGTTGATTTGGAGGAACCAATCAGAGTTTTAAACCAGAAGAAAAAAATGCCCATATAATTTAATGGAACTCTGTGTTGCTTTGGCCATTTGGTTGTGCTCCTTGGGAATTAAGTGTGTTTTGCTTATAATAGACCAATTTTGGGGGGTTTTTATCCTATGTTTCCTCATGAAATCTTGATCTACTGACTGTGGCATCACTCTCCAGGGCAACATATGCAAACAAGCTACAGTAGTTTCTTGTCTACAGAACTGTCATATTTCATTTTGAAAATTGAATGAAGATATTTCATACAGAAGAAACAGTCCTTGCATTCCCTTATTTGTGAATTTCATGCCAGAGTGCTCCCATTAGACATCACATGAAAAACATGTCCAAGACCTAATGTGCATATTTATATCCAATATCTCAACACTCTTCAGCTTGAAGTACCACAAAGTCTTAGTGTGTTCTCTGGGCTGGAGACAGACACTATGGGCAGTTCACTGTGTAAACTTGGACCAGATCACTTTCAACATTGATGAAAGGATTGTGCTGTTTTTTTATTTATGTAAATAACAAATTTTTGGATTGCTGTGTCCACTCTCTAAAGCTTATGGAAATAAATAACTCTAGATAGAGGATGCGATGCTTTTTACTGGACTATGGTGTATAAAGTCTGGGCAAAAGTATTGTTTTCATGAAAATAAAATATTTCAAAGTCTTCAAGTCTGCACCGACCAACACTGATTTCATTTAAGCAATATTTTCTTCCTCTGCATTAGAAAGGCCACCTCTTGCATAAGCATAGAGCTGACTTCCAACGATTTATTTTCAAGACAGAAGATCCAAACCCCACACCTACTTCTTTGAGCTAGTTCATGTCAGTGACTTGAGTCATAGTAATTCTATGCTTATTCTCTGTTGTAACTCTGTCCATAGTTCAGGCTCACTTTGCAAGAAGGTAGGATTTTCACTGTAAACACATCTACAAGAAAAATCAAGGTTCGAAGAAAAACATTTTGCCAAACTTTTGTGTTGAGCAGGACATGGAAGAAAAAAGCCTGACACCATTAAAAATAAACTTAAGAGAGGCTTAGTTAAGAGTCTAACCTTGTCCATTGCATATGCACACATGCCTTGCAGCATTGTTTATTTTGAAGCAAGGTAGTTAAAACTGGACATTAAAAACCTTGTTTTATGATATGTACTTAGAAAAGAGCAAGTGAGAAATGCAATGCAGCTAAGTTTTGAGGGCATGACTTTGCAATGTCAGGGTTCTTTCAAAAGGGTGTCTGTGCATGGAGAAAGAGGCTAATTTCCTAGGTTTCTAAAAAAGAAAGAAGGAGAAAAACAAAATGGGAATTTCATCAGGTAGCAACTGAGTGACATGTTCATGTACCCTTACAGGCACTGCAACCTTTCTATCCACTGCACAGACCTCTTTTCTCTTGAGTTAGTTTTGTGACTCCTGGGTGATGCTCTCATAGTTTCTGCTGAGTGGCATTAACAGATACAGAAATGCACCTTTTCCCAGTGGAGTTGCACAAAATGCTTGCTGGCAAATGTGAAGTTTAGGAACTGTGAAGCCTCAAACACATAGGTTCCATTTTCTCTAAGTGGTACCTGTCTAAGCATACAATGCTGCATCTAGCTTCCAAACTCTTGCTGAGCTGAATTTTCTCCAGTTCACATTGGGCTGTATCCTCCTTCACAGAGTCTGGGCTTAGCAATCAGCAGGGGAAACACTGAGTTCACACAAAGACAGAGAAAGAAAGAAAGAGACTTCCTGGCCTAGAGAGCTGACAGTAGGCAGGAAAACACAACCAATGTGGAAGGAATTTATAAGCATGCAGCTGCCAACTGCCTCAGCTCTTGTCTGAACATGGACAAACCCAGGGGCTTTTTGAAAGGATACAACTAGGAGACAGAAATGGCATGCAACACATCCTTATTCCAGATTTTGCTTTCCACCTGTTACATTTTGAGTCTCTACCACACAAGGTAGTAGTTTTATTCCAACAAACTGTTGTAAGGTTTTATTTTTATTTTCTTGAGATGGGCAATCACTGAGTTTTACCTGAATGTCTTTCTGAGAAATAGATGAGGCATGTTGATTGACAGTGTCTTTAAAAATTCAGCCTAAGACAGATATCAAGTCTGGAAAATTTTAGTCTGAGTGGTTACAGTTTAACAGAGTTTTAAGCCACTGAAAATAAAAATTTATTAGGAGTGTTGGGAAATTTCAAATTGAGGTGATGTTGCCATCTCTATTAACAATATATGTGAAAATTCGACAGCTAGCTACAGAAAATGAAACTCATGTATTAGAGTGTTATTATATTAATATGCATACGAAGAGAGAAAATGAAATGCTTCTTTCCTTATTTTTTTAATGAGACAGACTCATATGTTAGAAAGAAAAACAGGCATATTTAAGAAATTAAATTGAACAGAAATAGGAACAACTCTGGGTTTATACATTCCCTTGACAAATCTCTCGAGTTTTTATGACTGTATAATCCAGCTGCTGTCAGAGTTTTTTGCCATGGCATCTTTCAGACGATTGGTTTTGTGCATAGTTATTACTCTGATGCTGCTAATCGCTCATTTCTGCAGGAATAAACTCAACTGCCTCTAGCTGAGTGCTTATAGTTTCTTTTAAAAGAGTGTAATTCTGGTGGCCTAATGGGAAAGTAGAAGATCCAGATTTAAAGATGATGTTTGATCTTTTGTACATGCCAGGTGATCTAGAAACTGGGCAGGATATGGGCAGTATTTTCCAGTTTTATCTGTAAAATTACTAATAATATTCAAGTGTAGTACTTCCTCTTAATTAAGAAAAACAATTAATGGGATTTCCTTCACCTGTATTGGTAGGATTAAAAGTAATGCATATAGGCCAAACCAGTTCCCCATCTGTGGAAAGGGTGTTTTGTCCCCACAGGAGACAGATTTGTATTACAGAAGGGTTAGCTCCCCCTGGAGCTGCCTATTTTTCCCTGGTAATCTGTAGAGAAGGATCTAAATGACTTATGTAAACGAGGCACCCAAGTCAAATGGCTATGCCTAAAGGATATGTACTCAGTGGCTGCAATAACTACCCCTCTTCCTACAGAGATGAAGCTTACATAAACATGAATGTTTTTTTGTCTTCTCAATGCTTCCATCAACTACTAGCAGCTCAGATTTATTTCATCCTGGCTTAAGACCAAATTCTGAACAGGTGTGACAATAGTTAACTTGGTCTCCAACTATGCAGGATCCAGGTGAACTCTTGTTCTCTTAGTGTTCTCTTCAGCATTTTGTGCTTTTTATCATGAGTTCCTGACTTACCTACTAAAATTAGCATAGCTCTACAGAATTGTCTAAACTTGCTTATAGACTTTATCTGAGGCTTCAGCCAGAAAAAAAAAAGTGATGGGAAAAGACATTTGAGTAAAAAGTGTGCCATTGTGAGTAAAAAGCTATTTTTGAGTGAGTACTCTTACTCTTACAAGTAAGTATTCTTACTCATTTTAGTCTGTGACCTTTCTTTTTGCTTGTTTCTAGGCTCTGGAACCTAATTCTTCACATTATTTCATGTCAATAGTAAAGAATCACAAGCATTTTTGTCTTTCACCAGACAAGAAATGCTACTGCTTTTCTTCTTTTCAAATTCTCTCTATAGACTATTCTTGTTTTGAATACCATATATCAAAAGATTAAACCTCTGTTCCCTTGTTGATACCAATCTTGACATCCCAGGAATCACACCTTTTTTTCCCCATCATCACTTTCAGATTTTTTCCCAATATTGAATAGTAGTGGAGCTTCTACCACAAGAAAGTCATGATCTCTAGCTGGGACCTCTGGGTTTAGCTATAGTTTGAAGGATTATGGCACCTTTAGACAGAAAGCAGTGTGGCACTACCTCTTGAGGGATTCTTAGTGATTCAATCTCCAAGTTTCCCTCAGTCATTGTCTAATCTTTCATTCTGTAGAGCACAAGACACCTGTGACTACCTTCCATAAATCTCAGTTAAGCAAGCTCTGAGTCCACAGGCTGATGAACTGACATTGTCTCATCTCCCTTCTCACCGTGTGACCTCTGAAACACACTCTGAGAAATCACAGAGTTACAGAATCACAGTATCAACCAGGTTGGAAAAAATCTCTGAGATTAAGTCCAGTCCATGACCCAAGACCACCCTTTCAACTAGACCATGGCACTAAGTGCCACATCCAGTCTCTTCTTAAAAACCTCCAGGGGTGGTGACTCCACCACCTCCCTGGGCAGCCCATTCCAATGCCTGATTACCCTCTCTGTAAAGAATTTTTTTCTGTCTAACCTAAAACTCCCCTGTCACAGCTTAAGACTGTACCCTCTTGTCCTACTGCTCATTGCCTGGGAGAAGGGATCGACGCCCACCTGGCTACAGCCTCCTTCCAGGGAGTTGTAGAGAGTGATGAGGTCTCCCCTGAGCCTCCTCTTCTCCAGGCTGAACAGCCCCAGCTCCCTCAGCCTCTCCTCATAGGACTTGTGCTTGAGTCACTTCACCAGCCTCACTGTCCTTCTTTGGACACTCTCCAGCACCTCAGTGTCCTTCCTAAACTGAAGGGGCCCAGAAGTGGACACAGTACTCCTGGTGTGTCCTAACTAGTGTCAACTACAGGGGCAGAATCACTGCCCTGGTCCTGCTGGCCACTCTGTTCCTGATACAGGCCAGGATGCCATTGGCCTTCTTGGTCACCTGGGCACACTGCTGGCTCGTGTTCAGCTTCCTGTTGATTAGAATCCCCATGTCTCTCTCTACCTGATCTCTGTCCAGCCACTCTGTCCCAAGCCTGAAGCACTGCATGGAGTCGTTGTGGCCAAAGAGCAGGATCTGGCACTTGGTCTTGTTAAACATCACATCATTGGATTCAGTCCACTTATTCAGACTGACCAGGAGCCTCTGCAGAGCCCTCCTACCCTCCAGCAGATTGACACTCCCCCCTCAGCCTGGTGTCATCTGCAAATTGGCTAATGGTACACTCAACCCCCTCATCCAGATCATCACTAAAGATATCAAAAACAGAACTGGGCCCAACACTGATCCCTGGGGGACACCACAGTGACTGGCCACCAGCTGGATGCAGCCCCGTTCACCACCACTCTCTGGGCCCGGCCATCCAGCCAGTTCTTAACCCAGCACAGAGTGCCCCTGTCCAAGACATGAGCTGCCAGCTTTTTCAGGAGTATGCTGTGGGAGACAGTGTCAAAGGCTTTGCTGAAGTACAGGTAGACACATCCACAGCCTTCCCCTCATCCACCAGACAGGTCACCTGGTCATAGAAGGAGATCAGATTGGTCAGGCAGGACCTGCCCCTCCTAAACCCGTGTTGGCTGGGTCTGATCCCCTGTCTGTCCAGTAGGTGATGTGTGATCGCACTTAGGATAATCTGCTCCATAACCTTTGCCAGGCACCAAGGTTGGGCTGGCAAGCCTGTAGTTTCCCGGGTCTTCCTTCGGGCCCTTCTTGTGGATGGGCATCACATTAACCAGCTTCCAGTCATCTGGACCTGCCCAGTGAGCCAGGACTGGTGATAAATGACAGAGAGCAGCTTGGCGAGCTCTTCTGCCAGTTCCCTTATCACCCTAGGATGGATCCCATGTTGTTCCATAGACTTGTGAGGATCCAAGTGGCTCAGCAAGTCACAAACTTCTTCCTCCTGGATAACAGCAGGGCTTTTCAGCTCCCTGTTGCTGTCTACCAGCCCAGGAAGCCGGTTGTCCTGAGGACAACCTGTCTTCTTGTTGAAAACCGAGACAAAGAAGGTGTTAAGTGCCTCAGCCTTATCCTTGTCTTTGGTAACTATGTTCCCCTCCATGTCCAACAAAGAATGGAGGTTTTCTTTGCCTCTCTTTCTGGTATTGATGTATTTATAAAACCACTTTTTGTTGTTCTTAATAGAAGTGACCAGATGAAGTTCAAATTGTGCTTTTGCCTCTCTAATTTTCTTTCTATATGATCTAACCATGTTCCTAAACCCTCCATGAGTTGCCTTGCCCTTTTTTCCACAGACTCTTTTTTTCTGCAAAATCTCCCTGTTCAGCCAGGCCAGTCGTCTTCCCCATCAGCTCGCCTTTTGGCACATAGGGACAGCCTGCTCCTGTGCCTTCAAGATTTCTTTTTTGAAGTATGTCCATCCTTCCTGGGCCCCTTTGTTTTCAAGGGCTGTTTCCCAAGGTACACTCCGAACCAAACTCCTGAACAGACCAAAGTCTGCTCTCCGGAAGTCCAGGGTAGAGGTTTTGTTGATGTCCTTCCTCACTTCACCGAGGGTTGAAAACTCTATCATTTCATGGTCACTGTCCCAGGCAGCCTCCGGCCATCACATCTTCCACCAGCCCCTCTCTGTTTGTGAACAGCAGGTCTAAAGGGGCCCCACCCCTGGTTGGTTCATTTATCAGCTGCAACAAGAAATTATCCTCCATGCACTCTAGGAATCTCCTAGACTGCCTCTTCTCCACTGTGTTTAGTTCCCAGCAGACATCAGGCAGGTTAAAGTCACCCACAAGAACAAGGGCTGATGATTCTGAAACCTCTGCCAGTTGCTTGTAGAATAATTCGTCACCCTCATCATCCTGGTTGGGTGGTCTATAACAGACTCCCACCAGGATATCAGCCTTGTTGGCCTTCCCCCTGATTCTGACCAATAAGCACTCAACCTTATTGTCACTGACCCAAAGTTCTAGAGAGTCAAGAGACTCTCTAACATATAGAGTCACCCCTCCACCTCTCCTACCTTGCCTATCTCTTCTGAAGAACATGTAGCCATCCATTGGAGCATTCCAGTCATGGGAGTCATCCCACCACATTTCCGTGATGGTGCCTACATCATAGCTTTCCTGCTGCATGATGGCTTCCAGCTCCTCTTGTTTGTTACACATGCTGCATTGATGCACATGCACTTCAGCCGTGTTGCTGATTTCACTTCTAACTCTGGCTTTCCACCCTTAGGCTCTTCTCCAAAGAGGCTGGTTTCAACCCCTTCCACCTTGAAACCAAGTTTAAAGCCCTCTTGATCAGCTCCGACAACTTATATGCTAGGGTTCTTTTGCTCTTACTAGATAGATCAAGCCTATTCAACTCTAACAGGCTTGGTACCATAAATTTTGCCCCATGATCAAATAAACCAAATTCCGCTGGTGGCACCAAGCCTTTAGCCACTTATTGATAGAATGGGTTTTCCTACTCCTCTCCTCATTCATCCCTGCTACTGCAGGAACTGAGGTGAACACCACCAGTGCTCCTGTCCCATCCACTAATCAACCCAAAGCCTTAAACTCCCTTTTAATTGCCCTGATACCTCTTTTATAGATCTCATCACTGCCAACCTGTACCATCAACAGTGAGTAATAATCAAAGGTCTAAATTAGCTCAGGGAGTCTACTGCTAATATCCCTCACTCCGGCCCCAGGAAGGCAGCAGACTTCCCTGTGGGATGGGTCTGGTCGACATACAGGGCCCTGAGTTCCCCTCAGAAGGGAATCACTGACTACAACTATGCTTCCTTTTTTCTTAATAGCTGCAGTTGTAATCTGTCTTGATAGATGGAGCGTGACCTGGAAACCCTCCAGACAAATCTTTTTCTTGAATGTCATCTGCCTGACTCTCTGGGTCCAGGGCCTCCTACCTATTCTTTAAGGACACCTGGGGAGGTGATGGGGGTCGGGAGGGGATCTTTTACCTCTATGACCAGGGACCTGTTTCCATTCCCCACTATCTACTTGGTCTGTTCCATCTGCCTGATGGCAAGAGGGGCAGGACTTCTCTGAGTCCTCCTGAAGTTCTTTTGGGGTTGAAAGGGCACGACTCCACTGGTCTATTTCCCTTTCACTTTTCCCAATACTCCTTAGCCCCTCTACCTCTTCCTTAAGCTCTACCCCTAAACAGAGTAAATCATTCACCTGATCGCACTGTATGCAGGTGTCTTTTGCACTGTCCTCTGGTGCTAATGCCAGTTCAGACAGTCTCTACAGCCAGTGACTTGGACAGCTGCGTCCTTCTTGAGAGGTTCTGTCTGGGTTAGAACACTGCTGCTTGAAGCAGTAGCAATGGCTTTTGATTGTTTGGAAACCATTGCTGGATCTAGTTGAGCTGGAGAGGAAAAAAAAACAAACCAAACCAACCAAACCAAACCAAACCCAAACCAAACCCCCAAAAAACAAACCCACCACCAAACAAAACCACACACATCTACCACACAACCCATCAGCAAGAGCCAGGAGAGTGGCTGTGCCCTTTGTTCCTCAGAGAAAGATATTCTCCAAGGTTGTCCTAGGTTTTGTTTGGAACACGGTAGCAAAGAGGGAATGATTTCTTTTCACTTTCTTCTGAGGAGTTATGCAAAGACCGGAAACACTTAAGGGCATAGTTTTCTTAAGATACTTCCCACCTTACTTTCCCTCAAGGATCTCTTTGTCCACTACTTGTGGACATATGTAAAATGAGAAGGAAGGGCTGTCTGTGCCTAATTCATTCTTTGAGGTATCTGCCACAGCAGTGTAATAAATAACCATAAAGTTTACGTCCTTAAGATGAGAAATCAATTCACAGAAGCGACTTTTAGATATTTCTTCTAGAATAAGAATCTAAGGAGGAGGAAAATTAGGTGAAATGGAGAAGTGAAGAACTTGGCTGTCACCTTGCCTCATGTTTGTTAATTGAATACAATGGCAAGAAGAGGCAGCATTCAGCATCAGGGTTCTTTCTGTGTGGAAAGCAAAGGTGAATTCCCTGATTCACTACAAAAGCTCTGTCCTTTATTTCATTTGTATTATTGATTTCTCTGACATATTTTAAGCATCTCTTTGTTGCTGCTGCTTTTTTCCATCCCAGACTCTGCCTGCCCTCCTCTGGTCTTTCCACACCTTCACAGGCAAAGAACTGAAATGCTGAAATATCTGAAAACCAGAAAATGTTGTAAGAAGAGAGAAAGAAGGTGGGAACAGAAAAGAAACTGTTTAAGGTAGTAATGCTAAATGTAATGCCTGCTTTTACCTTAGTATGACTAATGTAAGAAGTTTCTACCAAATTTAGGATCACTGGCCTATTAGCTAGGCACACCTTTTGTCTCCCACTTTGTTCAAGCACCTCAAAAGTCTCATGACAAATGACTTTGTCTGTGTGGGCAAGGAAAGAACAGTGAATGCACGTTTCTTGAGTCATGGTAAAGTAGATTTTTAGATTACCTTTCTAAATTTTAAGACGCATGTGAAAATTCAGGATTCAGAATTCTGTAGGAAAATAAAAATCAAACAACTGTGTTTGCATGGAATCATGGGAGAGACTTGTTCTTTAATTGTGGTGTTTCCTCCTTTTCCCACAAGTTGCAGGTAATTTTAAAAATTCTACTGGCAATACACAGGGAAAATATCTTCTCAAGTTTGTCAATAAATTTCTTAATTTTTGTTTCTGTTCTTCCTGACCATGCAATGTAGCTGAGCAGGTAAAGAGCAGGAGAGAAAGAATGAAATGTCCACAACAATGGACCGCTGCTGGGAAGCTCCCATCTGACTTGTGATGGCAAACGATGTTTTAAAGTATTCAGTGCCTGGAATGGACTGATGCATACAAGAAAAAGACAATGTATCTTAGTGATTCCTGTTAGTTTTCTTTAAATTTTAAAAGCATTTGCTTAACTTATTCTTTGCATGCTATTGTAAAATATTCACAAGTATCAGTGATGTTCAGGGAGTTTGTGCTGAACAGTTGGAAGATCTTTCGTGACTGATCTGATCTGACTCATCATGTCCTCCTCATAAGTGCAGTCGCTGCCATTCCCTAGAGATACCCCCTTTCACAAGGAAAAGTGTAAAAGCAGCACTTTAGAAACATTATGCAGGAAGGCTTTGCCATGCAGTTAAGTACAGTGCAATGTGGCCGAAAACATTGCCCCCTTGATGCAATTCCCATCATACAACTGTAGAGTGGTTTGTGTTGGAAGGGACCTTAAAGATCATCTAATTCCAACCATGGTCAGGGACACCTTCCATTAGACCAGGTTCCTCCAAAGCCCCTTCCAACTTGGCCTTAAATGCTTTCAGGGATCTACCACTTCTCCGGACAACCTCATCCAGTGCCTCACCACCCTCACAGAAAATAATCTCGTCCCTATACCTAATCCAACTCTATCCTCTCCTAAGAGGAGAGGAGCTCCAGCCCTCTCATCATCATAGTCCTCCTCTGGACCCACTCAAGCAGGTCCATGACCTTTTTGACATGACACTGAAATGGTAACTGGAGGTCAGACTTGATACTTTACCAGGAAACTGTATGAAGTAATAAAACAGAATTCCAAGTCTCCAGGAGCTGTAATACATTTCATGCCTAGCCAGTGTGCAGACACCTCAGTACTAGGTATTTTCATCTTCAGCTGAGTCTTTCTCTGAAGGGCAAGTTTAATAAAATGATGTCATATTGCAGCAAAAGTTACCAGATTTCCAGTATCTGAAGTTGATAATTTCTTAAATTGCCCTTTACAAATTTTCCAGGCTGAAAAAATTTGTCTTAAATCTTTCAACATATTACTCAAGCAGTTTCTCTCATTTAAAGGACCATGAACTTCCTAACGAAGGCAATTTCTTTGTTTTTCATTTTCACATTTATAATTTCACAGTGGTGTGGTCATAAATTAAATAACTACAAGTGTTTCCAATCTTTTCTGATTAAACCTTTTTATTTTCAGCTGCATATAGAGGTTTGCAACCAGCTTGAATCCTTTTCTAGATGCCATGTAAACTACAATGAATGCCAATCTCTAACTAGATAGATAGTTTATAATTTAAGACATATTCTGGTGGTGAGGAGAATAAGTAAATTTCCCATTAGTTTGCATGAATCACTAGTTTATACTGTAACATCTTAATTTCATGTCAATTAATCATGTGATTATAAGTTTAAGATATTCACAGTACAAAAGGTCTTGAGAAAGATGAATAATCAAACTATTTTGAAAAGCAGTTGTTTTTTCACAGTTGACAGGAACTTGTACTGTCACTCTAGGTGATAGGGATCACAAAAATTTCTGCTGTCATAAAGGAAGAAAAAAAACCTTCTATTTTCAAACCCATCTCATGTCCATTGAACTGACTACTGTATTGGTGAGATTCTGCAGTCTCTCTTGTCAATTTATTCACTAAAAAAAAAAAAAAAAAAAAAAAAATAAGCATGGCAAGGAGAAGACAATGGAGGAAATTAGAAATAGTGGATAGTGGATTTTCTTGTGGCACACTTTTTCAGCTCATTGTTAAAAGCCTCCATTAAGCTGAAATAAATCACTACTTTGTACTTGTATCTTCTCTCTGTCTGCAAGTAAGTGAGAAGGAAGTACAGTGTGCCGCTGAAAAAAACCAAGGAAAAAATTGTATAGGTGAAGACATACCTAAAACCTGTTCAGAAAGGTATCTGAGACTTATTCCCTGTGTGCTCATGCCTGGTACTGAAGCCACTAGGAGTTAGTGTTTCATGAGACCTGCGGAACTAGGCTATTAGAATCATAGAATCATGGAATGATTTCGGTTGGAGGGCACCTTAAAGACCATGTAGTTCCAACACCCTGTCATAGGCAGGGACATCTTCCACTAGATAATTAGCAAATCTTTCTTACTGCAATGGACATTAGGAATAAAGCTCATAATTAACTGTGCTCTCTGCAACTTCTTGCCTGTTTCACTAAAAAGAAAAATTGTAAAGCCTGCCCAAAGATACCCATTTAGTTTGAAATACTACTCAATTCACAGTATTTTAGAGAGAGTTTTCAAGGTTCTTTCATTAGCTCATGTTTAACAGTGATTCTTTTCTTATCTTTCTACTCTAAGCATTCCCCTCTATGAGACTGACAACTGCTCTAAGAATGAAAATGGTCCCTTTTTGATGCCTCAATTGCCCAGCTAGAGCCAACAGGGAATATTTGGATCATCTACTTTACTAGTTGTGTGTACTCCACTTTCACCCTATTTTCCTTCTACCTAAAATTCACCCTCTGTTTTCAATTGATCTTCCTACCTATTTCCTCCCTGAAGGCTCAGATTTGCATCCAGTGAAGTCAGTATGAATGTTATATGGGAAAGTTTAAGCCTTTAGACTGTGATTTAACAAGGTACTTAAGCACATGCCTGGCTTAGCGCACAAGAACCTTCTTATTGAAAGCAGCAGAAAGATTGCTACTGGCCTAATTGGGAACAAGAGTGATCTATGAACCATTAAGCAGCTGCTGAATTCCACTGCAGCAGTGACTATATTTCAGTGATGGGCTGGGTGTGAGTTCTGTGAACAGTTTATGGTGTGCTTGGGATCCTTAAGAATGAAAGCAGCTTTATTACCAACTGCACCCAGCCATGGAATTTACCAGTCTAGACAATATATCTTCTAGTCCACACCCACCAAAAACCTTGTAAAAAGGAAAAAGGTACTTTGCAGAAAAAATTGAGAATGATATGTCCTCAAACTTGAGGGTAATCAGTGAAAAATATTTATCAGGATTCCCAAGAAGAAATGTAAATTATTTTATATATTTCTCTATCATATGCCAGAATAGAATTTTAAAGCACTTCCTTATACATACATATCCATACATGCAGGGATGTTTACATACAGGATATTACATGTACATCTCCTAGGAATAATGTTTCCAGTTTGCTCTGATCTTTGTATTCTGATGTTCCAGAAGGGGAAAGGTCACCAGCATTTAAAAACAAATACTTGGAAAAAGCACAAGTGATTTGTTTTATGAAAGTCAGAATATTAGCAAATACTGATGAATTCACCTACAAACATTATCCTACCTTATTCCTCCAATGTAATATTTGATATTCCTGTAGGAGGTGTTTGATATGGCTATGTGAGAGACTTATGTGAGAGACATAAAACAGTGGAGGATTCACTGTGTGATGATAGACAGGAAAAGACAATGGTCATTTTTGTGAGTTGGTGTGATCCTCCCACTGCCCTTTATACTTGGGTCAATTTATAGCCCATTTAAGACTGTGAGATCCACACCCCTCAATTTTCTTTATCTCCTACCCAAAGTAAAGCATCATAATCCATTGCATGAGAGGGAAAACATCTAGTGCACTAGGTCATAGTTCAGTGAAGGGCTTGTATTGCTCTCTTGGTATTGTATTGCCTCTTATCTACAGGAAAACATGAAGCCATGGCAGTGCCAGTGCAGCATCCTCTTCCAGCCCAAGATGTTCCAAGGGACAGGCTGTGACTCCACGCTGCAAATGCATGACATTATATCCCAAGCCTGAGCCATATGAGTCTTACACCAGCTGCACAAGTCCCGTGTTCAGAGTATATAACAGGATGGCTCCCGGGATCCATTTAAGACAACTTTGGTGTAAATATGGAATGGATTAGTGGCCATCTAATTCCCACTCTGTATCTCCACCCGAGCTAGACTTTGGGTTAAGTGATTTGGAAATGCTGTCATACTGTTTTTGCTGCTGCTTAGTCTTAACCTCCTAAAAATTTGTAATCTAAACCAGTCATTCACCAGTCTCTGTCTCACTCATTGAAGACTATTCATGCAACATACACAAAAATGGTGTTAAAGCACCGAGCAAGACAGGCCGCTGTGCTTTCATGGCATCACATAAGATATTGTGTCCATAAATAGGCCACTTTTCTTCTTAGAAATTTAGTACTCCGTGGTTATTTATCTAAGATCTGTGCACTGTGTCTGGAAAGCAAACCTTCATTTAAAGTTGTAGTTGAGGTCTGTGTGTCATTTATTTTAAATCAACACAGGAAAACAGCTGAAAAGAATTTCTAATTTAAGCTTTTCAGTCTAAAGTTTTACATTAATACTTTCAGTCTTCTTGGCTACCTAATTTGGCACCATGACTGATGGCACCTGTGAATACCTCTTGCCACAATGAGATACTTCTATAAAATACCTCATTTGTGCCTATGGTTACAATAATGCCCATGGCAACTGTGTAAGTAGCCTGAAAAGTTCACTGCTCTTAAAGGGTTTTATATGAGGTGAAAATTCCAACAGCACTAAAAGGCATGCAGATACAGCAATTTCAGAAACATCACATAAATGCTCAGGCAGGCTTATTAAAAAGAAGAGGTCTGTGTTATCTTGAAATGAAACAAAACTCTCCTTTAAAGGGTTACACTTGGACCAATGAGCAATCTGTGTCTATTGGTTTCAAACAACTTGTATGTGGAAACTACTAAAGTACTGCTTCTAATTTGGAAGTCAAGAGCTGGAGAAGAACAGAAAGATCACTGGCCCCAAAAGAGTATATCAGTTCTGCAGAATGGTTAGACCAAAGAAAGCCATCTGCAGACACTGAGTGTTTCATTATTGGGAACAGCAGCAGTCATCAGCTGGGGGAAGTTGTGGTCTCAACTCTAAAGCAGATTTAGTCTTTCTCTTAAAACTCTGCACAAAGTGCAAAGTGCTTTAGACTTTAGGGATTTTTTAAGAATGTTTGTCAAAAATTTGGACAGAAAGACATCAACTTACTGCTTGTTGACTTTAAAGGGCACACAATATTTGCTTATTGGGTGAAGAAAAGGCTGATATGAAAAAGTTAATTGACATTACAACTTTATAATTCAGAAGGGATAGGATATCTGGCACTAAATAAAATATATTTGCAGTGGGGAAGGGAAGGCAAAGGGGTTATAAACTCAGAACAATTCCAAGTGTCTGGGCAAAGCACAAGCAAAGTCTAGAATGACGCAAACTTACCACACGTGATGAAGGTAATTGAGCAGCTGGGCTTCTCAACTGCCTCAGGAAAACCAGGAGAAATAACAGTGTCCTGCTGCATCTTTCCAGTCACCCAAATTGCTTTGAGAAATGCGTTCGCTTATTTCCTCACTTTTCCCAATACACCGCCTAGTTAATCCTCTCCTTAGCTCTTCAGCCAGCCTTGTGTACTTCCAGAGGGCCATAGCTGAGAGCAGTTGGGTATGTCGATTGTGAGTGCTGAAAATCTGTTGTTTCTCTGGCTTGCCCTCAAATTCTCAGGCTGCCTCTGATCACTATTGTTCAAGTTTTGAGGCAGAATATTTTACTTCTGCAGCATGTCATGTGCTCTTATTTTTAGCTTGTTTGGGTAATTCCTAAAGTGTTTGTTTCTAGTTAAAATCATTTCATTATAACTGCATCTGTTGGGTTGGGGCTCACTTCAGGAAAAACAATGACTGGATTTTATTGTTTATGAATTCTCTAAGTGTATGGCTCTGCACAGATAACTAGACAGAGAGTCACAATTTCAAAATGCTATTGCTAGATGACTTAGGCTTTGTTCCAAAAATAATTAGGCACTTAGAAAGCTGAATTTCTATGAAAATGCAGGAGACCTTTGATTCGAGATCTTGGGCTTGGAAAATGAATGTATGAGTAGTTGGAATTTTACTCCTGACTGTGATTCAGTAAAGGCTGTCCTGTAACCTACTCATTACAAGTAGTCCCATTAAACTCTGTTTACCTCACTATGAGTGAACTGGGTTATGACCTCAGTGGGGACAGAAGTAGTGAGTAATTGAAACAGATGGATGGGATGTTAAAAGAGTGAATATTATTATTGCATATGACTGTTATCACAGGGTCACTTCTGTTCCTGTATCATCAGCCTGGTAAATATTATTACTGTTTCAAGAAACTAATGGAAGCTAAGTTGGCTTGGTATGCTTATATGGTCCCATTTTTCACTTTCTTAACACTTTGCTAAAGTGTTATTACTTGGACTGAAATTGTTTAATCTGTTCCAATTTGTTTGTGGATATTTTTGTGTTTTTCTCTCCTTTTGTATTCTTTGAAACTGTGACATGGAGAAGCTTTGAGGGGTATGAGAATGGGAGTAACACTTTTTTCTTCACCCCAGAAGTGTTTTTCTGGGAAGCCATTTTGATGAGAGGCTTTGGCCCTTGCTGTCTTTGAAGCAAGGAATTGAAATTTGGCAAAGGATGAAATTCCAATGTAAAATCATTTGCTGTCTTTGTAAAAACGTAGCCAAATCATGTGTGCCTGAAAAGAATCACTTTCTACAACCTGTGACATTGTTAAAGATCAGGGGAATCAGTTCCTTGTCTTGACAGAACAGGCCCCAATCCAATTGTGAACAAGGACACCCGTTACCAGAGCTGCAAGCTGGAGCAAGACTTCTGTAGAACTGGTTTCTTGTTCCCTGGGACTGTGGTGGTGGTAGTCACGGCAAATTAGAAGAGATTGATTGTCTCTTCTGTCAGAGTTCCCTCTGCTGATGCCACCACTGGGACTGAGTCCAGTTGAACCAAGGGTATGAGTGGAGATGAGAACAAACTGTGCAGTACCTTTGTCAGGAGGAATAGATGAATTTCACTGAGAAGTCTTAAATGTGAGAACGTTGAAACTACATTAGAGATTCATTCAGAAATCAATCCAGTTGCCAAAATCAGTGTCCACTTTGCATCAAACCCCCTAAATTAATTTGCAGTCTTAGTGCGTGACATGGTACTTTACAAACTAAAACATCTTCCAGGTGAAAAGTGTCTCCTTTTTACAGCACAGTTCAAAGTTACTCTCATGAGAGTGAAAGAAGAAAATGGACACCCACCTTTCAGAATCTCAGGAAAACCTGCTCTGCAGCATTTGCTTCTTTTAGCTGGTGTTTTACAAGCTCATCAAAGCTAATATCCCTTCTTCTCCGAATAAATGCCAAGGGATCTTTAATTAGCTAAAACAATCAGCAGTCAGGACCTTGCTTTTTCACTTAATCTGAAAATAGCACAGTGTCCCTTAGCACACTGCTAGAACATTGGCACTGTACCAACAGAGAGAATATAGTGCCAATTACTAAATCATATACTTCCTGCAGCTTCTTCTACATTTCAAGTTGAGTTTTTCTCAACAGCTGGAGAAGGGCATTGTAGTTTCTATAGCGTGTGGTAAGGGAGTTCATGCTTTCTTTGGAAATTATTTTGTAGGGCTGTTTCAGAGCTTTTGAATTTGTTCACTCGAACGTTAATACAGCAAACTCTAGTGGTCAGTATGGTGCAGTGGAAAGGAGGGAAAAAGGCAATCCCAACCTATCTTGTGCTATGATTTATTAACATCTACAGGTGAAACTCAGACTCCACCTTTTGTGCTGTTCTTGTACACCGCTGAGTGCTGTTCTTGGCATAACTCTTTAAATTAACACCTGTACCAACAGAAAATAAGGGCTGAGCAAGATGTTTGCAGAAGACTCAGTGAGGTGTTCTAAAATCTCTGCAAGTAGTCATAGGACCACTGTACTAGAAACCTACCTGTATGAGTGTGACTGCAGCAATGCTCCATTTCCACAGCTCCCAAGAATAGATGGGAAAAATCCAACCTTGCAGATCAGATCATCCTTGCTTTAGGTACTAAGTCAAAATTAAAAGAATTTCACAACTTCAAAGTATGCTTTGATATATCTCTCATCCTCAGGTACTTATCAGTGGGTCACAGTAACATGGCAAATGCTGGGATGAGTACTCCTTAAAAGTGCTAATTGTTGTGTCCTGCAGGAAAGACATCTCAGTGTCAGAGAATGCTGTAGCATGGGTGCAGCAGGGAGCAGAATGCTGTGGTGGAATTGGACACAATGGGAACATGCTGCCAAGGGCCAACTTCATGGATTTGCACAAAGACTTGTGACCCATTTTAGCAGTGTTCTGTTTGGTTTTGATTTTTACTGGCAGTGGTAAAGTGAAAAAAGAAAAGAAGGCTATAATGAAAGCCAAATATTCTGGTATAAATAAGTATAGTTCTGTCCAAGTCAACAGAGTGAGACTGGCTTGATTTAGTATTAGAGGTCTATGTAGATGTAAAGTAGCTCTCTCCATACTTATCACATATCTCTTGGAAGAAACAGCAGTAGGAGGTCATGCCATTATTAACTAGAAACTGAATGTGATGGCTCCAGAGCTATCTTTTAATTCCTTATATTCCCTGCCTGGACAGTGCAAGACCAGTTCACCCGGGGAAGGGCAAAGGGTGCAGAGGGTGGGGGATGATACAGTTTCCACCTATTTTGCTGGTTAACAGCTTGTCCTTGTTCTCACTGGCACTGCAGTGCAGGGACTGTTTTCCATGCTTTCTGTCTTCCAGCACAGGTGTGACCAACCACACATTTAAATTTCTTAATGCTTCTGCTCCACCCTTGAACAATTTCATGCCATGGAATCCCACTAGTACCAGTAAAGTTTTTCTAAGGATATCCTGAAGCCTCAAAGCACTGCTGTGAGTAGAAGAGGAAATATTTTTATGCCCAGTTTGCAGACAGAGAAATAGAATTTCTTAAATTACTTCCTCAGCATCATTATAAAACATGAAGAATGAGTTAGAATGAGAGCATAAACATTTTGTCGTCCAGCCCTGTATTTATTTCCATGTTCTCTTTCTTTCAAGAGGCTCTACATTATAATTAATTTAACAACGAATATGATTAAAGTAAGTGGTTCAGTTAATGTTTTCTGGAATGCTATATGTAGAGACTGCTTTCAAGTAAGAGTCAACTTTTTCTTTCTCTTTTTCTTTTTTTTTTTTTTTCTGCAGTAAGCCTCCATTTCCTGCTTTCTTTGAAAAATTGTACTACGAATGATCAACAAGAGGTCACATATTCTGGCATTCAGCTGGAGCTGCCAAACCTGCAAAATGTGTTGCTCTTTAAAGTAACATCTTGCATGTTCCATTTCACACATGGCCTCTGGAGCTTGTAGGTCATGCACAAATACAATGGTGGTCTTTCATGACCACAGGAGTTTCTAAATCACTGTGTTTTGCATTCTCTCCATCTGTGTGGCTTATTCTGGTCACATACCTTTTCAAATATTCAGAATTTTGCAACTAACACCCGCCCTCCTCTCAAATGTGAAATTAATTAGTTCACAGCTCTTTGCAGGATTATTTGTAATTCAGTTTTGGGTTTTACTAATAGATGATTATTAGATGAATAGAAAGATGGTTTAGTGATGGACTTTGCTATGTTAAGTTAGTGGATGGACTCAATGAATGATCTTAGAAGTCTTTTCCAAGCTAAATTATTCTATGATTATGTGTCTGCTCTAGGTCATGTCAAGTGTCCAGTGTTCAGTGGCCTCCTGCTAGCAATGTCCATGCAAGAAACTATTGAGACTATTGAAGAAAGTGAGAAAAGGGCAAATACACTGGGTCTCTGCAACCTCCCAGCTTCTAGGTCAAATGAATAATTATGCAAGGTGCTGATGTGAGCTGCACAGCACACAGAGTGATAGGTATGGTAAAGGAAGGTTATAACTGTGGGTAATTTTGATCAGTATAAACAATGTGTTTTCAGTTCTTCCTGTGATGAAGCTGGACATGGGAATAATTGATTGGCTTAGAGGAAAGAATGGAACTCACAAGGGTTCAGGCTCCTCTTTTCCGTGAGTTTTTGTAGGTACAGGGGATTAGTAGTTGGAAGACTAGAATTGCAAGAACTAAGAACATCTGTGCAGATTAATAAGAACGACAGGGTTTTTTACCCGGTATTTATACATGCTTAAATCTTAAAAGACTTGCTCCCCCAGAAGGAGAAATGAAGACTTGTCATTTTTTTAGCTTCAAGTTACTAATTTGAACAATGCTCTCAAATGATTATTAAGTCACTGCAAACTCCTTTTGATTCAAGGATTTCTAGCACCCCTTATTCTGAGGGTTTGCATGTATAAGTGTTGACTATCTACATACTACCCGAGCCCTGAAAGATTCCACACAGGCCAATGTTGATCATGGTATCTTTTAGCAGGTTGCAGGACTTTTAAAGAAATGACTGGTCACATTTTCAAATGACAAAACATGTGGACCTCAGCAATTTAGTACACTGGTCTCTTGCTTCGAGGTCTGGTGTCAAAAGAACTGAAAAACTTTTTAAAAATGCAAGTGAAACAAGGTCTTACTTGGAGCCTCGAAGCACCGAAGTTTGATCTATTCTTATGCCTTTTCTTCTGCAATGTTTAGTGCTGCGTACACAGGAAAAGTTTGCATGGTGTTATTGCAAATTCAAACCCAGTTATCAGATCAAACTGTACATCTGCTTAGCAAGTGTGATAGTGATAAGATCATGAAAATCCTATTTGGGGTTTTTCAAGCTGAACATATGTTTTGGGGTTCCCACATAGTAAACTATAGATCCACAGTGGGACTTTTATGCATTCACTCTAGCAAAGAAATTTTTCCCAGCATAAGATTCCTACAAGGCCTCAAGTGAGACCAAGGAGTATTCTGTCTTTGGGGAAAAAGTTTATAAAAAGTGTGTATTAAAGAGGTTCATGTCTGGTGAAACTCCAGATATCTAGTTTTAAACCAAATAACACAAATAATATAAAATCTTTCCCCATGTAATGTTACTGCAAATCTGGCCATTGACTTCTTAAGAGTCTATCAGGAGATAAGACTATTGATCTAGTAATCTGATTTCCTTGTAGTATTTGATTTCCTTTACATCCCTTGATAAAAGCAAGTTGTTCAGAAAAGAAGCCTTTTATTTGAAAACTTTGAATTGAGAAGAAATCATTGCTTCCGTGTTAAGGTACTACATTTGTTCAGCACCAGCACTGTTAAAAAGTGTCCATTATTTTTTTTAAAAATTTGTTTAGTATCAGTTTCTCTAACAGTGACTTTACAAAGACTTCATTGGACACAAATTTTCTCTCTACAATAAATTCCTGGTTGGAATTGCACTCTTTGTCTAAACAGCTTCTCTATGTTCTTTCTCAAATCAATCTATGTCATCACTCTCTTTCATCACAACACAAACTGCTTCTGTAGCATCATATTTGCATCTCCTCAGAGTCATCACGGTGGTGGTCAACATTATAGATGTATAGCCAAAGAGCCACTTATGGTTTAGTTTCTACTAAATGAGAAAAAGAGAATTTTGGAGGCTTAAACTTACAAATCACCTTCAAACCAGTGGACAAATAGTTTCTTAGAGAGCCAAAATTATAGAAAATATTTTAAGTTTAGATTTATTTTGTATAGATTACTAGATAGATCAGACATTTCAATCCTTTTTTACATGTTCCATGTTTTTTCTCTCATGTATTGGCCAAACAATTCTGAGTTTACAAACTGATCAAAGAAGCTGATTTTTTTTTTTTTTTAAAAAAAGGTTTGTCTGTAAGATGCCAAACTGGTTATAATTTCAGTGTAGTTTGAATAGTTATGCTTTTTTTAGAGTTGAGTTTTGTGTTTGACCTTCAATGAATTCCAGGTGAATATTTTACAGATTTGATGAATATTGAACATTTTTGCTAGCTGTAGTGCCTGAAAGATATTCATTTATAACTCCATATCATGTTGGCTCTTTACAGCATATCAGTTTTATGAATGCCAGAATAGACTCAGTGTGATCTTTAACATCTCTGATACATGATGTGGAATAATGGTATGATGTTGAATAATCTGACTGACAACCTGAAACAGTCAATCAAGCACATATATCTGTATTTTTATCTGTAGCATCATCTTACCTTCAATCTTAGTGCCTGCCTCAATTCTAGTGAGGGAGTACTGCATTGCAGCTTAAATAAAGCTCAGTTAAAATAAATACAGTAAAATTTTGTCATTAAAAATGGAGGTCTGGATTGTTGAAACACTGGAAAAATGTGTATAGCTTTTATGGAACTGTTTTGGTTCAAAACTCTAAAATAAAACCTGTGAACTGGAAATTTACCATTCAATTTTCAGAATTGCAGTGCTTTGCTTACTTAAACAAAATTTTGATAATAATAAAATTATTAATAGCAAGAAGTTTCAAGCCATGGTGAAAATTTTTTTTCTGTGTTGAGTTCATTTAACACGAACCAAATTTGTTTTGCAGTTATTCTTTCTGGATTTTTTTCATGGTGATGCAAAATAAAATTGTCAGCAGTTTTCAAAACAAAAATTTAATAAAAACCTAAATATTCCCTCAATTGTAACACTGAGAAAATTTATCATGAACCAAACAATACAGATGTCAGGTTGCTTCAAGAGAAATAGATTTTATGTACAATGCATAGTAGCGTGAGGCTATTTATGAGTAAGGAAATGATTAACTCACCAAGTGCAACTGCTTAATGAGGTTTTGTAAAAAGCCCATTGTCATAATATTTATCATATGAACTGGTTTTGTTTACAGATTATTTAAGAATAGTTTTTAGTAAGTTCAGAGTTATTCACTGAGGTATTTTTAGTTTTGAAGATTAATAATGTTCCACATACTTCCAAGAGAAAGGGATTAGATCTGTGAAACAGATTAGCATGGAGTGTCTTAATCACACATGTCCTTTGTATACAGGATTCTGTGTTGAAACACTTATAACAACACTGCTGCTTCTTGTTTTGAAGTCAAGAACCACAGCACCTAAAACGTAGATGACTAATCCCAGCACAATCAACCAGATCTCTTCAGCCAGATGCTCATGTTCTTTAGACAGTCAATGGAGAGAAACAATTGCCTCTGGAAGACAAAAATGAATGTCTAGAAGTGTAGATAGAGAGCTGCTCAGAGTTATGAACAGCAAATAGCAAGGACCATGTCCCCATTGCACATTCCCATGACTCAGGACTGCAGGTACTGAAGCCCTCTTCTGAGGTTAAGTAACCTTCATACTAACATCCTCGCTGTGTAAAAGGGGATGTGACACCAATGTCCCCCTCTTTCGTGGTAGCTTGACAACTGCTACCACTTTCAACTTTCACTTTCAACTACAATTTAAGGAGTATTGAGGATACCATTTTTAGAAAATTACCAAAAATTAGATAGGCAAGCACAAAAATAATTCTTGAGGAAAATTATGCTAACATGTTTTTGCATATTTTCAAGCTTACCTTAGTAAAAAAAAGCTAAAAAATAAAAAAGCTAAAAAAAAAAGCTTTTTCCTAAGCTTGTTCAGTTACGAAAATCCTCCAGTCTCTGAGATCACTTTTTTTTTTTTTTTAAATCTCGCTGTAGTTTACTGAACTATTGCACTTTTTGTAAGTAATTTTCAAATCTGATTTAAAGAATAATTGTAATTCAGGTAAATGCCTAAGCCTAGTACTTCCCATTGACATGCACCCAAACCCTGCATGTTCCAGATATTTCAACTGAGGTGGTAAAAGTTTCCTTCTCTGGGGAGAACAATTGAATAATGGTGTGTTGTGGTTTGTTAGCCAGCATCTTTTGTTGTGTGTAGTGGCTTCTGTGCCAGCACCTTTGGGGAGTTTGTTTTGGGAGTTTAGAACTTAGAGACATGTACTGTATGAAATTAAGGGCTTGTTAGCCATCCCTCTTGTGGAAGTGTATTGTAGGAATTCAAGGCTTTGTTAGCCAACATTTTTTCAGTCTAAATAGTGGGCTGGTTGCCAGACTTATGGCGACTGTATGATAAAACTTAAGAGTTCCCTGACATGTGTCTAGTGTCTTTGTTCAGCCTGACAAGGATTTATAATGAACATCACACCCCTGACCTATGGGTCAAGAGAGCCACCCCTGTCAGCAGCAACATGGCAGTGGAGGCCCATTTTCTGCCATGCTGGAGGTGACCAAGACTCCTTGTTTGTCATCCAGTCCCTCTGGTCCCCTTAACACCACAGTACTCTGTTTGGAAACCCTTCCAAACCCATATGGTGAGGGGAGGTGGTGATGCAGCAACAGCAGATGCCTTGTCGGATGCCGGTACACCCATGGGGAGGCAGCGCGTGGCCCACCGTTTCTGTGCCATATCCTTGCTGGGTGGTGGTGGGACTGCCCTGAGGAGAGACAAATGAGGCTTCTCCTGGGGAAAGCCTCAGTAAGGGGTCAACTTCTCAAACAGCCTGGGGCTGTGGCTGTGCTGAGGGGAAAGTTGCTCTGCAGGCAGCAGTGAGGCCAAATAGGACACAGGTCAGGTCGCTGTACATCTGAAGAACACCATGGGTTTGAGACTATTGTTCCGGCATTATTAAATCACAGCCGTTCCCCAACTGGCTCACTAGTGCCAAAAGAGCAGTGTTTGTAGGTTGAATCTTGGGTTTTGCTGTAGATTTAAAGCTGTCAGGATCAAGATGGTCTGAGTTACCAGGCAAGAGGTGAAATTATTGCCCAAAGTCTGCAAGGGCTGAAGGGCTGTGACCAAAAGAAACAGAGCTGAGATGAACCCTCATGCCTGCAGAGACCCCCAGATATACCCTCCAGCCCATGTTCCCCACTTATTGCTGCAGATCTCATCCAGTTTCTCTGTGCTTCAGTTCCTAAGGTGCCGCATGGCCACCCCTAGGGACAAAGCTCCATCAGCTCCATCACCCCCTGCTCCGTGCAGCCCCTAGCTCTGCCCTCCTCCCCCTCAGCAGAGATGACCCCAGGAACCACCAGTAGCTCAGGGGGATGGAACTAAGCAAGGTGGCCACCAAACCCAGCTGTGTGGGCAGGGGTGGCAGAGGGAGGCCGAGGCCCAGCATGCAGCAGCCGGGGCTCGGGCAGCTCCAGGGCTGCACCTCGCTGTTGGCGCAGGAGCAGGGACCGGGGCCAGGTTGCTCTAAGAGGGACCCCAGGGGCTGGGGCTCACCGATGAACCTGATGGCTGCCTCTTGTACAGTGGCCTCGGGGTCCTTGAGGTACATCGGGCCCTGATGCAGGTACTCCTCAGCCCTGCTCCTGTCCTTCCCCAGCTGGAGAGAGCACAAGGGCATGGGCATGTCACAGAGCCCCCAGTTGGCTGCAGCAGTCCCTCCTGCCAGCAGTCATTGTTGCCGAGAGCCCTCTCTCCCACTGGGTGCAGGGAAGGGAGAGGGACCTGGAGATGAGCCCTTGGGGCTCTGCTCTTGGAGGACAGAAACTGGGGTGCAGCCCCAGCCTTTGGGCTCCGGGCAGCAGCAAGGCAAGCAAGGCCCAGCTGCAGAGCCCACACCCTGGGCTTTGGGTGTGAGGCAACCCTCACCCAGCCTGCACCCTGGGACTTGTTCTTACCAAGCACTCGCCAATCCTCCATGTCTGCTGTGTCTGCATCAGGTCCTTGAGCTGCCTCCACCCGAGGAGCTCTGCAGCAGCAAGGAGTGCTTCCTCAGCAGCCTGCCTAGCAGCAGAAGCTGTGAGATAGCGCCATGCTTGGCAAAGGAGACCTCTTGGCTTAGTTGCTGGGGTGATCTGACCCTTAGGAAGCTGGGACACGCCCTCACCAAAATGTCTGGAGGTCTCTTGGGTGCAGCACCAGGGAACAGAGACTGAGGCTTGAAGCTCTGGCCTCTGACACGTGCCAGACACAGCAGAGAAGCCTGTGGGGATGCGCCTGTTCAGGCTTTGGTGGCTACAGGCTGCTGACGAGCCCTGCTGGAGCCCTAGGGCAGGTGTTGTTGGAAATGGCCGTGCCAGCTTCCCCTCCCTGCTCTTGCTGGTTCTGCAGGGACCTTTTCCCATGGTCACCTCTTTGGGGTTGTCAAGGGCCTGGATGGAGTCCACAACTTTCTGTTCTTGTCTGTACAAGAGTAACAAGCTGACATCTAAGAGAGGGGCAGAGCAGGGCTGGCTGCGGAGAGTCCAGCAACAGGAGAGAGCAGAGGAAGATCTGCCTTCTGCCCAGCCCCATGCCCACTCCCCTGGCATGGCCTTTCCTTGTGGCTCCTGGGTGGAGGGTGCCCAGCAGAGGAGCTGCCATGCTGGAGCACATCATGGGAGGGAAAGCCCCAGTGCCCAAGGCTGATGAATGTGTTGGCAGATAGACAGGAAAGGTCCAGCATCCCACTGCATCACTGCCTCCTGGCAGCCAACTGCGCTTTGATGCCCACACCTTGGAGCAGGAGCTCTCTCTGCTCTCCCCCTCCTCAGCAGAGGCTGTGCCGGAGCTGGTGTCCAGCCCTGAGCAGCCTCAGCATCCAGGCATCACATCCACCCCCAAGACCTTTGCTACCAATATGCTGGGGAAACATGATCTGGCATCACTGCAGGATTTGCTGGAGGGCCCCAGCCCCACCCAGTCCAACAGGGCTCCTCGCTCACCCGTCTGCATCTGCCATGGTTTTGCCAGGATCACCTGGTAGAGTTCTGCTGGAGAGCTGCTTTCTTCGGGAGCCCTGTCCTTCATCCAGGCCACCTCATGGGGTTCTTCTGGACAGCTGCTTTCCTGGGCAGCACCCTCCTCTGCCCAGGCCACCCTGGGCTTGCTGGGGGGTCTCTTCTCCATCTGATAGAAACTGACTAGAATTAGGGAAGGAGGAAGTGGAAGCTTTGGGAAATAACTTTAAACCTTCTGTTTAACAAAAAGGACTGACATGTGTGCTCTGCCCTTTGCTTTTGTTCCTCCAAAATACAGAATACCTCTCTGTTCCCTAGTCAAAATAACCCTGGAGACTGAAATTGCCAGTCCTAACATTTGCCTTCCCTATGGGGCCCTGACTTGCCACAAAATGCCACCACTGAAACCACACAAGGCCATCCAACCTCAGAAAAGCAGCACAGGATTTAATACACAAAAAAATTCTGGAAACTCACTTCCAGCTGAGATCACTTCAGACCTTACCACCCTCCAAACTAAATGCACTATAGACTTCCTTGATGTTTAATATTTCCACGATTAGTTCTTAAGATGAAAGCGCCACAGCACAAGAAATCCTCTCCCCTGCAGACAAATCCACAAACCTGCTAAGCCCCTTCTCCCACAAACTTGGAATTAATTATTATACTTCGTCCTATGTTTGCAAAATGCGTTCTTTGCTACTAAAGGTGTCTAAATGGATAAGCAGGAAGACTGGGGCTAGATTGAAGCTGTTCAGAAAGTTTAAAATCTGTCTTCCTGGTGGCTTATCCTGTAGGTTGATGCTTGAACTTCATGTAGATCACAATATGGTGGCAGAGGAAACCTGCTGTGAAGTTCCTGGGGTGGTAAGCTGACTGACTGTAAATAAGACACCCTTGAAGACTCTTTTCCCTGATGTTTTAAACAAATTAATTTGCTTTGTTTTCACTGTTGTTTTTTCCTTCACATCTTCCTTTCAGGAAGATGAGCAGGCAGTTTTCTTGCTTCATAGATTTGTAAATAGGGAAATTAGACATACATACTTTTTACCACTTGGTACACACAAGGGAAGTGTATATCAAGTACTACTTAAATGAGCCAAGTTTAACCTAGCTATTCTCTAATTATTTGCTTATCTTGTGCAGGTTTCTTCCCTTTCCCGTAAGGGTGTTTATTTGGGATATATGGAAACTCCCAAACGATTGGAAAAGTGTTTTTTAGAGAGCCAGGTTGTGCCAGTCTACCTGGTAAGGAGGACAGACATTTATGTTATAAAGTAGAGCAAGCCTCTAACAACTTCTGATTTATTTGCTTAATTTGATAAATAATAAATTGGTGCTAGAAATAGGAGAACTTGGGGACTCAGGCATGTGGGTGTACAAACAGCACGCTGGGCTGGCCTTCAGCACTAGGCTGTTGTGTATTTGGGAGAATCAGAGAAAGCAGAACTACTTTTCATATCTCTTGTTGAGATTGATTACTCAGATACGCATGGAAAAGATTTGAAGCAAAAGACAATTTGTCAAGGGTAGGGGGTGAAATAGTAGTTAGGTTCACCTGAGAAGTGGAAAGCTTGGCTTTCTGGTACCTGAAAGTTTATACATCCAACACCCATTTCATAAAACAGTAACTGTGGGAGGTAAAGGTTATACTTGTATCTGAGACTGTGGACTAAAAATCCTGGCCTTGTGGAGCAAGGCTAAGTGCTTGCAATGGTAAGAGGCAGTTACAGGATGGAAGAATTCAAAGGCAAAATGAGGTTGGAGAATGGAAGTGAGAGAATAGACTAGACTAGACTAGATTAGAATAATTTCAGTTGGAAGGGAGTTACAATAACCGTCTAGTCCAACTGACTGACCATTGTCAAAATACCTCTTAAACCCTGACAGGCTTGGGCCATCAGACACCTCTCTAGAAGTCCTGTTGCACTGTTTGACCACCCTCTTGGTAAAGATCACTGGGCCCCAGGGAGAAACACTCAGTACTTCCCTCTTCCCTTCCCCTCCTCAGGGAGCTGTGGAGAGCAATGAAATCACCCCTCAGCCTCCTCTTTTCCAAACTAGACAAGCCCAGAACCCTCAGCCACTTCTCACAGGATGTGCCTTCCAACCCTGTGACAGCTTTGTTGTGCTCCTTGGGATGCATTCAAGGGCCTTCACATCCTTCTTAACCGGTGGGTCCCAACACTGCACAGAGGGCTCCAGGTGAGGCCACACCAACACGGAACAGAGTGGGATAATCCTCTCTTTTGTCCAGCTGGTCGTGCTGTGTTTGATGCACCACTGGATGGGCTTTGCCCTCTGGGCTGCCAGGACACACTCACTGCTGGCTTCTGTTGAGCTGCTGCCCAGATCCCTTTCTGCAGGGCTGATTTCCAGTCACTCCTCTCCCAGTTTTTGCCCAGTATTTCTGCATCCCAGTTGCAGAATATGGCATTTTATCTTATTAAATTTGATCCCATTAATCATTGCTCAAAGCTCCAACCTATCCATAACCTTCTGCAAGGGAAAATACTTTCCAGTTTAGTATCATCACCCACCTTGCTAATGGTGCATTCAATTATCATTTTGGGTTTTCTACTCTCTTCTTGCACTGAGGAATATATCCCTTTATTTTGCCTCAACCTGTTGTGGACAGTGGAGTTACCCTGATTTATATGCAGGAAAGGAATTGTTAAAATTAACCGTGTAATGGTTCATGTAATATCTGGGACAATTTACAAATCATTTACAAAATAAAAGTAGAGTAGAGCTAGCTTGATCTGGAACATATCTGTACTCTGCTATTTCAGGTAAATAAGTCTGAGGATCTAGGTTGCTGGACCTGTGACACCTTAGAGAAACACCAGTGTCTTGATTTGAGCTTAGCAATGGCTTCTCTTTGGAAGAATTCTAAAGTTCCTTTTCCCTGACTACCAATGACTTCTCTTTCTTCTTCCTGTGAATTTAATGAGGATTTAAGGTAGGAATTTTCTCCCTCCATTAGAGTTTTTCCACAGCTGCTTTGCACATAACAGTGTTTTGATCTGAGAAAACAAAGATTTAAGAAGAGACATGAGAGGAACATGACAGTATGACTATTAACTTCTCTTGTGCTAGGAAATAGTTTTTGTTCTCAAGATCTTCAAAACAAACAGAAAGTCAATCCATTGAGAAAAGAATCATAATAAAATCCAGTTCTCTCCCCTGCTTTTCCCAATATGAATTATACCATTTCCTACAGAATAACAATCTGAATCTTAATATGGGAAAAAAAGCCCTCCAACACAGGAAATGCATGTTTTTCTTGCTCAATTCAGACACTTTAACATACAAAGATACTCAAAGTCTGAACTGATGAGTTTCTTTGGCAGCGATTATCCCACAACAGCATTTCATTAAGTGATGTGGGGGATTTCCTCTTTGCTTCCTCTCCAAGCTTGCTCACAGATCCCACAGATGCAGATCTCTCAAATGACAGCCTTTTTTTCCTCTCCCAAACCTCCAACAATTTAAAGATTCCTTTTAGAAAAATAAGTTTCTCCTTTATTGTGACTCAGACTTAATCAGTCTGATGCAGCCTATGCAAACACACAAGCAGCTTTAAATTAGCATTTGCGAACAAGCTGGGTTTCTTTGGCTGTTTGCTGAGACTTGGCAGTTCAGTTCCTGGAGGAAGAAAGAAAGAAAGATTCATGTCTATTTATGGCTTGATTTTCAGACATGCTGAGTACCTCCTGTGGACTTTGAGAGCTGTTCCTCTGAAAATCAGGTCACTGATGTGATGCTGGAAGGAGAAAGCACAAGGAAAAAGAGGGGCTCTGATTTTTAATCACAAATGTTTATATGGTCTGGGGAAGAAAATAAAATGAATAAATAAACCAGTTTTTAAACGTCTCATTTGGAACTACTGGACTGAGTTACATATTTCAGACTGAGTTCACAACTGAAAAATGCCTGTGTGGACAAAAGCACTGACAGTCACCTATTTTATAGCATAAGCAGAATATGTTTTTGTTTCTCTCCCCAGCTAACTTGCTAGTATATCACTAAAAGCTTTACCTGTCAGTGCAAGTCCAGCACTGGCTGGAGAGTTTACTCTCCTCCTACTTGCCTCAGCTGTCTGTCACTGCCTCAAGCCAGAGGTTTCTCTCCACATGTTACTGAGGAGCTGCTCAATGGAAGCAGTCACTAAGTTACTCAGTCTAAGTAGACCAGCTAATACATTTTAAAAAGTAGGTCTTTCACTAAAATGCAGTAGGCAGTGCACATGTGACCTGCTCAGCTGTGGGATCTGACCAGGGTGATATTCTTCACCAGAGGTAATATCTTGTCTTAGTTTTAAAAGCCACTTTTTGATGCAGATTTTTTTTTTCTCTGTGGCCCCCAACATCAAAACACAGTGGCAGAGAAAGTAGTTTTTATAAATCCAAACTGCTAAAGATTTTTTTAAAATAATGTTTTCCAAAACTTATGATAGTCATTTCATAAAGCAAACCTAGGATTCAATTCCCATCTATACTTCATATAATCACATTACAACAATGCACTTGTCCACTCCTTATTGAGCGTTAAAAAAATTGCATGTACATTGTAGACTTTTATTCCCTCACCATCTGCTAAGACAGTGTTAAAGGTGAGATTTCCTAAGGTACTTAAGCTCACAAAGTGATAATTTCTTCACTTTCAAGGACATTGTAGTTTTAGGTGATGTTTTGCTCTTACAGATTTCTATTAAAGAAAACCAAACCACCTCCAAAAACCAAGCTAAAATAACCCCCACACCCGTATTTTCTGGATATATAGATTTTTTAAACTTTTTTTTTAATAACTGGATTTTATTAATAAATATGTGACAATTTTTTACATTTTCAATGCAATTTAGTATAGACATATTCCTGTAAAAGAACCCTAGGGATTTCTGTTCTTCAGTAACTCTGATATGCTCCTCAGTGTCAACGGGAATCGAGTATTCAGACCCCTCCAGTTACTCTAAATTCCACAGTAAATATTTAAATTCTGTGACTCTTTTGTAGGTCAAGTTCCCTTAAATGGAACTGGAACAATTGCTATCAAGGACAAATGCTGAAAAAAAAAGAGTGCAGTAAATTTGTTAGTTTGGGTCTCCCTGCAGGACAGAACAAGGCTAGTAATTTCATTGCCAATAGAATGGAATGTCACAAGAATTGTTATTTATTGATTTAAAAAAAAACCACCAAACTACCCCAAAAGAACTAAAAGAGCCTTTTTGCCAGTTGCCTGCAAATATGCAGTCTTTAGGATTTGGCATAAAAGCTTAAGTGGGTAAAACTGTTTCTGAGTCTCTGACCTTCATCCTTGTCCTGCCAGGTGGGTTTGAAACAGAAATTCCATGAAATAAGGGATTAGTGGAACAGTAACTCTTACATTTCTATCTCTTACAATACAGGATCTTCCATAGCCTTTTTAATCCAGGATAACAAAAACAGTACAGAGATGTCTTATAGAAGTTGTTTGCAAAGCTGTTTAAGCAACATTATGAGAACTAGAAAACCAGCTCATGGCAAAAGAGGAGTGAGATAAGACAAACATTGTCACACTGAAAAGCAATTTATACTGGAAGATTATATAATCCACCTGAAATGTTCCAAAGCATCCAATTTAAAAGCAGTAATTCCAGTAATTGCAATCTGAGCTGGATATACAGTCTCTTTGGACAGTTTTAAAAATTCAGCCTCCATGTGCACAGGAAACTTAAAAGACTATTGTTCAAGCCTGGTCTATTTTTTTTGTGCAAGAGCATCCACAGTATGTCAGACTGGTCCCTGCCCAAAGAACTCTCTTGCAGCACACAGCTGTACAGAGATCAGAAAAGGGCAACAGCAACAAGGATTTACTATGCATGATACCTTACAGATGGAGTAGTCTAAATAAGAAGTCAAATAAAAGTAATTGGGAGAAAACGATTAGTGTTTATACTTAGAAAGACACCAACATCTTGTTCTTTAAGCAATAAATCAGATCTTTAGCTACTGATACATTTTAAACCATAGGTTACTTATATCTGTTTATTAGCTGAAATGTTTTGAGCCAAAGTCTGCATTTCTTCTGGCTTCAGTCATTGTTTCTTTTCAGGAAGACTTTTGGCTGTCCAAGTGACTGACTGATTGGTAAGAATGAAAATGCAAATTGCATGTAATGATCGCCTTAGGAGGGCTGGTTTTCCTCCTGGCTTTACTCTGAGAGGTTGTGTGATTTCGGACAATACAACACAGCTTCCAGTGCTTTGTTCCCCTTGAAGATGAAATTCCAGATGTTTTTCTTGAAATATTTCCAGACATACAACACCTGGCAATTCTGGACTTCCGCTTTGTTATCCAGTTTTAGGCAATATTCCAGACAAAGCAAAAAACATTTCTCAGCCCAGTTCATACCATAAAACTAGAAAACACTTTGGTTCCACTTTATTTTTTAATATGAAGTCAATAATAATTATTAGAAATTCTTATAAATGTTATTCTCATATTGTATTTAGAAATATGGTCAAATAAAGAACACAGTTCAGACATGAAGACTGAAAGATGTCCTGAGATCATTCAAAACATCACATCTCAATGTTTGAAAGTCGCTATCCAGGCCTAAAAAAAATAAAAAAAGCCACTAAAATTACTATCTCTTTCAAAAGTCCTAAAACTTTGTCATACTTCTTGAAATATTTTCTGCTCATGAAATCATTTTTTTTAATGATATTTTTTATTATTAAGTGTTAAAGGCCTCAGGAAAGACCTCATGTCAGGTTCAGGCAGCTGTATGTAAACATACAGAAGGAAGCATTTTCCTTTTTATAGTATGTATTTTTAATATCTCTCCACCTCTCAGAACCTTTTTATGGCCTACTTGAATCTTTTTTCTTCTTCCTTCAGCAGAGATGGTGTCCTGCAGCTTAATAATTGTGACTGTCATATAATCAATCACTTGTGTAGTCAGGTGGTCTGCTCTACTCATACTAACACTTAAATATCTTTATACATCTGCTCTTGAAAATTCAGATCTACCAAAACACCTGCAAGAAAAAAATCAATCCAAACTTGATGATATACTAATTTTCTTCAGCTGAGTTCAAATTCTGTGCTGTTTCTTTCTCTTGTCCCTGTTCATTGCAGAGAAGTTGGACTAGATGACCTTTAAAGGTCCCTTCCAACCCAAATTATTTTTTGATTCTATAACTTCTGGAGAGTTAAAACTGGTATGGTATTTTTTCCAGCATAATATCAGTGGTTGGTGGACAAACCTTCAACAAACCAGCCTGCCTCACCCTGATCAATGAAACAAGGTGTTATACACCATAATTTGGGCAGGTGTATGATGAAACAGTTCCTCCTGTATCCTTCCAGGGTGGTCTTCCTATGTCAGCTCAGAAAAGCCCCACCATTGTACTGGGTGGCCTCAGATGCCCAACTAGGCTTGCTTCTTCCTTGGTAGAGTACAGTTACCAGTCAGAGAAAATAGTGCTAATCATTACAGGTGTTTATACTTTACACACTCTGGTCATGAGAGAAATAGTTAAACCTGTTGTTATTTGCATTGAGGTCACTAGACTTCACTTAATGCTCATTGAAGAAAAGGAAGATGTTATATCCTCCCTGAATACTCAGACAGAATTTTGTGTACCAGTTGTAGCCTCTTCAGATATAGGTTTACACTAAAAGTCCCTGGGACAGCACAGTACTATTGTCCTAGCAAACCTAACTAGAGCAGGTCTACACATAGGCAAGGAAGTTGTGATTCAAAACAAAACAACACAAAATACAACAAAACAAAACCCGAACCTTTTAAATGCACCAAGATCTTAAAATAGGAGTAGGGAAAGAAAGGAAATTTAGGAATCCTAAAATTAGACTAGGAAATTTTGAATTTGTTTTTTTTCTCTTTTTTTTTTTTTTTTTTTTTTTTTTTAATTATATATACAAAAAACATGGTTTGAGTTACTTTTCTGCTAGAAGGTAACAAACAGAACCACTTAGACACTCGTCTAGTTTTCTTCTAGTTTCTCACTAATTTTTCAGTGCAAACCGTTCCCCTGAATGGCTCCCATGGTTTGAACCACTTATCTACAGGTGGTAAAATATTTGCTGCTTTATGATAGAGTGATATTGCCCACTCTTTCCACCCACATGCCCTGAAAACCAGTCAGCCAACAAGACAGGTTTGTTTGTATGTCTGCAATCTCCTCACCGCCACAGCAGTCTACAAAAGAGAAAGGATGAACTGACCTTCTTTAAGTGAGCAGTGATGTCATGGTGCCTGCTAATAAAGTCTCAGGGGTATCATAATTGCAGGACTTTCCATTAGAGTTCCTTTTCTGGGTCTTCTCCAAGAAACAAATCCAAATGTAATCACCTCATGTGCTGCAATGGAAACAGCCCCAGAGTGCCACTCCAGAGTTTCAAATCAAGCAAGCCTAGAAAATGAGGAAAATTATTCAGTGTGTTTTAATAATGATTTCCTGTAGTCCTTTTCTACACCTTTCACTGTCTTGCAAAGGTTCCTGATGTTTTTAAGAAAATAGTGAATTGTAGGAGAGGACAAGGAAAAGAACACACATAAAATTTTGTAAAATAAAAGGAGAGAAAAGGTAGAAATAACAGATTTTATGAGGTTCTACTACACTGTTCCAGTTTCCTGTTACTGCAGGCAATAAGAACTCCTATAATCCCCTTCACAAATTGAACAAACTCCACCCTCAATCTGCTTCAATCTGCTTCAATAACTTTGTACTTATTTTGGAAAACTGTGCAAGAACCTCACTCCTGTGAATAGTGGAAACCTTACTGTTACTAACTTAACATTATTTAAGATGAGATTAATTTTTCTCACTGTCACTTCCAACTGATTTTCCACATTTTACTAAAACAGTTCATTGTGATTCTTATAAACTCCCTGCCTTTTTTATTTCCACCTCTAAAGTGTTCTCATTCTCTTCTGTGTTGATGCTTTTTTCTGTCTTCATGTCATTACCAAATTTTATTTGTCTCTTATTATATTTTTTCCATGGTTTCTAATAAAAATAGTAAATAAGATGCATTTCAAAGCAATTTGTAGAGAAACTCCCAGTTTTTCATAATCCATGGGTTTAGACTTTTCAACTAGTTTCTTACTGGATTTAGGATTAATTTATTAATTTACCTGTTTTTCAGTTTAATGTATGGTTTCCCATGTGACAACTTATAATGTTGAAAGCCAAATAAATTTAGTCTACCAAAGTTTCTTAATCTAAAACTTATTCCTCATTAAAAGATATGGAGCTATTGTGGCTCAGTCTGTCATTGGTAAATTCACGACATCTCTTGCATGACTTTAAATATTTATTCTACCACACTGCATAGCTAAGATCAAGCTAACTTTAAAATTGTTCTCTTATGCATTTGATATCTTCTCACAAATTGCTCTCTGGAGAAGAGCTTTAAAGAAGAAAAGTGATGTTTGTCAGTGATGTGTAACAGCTGGTAGTAGAATTCATGGAGGGCCTCATTCACAGTATGTATAAGTCAGCTGGAATCTTTCCACTGATTTAGCAGTCTTCAGGTCAGACTTACAGTAGTCTAGAAAATCACAATTTCTTTTTAAATTTTATTATCAGCAAAAACTTTGTGGCTCAGCTTGTGAGACACACAAGGAATACATATGGTGTTGTAAAACAGAACAGATTTTGTTTTGCTGGCTATTGAGTAAAAAATTTGTCCATCATTAATTCTAGCTAAAATTTTCAGTATTAATAAGGGATACATTACAGTCATATGTTGATGAGCTGCCTAGTCTGAAAAACTTACCATCTTTAAATTTTGAGACTGTAATTTCAGAAAATATTGCTTCTGGACAATATAGGTATTGATTATTTGATTATGATCAAATTCTTATGGAGCAGTCAAAGCAATAACAACAGCTGTTAACAAAAGACAGTTATATATTAGTATAGAAACATTCATCACCTAATGCAATTATTTGGGCTCAGAAATTGAGTTATAGCTTTGATTCATAAAAACACTGTCATGTGCTCATATTTAGGGCATTTAGGTATGTGCATACGTAGTGTTTAAAATAGACATATTTCCTTCAATGTTGATGTTAGGAATTTTGTATTGCCCTGTGAAGAGTTTAACTCAAAACATTAAAACAGTCCGTAATTGGAAGTGCCTTGAATCCTCACTAATGGTGAATGAGTGTACATTTGAAATCATGTCAAGTTCACCACATCATTCTAGTTATGGAACCAAGCTATAATATAAACCTTAGCCTTTCTTATTGAGAGGAGGTGAGTGGAAATCAGGCACCAGTTCTCAGGAGAAAGCACAAGCTCCTGCTTCATAGTTGTGTCCATTACCTCTGTGTTCATTTCATTAGGGATAAAAATTTTTTTATTCCAACTCCTCAGATTCCAAAAACAGCAATATGGGACCTTTTTCCCAGCTGCTGGATAATTCATATGCTTGCAGAAGCTCCCTGACATCAGCAAAATAGGTGAGACACATCTGAGCTTGGACAGAAACAAAAACCGGAAGGACAGTACAAGCCCTCTGTATTATAAATTGACAGGTGGGGTTTCCTCTTGGTTTAACCCTTATGTTTCTCTATTTTTTTGTACCTTGGCATGATTTCCAGCAGGCTTCCTGCTGGTCCATCTGCTACCTCCCGGAATACAACAAGGAGGTCATTTAGGTCCTCCTCTTTCACAGCCTGCCAAGACCTCAGTGTGTAAGTTTACCTGGGATAAACTTTGCCTTCAGGCTACAAGCAATCTATTTCTTTTTAGTGTTTTAAATATTTTAGTGCCCACTTTCAAGTGCTAAATGGAACAGGGCAGATTTTTGAGGAACGAAGTGGCAAATGAAATGCAGGTAATAGTTCAGAAGTCCTAGATGTTTCCACCTGTTCTCAGATCTGGCTACAAAGCAACAGGTGAAGAGCCAGCTTGTTACTTTTTGTTATAGTGACCCCAATTTTTTATTTTTAGCATGTGGGGAAATGTCGCAGTTGAGACGGACACGACACGGTATAAATAGAAAAATTTATTAGGGAGAAAGCGAACAACCACCAGCTGCACTTTCGCAGCACCTTTTATATGATTCTTAACAACACGTTCTCTATACAGATAGGTCTATTCAAAGTA